>JAVJGJ010000047.1:18227948-18248761 GCA_035590215.1 Microhierax caerulescens | reverse complement strand
TTCCCTTCCCCCGGTTGAGCGGCGGCCACCCGGGTGCCCAGGGCTGTGCCAGGCAGCTGGCAGCCCGGGCTGAGCCGGGCGAGGCGTGCAGCGCAGCCCCCCCGCAGCGCAACACCCCCCCCCGCAGCACCCACGCCGCCCGGGCGGAGGGAGGGGAGGGCGCTTGGCCCAAACAGCCGGAGCCGCGTAACCTGCGCGGGGGAGTCGCGGGCTGGGGAGGGGGGGTGGGTGAGGGGAGGGAGCGGGGAGCCCCGCGGAGGGGGGGAGAGGGAGAGAAGCCGTAACACTGTGCTTCCTCCCCCCGTCTCTGAAGAGGAGGAGCGGGAGGGCAGCTCCGGAGCCACTTCGGGCGCTGCGCCGCTGCGTGCGGGAGCCGGTGCGGAGCATCCCCGGGCCGGGCGGGCTGGGGCCGGCTGCCCGCCGATGGGCCGCCCCCTTCCCCGCACGCCTGCTCCTGCCTCCGTGGCGCTTCAGCGCAGCCGCTCCTCGGGCGAGCCGGCGGCCAGGTAAGGGGTACCGGGGAGCAGAGCTGGGGCCCGGCTGCCCCCCGGGGGTCCCCGGGCCGGTGCTCGGAGCTGCGCGGGGGGCGAGCGGCTGCGCCGGGAGGGGCATCGCTTCCCCTGCGGGATAACTTGGATTTCGGAGTGTAATTAGCAGCAGCGCGGTGGGTAACAGCGAGTTCTGCCTTCCCGAAGTGGCCACCCGGGTCTGGCAGGTTGCCCCAGCGGGGGGCGGGGGGTGCTGGCCCCGCAGCCCCGCACCGGCAGAGCCCCCCTGGCCGGCAGCTGCCTGGGATATTTGCGCTCCTCAGTGCGTCCGTGGGGATGCCGCCGGGCTGGGCAGGCTCGGGGAGTGCGGCTGGTGGTCCCCAACACCCCAAGTGTGCCTGGTACAGTTAAATGTCTCTCTGCATTAGTGTGTATGTGTGTGTAATTCATCTGCTGCCGTAGCTGTTCGGCGATGAGGGTGTCACTAGCAAAGGGACAAGCTTGCCTTGTAGGTATCACTCTTACTTCCAAATTCTTTTCCTTTTAAAAAATGTTTTTAATTTCAGCTCCAGATTTGATTGCTCTTGAAGTACTTCCCCCCCCCCCCCCAGATCAGTTGGTTTCTGGCACTTTTTACCACTGGCACTTTAACCTTTTTGAGTGGGAGATCTGGAAGATATACTTTCTTTAAAATAGAGCTGTAACAATGCCCGCTCCTTTCAGGGAGGCATGTGTTATTTCCTGACCCCAGCAACTTCACTTTGACAAAAAAAAAAAAAGCTGGAAATAACCACTGAAGAGACGCGACTTTCCCTGTTTCAACAAGTTGCTTTATTCTCTGCTCCAGTAATTTCCTCTAAGACTGGCATTCATTGTCGTTATGTAGATGATGTGGTGATATGCGTGATGTTAAACCTGCAGTCACTGGGGATTAATGCACGGGCATGACATCATCGACAGCCAATGGGGTGATGGTTTTGGACATGTACTGACCCAAACTGTCTTCCAAACTGATGTGGTGATCCTGCCGAGCTCCTAAGGAATAACGCAAGTTTGGGCAAACGGGGTGGTTTCCTAGCACGGTTTCATTGTGTTGCTGTTGTGTGCCCTCCTCCGAGATAGGCACGGCTCGGTAAATAGCCACACGCGTGTGGTTCGTCTGGGTGGTCGAAGGTTTCACTTCTTGGGAAGAGATCCTGGGAAACAGACGTACTAGTTCCCTGCTGTAGAAAGAAATGATGTGATTGAGCTGGTTGCCGGCAGAATATACACAGCTGGAGAGTTCTCAGCACTTGTGGCAGGAAAGCTGCCCAAACAGTGTGTTTGAGCACACAGTGGATTTACCTGTAGTAAACTGCCTCCTTTGCTTTATGGCTTGGAGTAGAGCTGCTCACGTGGAGGTAGGCACAGGCTCCGTGTCAGGGGAGTGAGGAGGGAAATGGTGCAGCCAGGTGGATGCTGCTGTAGCTGGTGAGGCAGGAAAGCTCGTGTTCCCCACTGTGCTAATGGCTCCTGCTGCGCTCCTGCCTTCACCCCAGGACCCTGGTGCCTCAGTGCTGCCCAGGTCTAGCGGGCTGGAAGCCCTGGGCCTCAGTTCCTGTTACATTGCTGTAGGGTTACTCAAAAACCTGGCTGTCTTGGATAGCTTTTACAGAATCACAACAGATGTTGCCAAGCACAGCCTGGCTCCTAAAACGTGTGTTTGTGAGTTCAGGCTGCCTCTTCTGTCTAATGTTTCCTTAACCTTCATCATTTTGCAGCAGATTCATTCAAGTCCCCTGTAAGTCAGTCGGGGGCTTCCCCGCAGGCTGTGTGAGACCCTCTGTGTCACCATCACAAATATTTGCACACAAATTACTTGTATTAGCTTAAATATTTTCTGTTTGCTAGAGTTCTTAGTGTGGAACATAATTTTTTGGGTCCAGAGTTCATCTCTGAAGTAATTTAATATTTTTGTTTGTAATTTATGTGTATGCACACACATGCGCTTCCTTATCAGTGCCATTGCATCAGTAGTTATTTACATTGAGGGAACCGTATAGAACATAAGCAGCATGACTGACATGCCTCAGAGGTGCGTGTGATTCTCAACGCCATCAATGCCAATAAGACGTGACAGGATACATCTAATGAATTACCTTTAAATTAGAAAGCAGTAAACAAGCCATTATTGGATTAGAGGAATATTAAAATTAGAAGAACGTTACCGTCTTTTGATATCCTGTGGCACATTTTTACTAGCTAGGAAATGACAAGGGTTACTGCAGAGAGAGAGGGTCTCTAGAGAACTGTAATGATTTTCATCTGTGTGAAATAGATTTTTTTTTTTAATGCTATTACTTAGTATCTTGTGTTTAGATGATGCTGTAGCAGATTTTTTTTTTTGCCTTCTAGTTTCACATTGATATTTGCTATCATTTTTCTGAGTGACCCGTGGAAGGTACAGGTCTGATGTACTCTGATAGCTAAAAGCTCCTAATTATTGAAGAAAAACACAGGCAAAATGATACAAGAGGCTTGGTGATAGATTTCAGTCCAATACTGAAGAGCTTTTTGTCTTGCTGGGGTGCAGATACAGTCTGGGTCCGTGCCACTTATTTCACAGCACCTTTCCTTGGCTGCCTAGAAGGCTGCTCCAGCTCTGGTGATTCTGGGATACTATTTAAATTGCCAAAAGGATTCCCACAACCTTCACATATAAATTCTTAGGAACTAGATTAAATTCACCAGTTCTCCTGGCCGTACATGTCACCACGCAGGTGTTACCTAGTACTGCCTTCCAGATGCGGCTGCTCTGGATTAAATCTGAATTGGCAACCGGCTGCTGGTACTTGTGCGGAGCAGCTCCAGATCTCCCCAGGCCAACCTTGTATTAATCTAAGGCCAACACCTGCTGTCCTCTCACAGGCGAGCTGCCCAGTTAAGGGCTGGGCTTTGGGTGAAAAGGGGCAGAATTTGGTCGGTACTCCTTAAGTGTTAGAAAAAATGTACATTTAAGAGGTAAACAGCAAAATATTTGATGGAAAACAGTTACTTCTCAGGCTTAAATAAAATAGCTTTCTTGTGCTGCAATCTTGAAATTACTGTATTCTTACAATGCCACTTAGCTCTTTTGGGCAATGAAAGATTAAGCTCTTAATCTAGAACTAAACTTGAATTTGTGGGTGCAAACAATTGTTTTGTTTGGAACATCAATCTTTAATAACACTCGCAGACAAATATTTATTTTTTTAAACTCATTATCAATGTGAATACGGAGCAACAAGATAGCTTGGAGTGCTAAGCCTCATTCTAGTCTCCTGTGGAAAGTCTTGAGGATACTCTTTTGCTCTGGATGTTGGAAGCATATTCAGAACAAAGAGCTCTCATATATATATATATATATATATATATACTTTTCATCCAAGGCATTGAATTTTCCTTGTCTCACTCTCACAGTTTATGGCTCTGGGACTCCTTGCCCCCTCTCAAGGTCTAGGAGAACTCCCTTAGCATCTCTTTTTCCCTTTGAAAAAGTTGATAACCATCATGCAAGCGGTTGTTTTGAAGCCAGTGCCAACCCTGCAGATCAGAAGATCACAGCACACTTTCACCTGAGGTTAGGCAGTGCGATCTGAGCTGCTTTGCAGTGGCAAAGCATCCTGAACACTTGCAAGCTGTGGGGATTGCTATTGGTCTGTGTCACTGAAGCCTCTTTGCTATTCTAAAGAGGCTTATAAGGAGGAACAAAAGACTGCAGATTTCACCAATTTTGCTTTATTTTACATTTTCCAGCAATTATTTTGGAAAGGCTGTGAGCTGAAAGGCTGATTTTTCTCGGACTTGATACAGCTATGCCAGAGCAAAGCTCAAATGAAGGAAAGTAGTATCAGGTGTCTCAGTGACTCAGAAGGTGACCTGTTGTTTTTATTGCCCCTGCTGTTGTGTTTCAATTTCAGTTACATTTTACAGGGAACATCTATGGAATAAAAACTCTGGTGGGGTCAGGCTTTTCTCCTCAGAGGAAATTTCCCTCTGCGCAGCATCAGTACAAGTTTTCTCCCTCCCTTCTTTAAAAGAACAGTTGTGTTACAAGTGCTGTGAAATCTAACAAGCAAGGATAAATATATTAAGGAGCAGCAATCCCAGCCTCAGCGTTACGTGATGGTAAAAGTCTGGTTAAAGAACTTAGTCCCCAACACTGAATGCAGAGCTCTTGACCCTTTCTGCTCCTCAATCAGCCACTTGCAAAGCATGACGCAGTTGTGCATTACATCCTTCTGAACTGAAGGGCACGGTGTAAAGGGGTCAGCCTGGACTTGCTGGTTCTGGAAGCAACTAACCCCTTAAAAGGAGAGAGCAGAACTCTGGTGCTTTAGCTCTTAAAGCATTTTTGCAGGCTTTTTTCCTAGCCTGCAAGAAACTGCTAATTAAGCCAGAAGCATTTGAATAATGCCTGGACATGGGTAAACCAGTCAATGTGAGTTCTTTCAGCTTTTTAAAACAAATTGCAAATCTCAGCTTCATATCTGCATAATTCAGGTTATTAATTCATGTGTTTGCATTTCATAAACTGTGTACCAAATTCCCATTTGGAGCAAGTTTTAAAGTGTTAATCTCAGTGTAAAGAGGAAAAGGAGAGATTTAGTTGTTGCAGGAAGCTTTGAATAGTTAATGATTTCTCTTTTTACAAAATTAAATTAACTGCTTTGTTTTCTGCGCAATTTCAGTGTTACCTGAGGTATTCAGTGAGAAATCTGGAAATTGTTAATTGATAGGGCACCCAGTCTTTTGTATGTGCCTCTCTGGGACATATATATTGCAAGTTAATAAAGCTTCCAGCGTACAGTCTGTGCATGTGTAATTAAGGAGTGACTATACTTCGATGTCATTTGCTCTGTTATCTAGGTTCCAGTCATGGGGATGATAGTATTTTATGTTGTCATATACAAGCAGGAACATCCCTGCATGAGTGAATCTGTTTGAAGGACCAAGCTGTGGCTGTTTCAGTTTAGAGAACATAGTTACCCTCGGATTTCTTTGCTGCTTCCATTATTCAATGAGAATTATGTATGTTTATGATAGTCTGATCAGCAAATAGAAGTGCATTGCAGATGTAGATATATTGTGAAGTACAGCGGTTTACATTAATAGGAAGGATTTATCTTGTTGCGGTGTTGAATTTATGATGCTAAGCTGTGATATTTTCCTGTTTCAAAAATGTTATATTGCAGTGAGCTGATATCAGGGTGATAAAATAAATGTTTCTTTTTTAATTTAAGCCACTGTAACATGCTAATAATGTTGGAGACAGGAAGAGAAATGCCTTATTTCAGAAATGAATATAATGCATCCATATTACAATTTCCTAGCAAAATTTGTTTAACTTAGACTCCTAAATGAAACTTCTTGTTTTGTTTAAGCTATGAAACAGATGTGGTTGAGGTCTTTAATGGAAATATGCTTTTGAACACAAGTAGCGGGGTTAATATGCCTTGTTTTAAATTATTTTGGGGACTCTTTTTTATTTATTCCCTCTTCCCCACCCCCCCACCCCCCGCCCCCATAATCCTGAAAAGGAAATGGAGAAGCTATAGTTGCTGGTGATGGTCCCTTTGCTGGGCATTCAGGCAGCCCACCCTCTTGCAGATTTCCTTCCAATTTCCTGGCAAGTGCTCACACATAGGGTTACTAGGAAGAAAGAAGGGGTCATCTCTTCCCCTTTGCAGTTATCCTCTCTTCTGGCCATTGCCAGGGACTGTGGCAATGCCGGGGCTGTATTCAGGATATTTGTTTGCCCTGTTCCTAGAAAATGCAATGGAGCACAAAGGAAATCTTTGTGATGCCCCACAACGCTCTGCCACTGCCACCTGCGCACTACATGCATCAGCTCCAGTGAGGAAGGGAATGAGCCTTCCCCCATCCTGCTCAGGTATGCTCCAGGGATTGTGCCTTGTTGAGCACTCAGGGAAGGGAATCTCATCAGCCAGACTCACACGGCTAAGAAGAGAGAAGGTTGTTGTGGCTGGTCTGCTCTGAAACCAGCTCTGGGCCACGGCACTGCTTCCTCCCCAAGGAAAACTGGGATGCAGTGAGCCAGTGAACTTAATGTTGGCCAGCTGGCATGGTTAGGAGGCTAAACCTTTTCTTTGTATATATGCAGCTGTGCCTCACTCCCCGAGTGTTTTACTGATTTCGCTGGAATTGGCCCAGCATGAATGCAGGTAGCTGTAAAAAGCCTGATTCGGGCTGTCTGGTGGGCTCGTATCGATGGCGTTAGTATTTGTACTAAGCACTGTCAGTTTAATGACTGTGAATCACCACGGTTAGAAGTCAAGTGCTATAAAATTTTCCCCAAACACACATCTGCAGCAGTGAGTGGACTTGCACGTAAAATAGGCCATTGAATCTGAAAAAAGGATTAGTAATTTTCTGGAATATAGAAAGGTTGTCATATGTGTGTATTCCAGTTACGTTACTCCCTCAAACAGTGTCTCTGAACCCTTGACTTAATATCCATTATTTGGAAGAATATCAGCCAATTAACATTGGCTTGTGTAGCTGAAAGGTACTACTGGAGTAATAGTTTAACTGTGGAAATACCAGTTATAGGGTGTAGAGGTTTAACTGGGGCTGAAGGGGGAAAAAGCATAATTATTATTTTAGTACTGAATTATCCCCATATTCTTGGCACACTGCTAAGATGATTAATTCTGCTTTTGTTTAACAATAGATCTGTTTTTGTTCAGAGAACACTAAAAGAACAAAACGTAGTTAAAATAATTTACTTCTAAAAACCTGCACTGATTCTCTTAATTTAAGAGAATACTGGGTAAAAGAGTTTGTCCCTCCTTTTCTACACCAAATTGACACGGAGGGATGGATCTGAGGTAAAGCGGCACAATTTCTGGCAGAATTAATGTAACCTTGCACCTGAGAAATGAATAGGTTCATTTGGTTCATTAAGTGCTAGAAATTAATTGGTATTGAGCTTATCCACATACTTAATAGCATTTCCCTCCAGAACATTTCCTTCCTGTGGATGTTTTGCGATACATATTTCAGTTTAACAATAAAATAGACATAGAAGCCCTAAACCTTTAAGAACAATTACTGTTTATAAATCTGAAAAAGGTGCAGCAACTTTAAATACAATTACTTGCCTGGCCAACACGCACCGTTCACCTGCGACATGCTCCAGGTTGTGCCTGCTCGCTAGTTGCACCCCAGACCGAGATGAGTTGTGCTGCCGAGTGGATGAACAGGTAGTGGTGTTCACCCAGCATCTTTGCAGAAGGCTGTAGGAAAGAGAAGGAGAACAGGTATTTTCAGCAAAACTCTTGTTTTTTGCCTTTGTTACACATTCTTCTTGAACAGAATCTTCAGCAATGAATAAACTATTACTGTTAAGTCTTGCTTGGAAAGGTAGTGCGGACAGGCAGCTATTTGCAATCAGTATATTTGGAACATACATAATTGTACTATGGCTGAAAACTTCATACACATTCTGTGTTTTCCTTGTCTAAGAGGAAAACAGAGACTGGATAAGGCCAAACTGGTCTTGCCTTAAGTGCTTTTTTTCTACAGAAGTAACATCTTCTGTCACAGTTAATGAGCATAGTTGTCTTTTGTTTAAATTCTTTGTTACAGAGGCTTAGAGAAAGAGAGGTTTAACAATAAAAAGGCTGCCTTCTCTGGAATGTCTGTTTGATAATAGCCTGTAAGATTTAACAATAATACTATAAAATAATTGGTTTTCTAATGAATGATTTTGTATAACTAATTGGAGGGCAAATGGAAAATCTGCGTCCTCCAAACAAATGTAATGTGTCTCTTTAAACAACCAAACCATTTTTCCTTCTATTTTTCCACCCTCAAGACAAAAATAACACCAAATCTTGTTCAGATTGTACTTAAATATGACCAAACTGATAATTACATTATTATAGAGAAGGGCAGGGTAGCTGGAGGATATGTACAAGGTGCATTAGTACCACAAATAGAAGCTGATTTACTTATTGATAGTAGAGACACGTTTTAGTCACTTTATAGAATTAACAATTGATCAGCTTGTTAGGTTCTAGTTCTTCATAAGCACAGCATGTTTATTCATTATTGTCATTACATGGTGCAAGCAGCTGAGGTCATGATTAGTAAGGAAAATTCTAAAAATATTTACATTTGCTTAAATACAACTTTTGCAACGGGCACTTTCTGAGCAATGCACCGATTCTGACTTTTCAGAAAATAAATACAACGTATACCTGCCTGGTTAATTTGCATTTCATTTACATTTTTCAGAACCATCAGATCTATTTGTTTCCCAAACGCCAGTGACTCAGGCTTGTAAAAGTGTAATAAGATGGGCAACATAAAAGCATTACTTTCAAATTGCCTTGGTCACTGTAAATATACACCGATATATAGTATTGCAACGGAGAAACTAAACACGCTGCTGGAGGAGAATGGAAAGATGTTATTCCAATAAATATATTCATGATTGTTTGTTACTGGGTGTAAGTTATATTTTCTAAATCAGCATTGACTTAAGCTTGAGCAAACTCGATAGCAAAAATTCCCACAGAGGCTTCTCCTGCTACATATAACTAATATATTAGAGAAGATAAATAGTCATTTTTAAAAGTTATTACACAGTAGGATTGAACACAAGAGGAGACCATTTTGCAAATCTGAAAGTTAAGGTCACCCTGAGAAGAAAAGGACACTTAAGATGACTAGAAAAAGTCTGCTTCCTCAAGAAATGCAGATTCAAAGTTTACTCTTTTCACGGTGCCTTTTATAAAGCTTTAGAATCCCAAGTGTAAAGCCAGACTATGTTTTGATGTGCAAATATTTCCAAACTGTATAGTGGACGGGCGTTCAGACACTCTAACCTGTGCTACAGATTAGCTTCCAGTCTTTTCGTTCATTACAGAGTACGAAGCTTTTTGATAGTGATTTTTATCTTATAATTCAGTATTAAGGATGAACTTTCTAAAATATTTCATTGGACTCTTTTAATAGCTTTATCCCTTCTCTTTTTTGTATTTGTAAAAATTTTTTTAAAGTCCATTATGTGTATTTTAGTCATACTGAACACCATTAAGCTTTTGCCTCATAATTCAGACTTCTAAGAGTATGAAAACATGCTCAATAGCATTTTCTTAGGGCTTGTTAATAAAATTAATGAATTATTTTTCTATCAGTCTGCCTCAGATAATACTGCTCTCTCTGAGCTGTAGCAAATCAGGATAACATTGATTTTCTTTAAGAGACGAATAATGAAAGATCTACATTCTTAAATATGTAGATAAAGATAAGTAACTTAATTAAAAAATTATCAGTGGAAGGTAGTAAGATGAATTGGCTGTTTTAATTTCTTGTATATGTCAATATGCTGTAACATAACCTGGAGTCTTATGTAAAATCCATTTACGATATCCTTTTCTTTAATTTTCTGTGTGGTTTCATAGTGTCTTCAGTTGCTTATTCTTTTGAAAATTGCTCATGTATTGGGAATGTGACATTCTTGGGACTATCTGCCCCAGCTTCAGCTTACGTAGGCCTTGACTCTGCAAATGTTTGATGTTATGATGATGATGCAATGCAGCCTGATGAAAACAGTTCCACTCTGATCAACAGTAATGTTTACGGGCTTTGTCTTCGGTGGTGGAAGTCAGGCTATGAGCCTGATTGTTTTTCCAGTGACTGGCAAATTCTGCTCTTTGATCACATGTACTATGAATATCAGAGCTGGCAAAATTCCAGGCTAAATTGCTTGCTATTTTTTGACTAGCTTTACAAATTGTACAAGATGAAAAAATGACATCTTGGGGCCTCTGTCTTTCATCCAAGGTTGCTTTTGATACTGTGTAGATCTCATCAGGGTACACAGTACAGAGGAAGAGCTGTGAGGAGGAGCTGCTCTATTAAGACATATTAGTTGATCACAGTAAAGGAGGAGATAAACAGCCTTCTGCTGGAAGGGCTGCTCTGCGTCACAAACTCTTTTGGGCTTTTTTGGGTCTCATGTAATAGAGCAAGCACCCACACAAGTTCCACTGGTGTATTCCCTGCTGGGAATAATTAGGTGTGTAGTACTGTGCCTTGAATAGGACTTTCACAATTCTCATGCTTAAATTCAAAGTGACTCCTACGTCACGCTGGTTTTCAAGCTTGAATCTCAAATCTCAGTGCAGCTACAAATACACCATTTGACAAGCATGGCTGAGCTTCTGCTTCAGGTCCTCGGGTCACCGCCTTTCTGTTGCAAATGCATTGTCCAGCGGTTGTTTTGAAGGTTGGTTATTCCTCTTTTCTAGACATCTCCATTAGCTTTCTAGGGCAAGACTGCAGCTAGCTGGTTCATGTTTTCAGGTTTTGCCTTCTCTTAATGCTAGATTCGTGGCTGTTCTGCTTGAAGTGGTTCAGTTGTGTGACGAGAAAGAGGGGTATGTTGTAGGCAGGCCATACTTACCGTGGGAAGGAATTGGAGGGAGGCTTTATAAATCCCTGGGTAAGGCATTGGTTGGTAGATAGGACATGAGCTGAGAAGTCTGTTAAGATGTCTCTGTAGAGCTTCCGTGGAACTATTTGACAATACAGCGTGTGATTTGGGCAGACAAATGTTGTTCTTTGAGATTCTACCCAGCAACACCCTGCCAAACTGCGAAGAGTTGAGGATAGACTGGTTCTTCAGGCTTTACTTTGTTTTGTCTTGTTTTATTCATTTTGCCTTGCTTCAGCTTTTGATTAAACATAATACCTGTGTCAATGAAATGAGTCGCAAACACCTGCCAGGCTATGGATTTTGCTATGTTAGGAGTAACGAATGGGAGCCAGTGTGTTTTGTTCAGAAGAGGAAGACTGCCAGAATCATAGATGTAAATAAGAGCCAAGAAAAATTAGTTGCAAAACTCTCAAGTCTGGTTTGTCTTCATTTTTATTACATGCGCAGCAGATCTTAGAGATGTTTTAAGAAAGAAAAATCCCACTCCTTGTGTGAATTCAGCTGAAACTTACGCATTCACAGTGGAGATACTGATACTGGTCTGCTGTGCCAGGGGAGCAACCTCAGGATTTTTGCTTTCGATCTGAAACTTATTCAGACAGAATATGGCCGTGGTTCTGTGCTTTGGGATGGGTGGGCCAGAGGTCTCTGGTGGATAAAAGCTCCAAGGGGTTCCAGATAAATACATAATGTTTAAATATTTAAATTACTTGATACTTAAAGGAGTATAATGCTGTAAGACAGATAGGGACAGACTTTTTAGTAAGGCATGTAGTGCTAGGACAAGGGGGAATAGTTTTAACCTAAAAGAGGGAAGATTTAGATCAGATATAAGGAAGAAGTTCTTCCCTGTGAGGGTGGCGAGGCACTGGCACAGGCTGCCCAGAGAAGCTGTGGGTGCCCCATCCCTGGCAGCATCTGAGGCCAGGTTGGACGGGGCTTGGAGCAACCTGGGCTGGTGGAAGGGGTCCCTGCCCATGGCAGGGGGGTCAGAACTAGGTGGTCTTTAAGGTCCCTTCCAACCCACACCCTTCTAGGATTCTCTAACCTACAGCTGTGTCTAGACTGTTGCAATGGAGCTTAAGCCAGGCTTGAGTGCCATATTCCGAGAGCTCTGCTAACTTAGCTTGCTTAGATCCTGGCACAGAGCAACAATGACAATGCCTGCTACCTCCTCAGTGCAACGCTCCTGCTTCTAGCCTGAATGCTGACGCATGGCATGTGGGTCCTGGCTCTGCACACGACGGTCAGCCTGCTCTTGGATCTCTCCCTGCACTTCTGGGGCTCTGCTGGAAGAGGATGCACTGTCATTGAATGATCTATTTGACCCTAAATCCTCCTGAGTGGAGAACAGGAACCTTCAAAAAGTAATACCTTCTTATTAGGGTGACTATCATAGGAATATTCTATTATTAAATTAGAAATTGTTCATATTCTTGAAGACTAGGTGTTGAGACCTTCAGGTTAAAGAGGCAATAGATTATTTATGCAATACTGCTATTCTTGTGTAATAAGTTGGATAGTACTATTGCAAACAGAGAAATATTTAGGAAATATTGTACAACTGAGTAGTCAAAAAGGACAAAACCATGGTTTAAGAAACCAGCTGTGTTTGGCTGGAGTGCAAAAATAATTTTAAATTATAAACCACACCCTCCTCCGGCCATTTGTTCTGTTTTATGCAGCGGTGTCTGTACGCCAAGCCAGTTATACTGTCTTTCTGACATACAGATGCTATAAAAACCATCATGCTCACAAATACCTCCTCAAAACTGTACAATCTGAATGAAGCTGAACAGATAAATTCCCAAGTATTCATTCTGTTTGCTCAAAGCCATCAACTCAGAAAAAGAGAAAGGACAAGCAGGGTAAAATAAGGGTGGTTGCACTCTCTAGAAAATGTCCTTTGGGTGCTTACCAAACAGCGCCCGTGAGCAGGGAAGGGAATTTTGACAGTGTCTGTGAATTCTGGGGGAGGATAAAGGTGGGCAGGACTTCATCCCTGGTTGAAAACCAAGGTATTTGACTAAATTGGTGGTAGATAGCTATGTGAAAACAAGGGGGGTTTACCTAGTGCAAGGTGCAGCTCTAAATTAAAAGTCTATCTTTCTTTTTGGATGCAGTGGTACCCTCTGGTGAGTGAAGGTTTGGTTACCTGCAGCCTCTTTTGCTAATCTTGGCTTGTCATTTGCGAGGAAGGGGATTCACTTGGAGAGGGGAAAATATAAATCCAGTAAGTGATTTTTCCCATATCCTTTTTTTTTTTTTTTAATGTGTTGCTGGTTTACATTTAGTTAGTGATCAGTATTAAAGTAAAAGGCCTAACAAATTCCTGCTATAGTCCCTAAGATGTAGTGCATTTTTAATAATAGCAGTTTTTACTCTAAACGAGTTCTGTGACTATCTTTGCTAATGGCCTTCTCTCAGTTTGTGTGGTTGTCTTGCCTATGGCCAGGCTATGGAATTGTTTTGTGCAACAACCCTAAAATTTGAAAAAAACGATGCAATCACTCCATAGGCCTCTTTAAAAAGGTATCTCACAGTGCAGGAAACTCAGATGAGAACAGTTAGAGAGTTTCACTTCTGTGTTCTAGTTTATCAATCTTTAAAGAGACACTAGTAGGTGAAATGGGTCTAACAGTGATCGATTTGCAAGAAGAATCCCTTTTTAAAGTAAATCACAATTCATCTCCAATGGGCAATTAAAAAAAAAAAAAAGATACAGCACTGGCATACGTAATTAGCTCTTACATAGTAAAACCCCTTACATACTCTTTAGGTAGTCATCGTCCCTTAGAATCCATAACCCAGTCTGTCCTGTTTTTTACAGTCCATTAAACTTCCATGCAGTTAGCTCTTACTGGATCTGAGAACATGTATTTGACTGATGCCTACCACCAAGAAGGGCATCCTTTCTTGGCTTTGAGGACAGGTTCCCTGCAATGCTGTAACACAAAAGCATGCCAGTCCCCCAGTCTCTTACCGAAGGCTGCTTGCTGCTTAACTGCTCCTACCGTAGAAGCACACACTGGTCACCACCCTGAAGGGCAAATATCTGTGGAGCAGCAGTTCAACAACAGCACAACAGCAGCTGTCTCAGGACCTAGCGAAGGGCTCGTGATTATCTTGGTTCCCGGTAAGGAGGGTTCATTGGGGTTACAACCAGCTTACTGGTAAAGGTGTGTGTGGCAACAGGGTGGAGGTAAATGAGGTGTCTTGAGGGTACACTTTCATGGGATTACTGGTGGGAAAAACTCCTTGAAAGTTGTACGTGAGATGGGGGGTCTCTGTTTAGTTGTCTATCTGAAATCATGGAAAGGTAGTATCTGCTGTTGCTAGTTCTAACATGACTGAAATGTGGAGGTTGCTCTCGTTATTGTACTTAAGCTAGAGTACTGTTACCCCCAGGACAGTGTTCACAGTTCATTTACTAAAAAATAGAAAAAAATGTATTGTGGGGATCTGAAAGACAAGATTCTGTGAATAGTCAGAGATCAGAAAAATGGAAGACTCCTGCAATCTGTTTCCTTAAAAAAAAAATTATCATTCAGCAGGAATGTCCAGTGTCCACCCCAGGTGGCTGGAAATGTTGGTTCTTACTCAGATGCCAATATCTGTAACATCATACAGGCCCAGGAAGCACAACGCAGAGAAGGAGAAAGGGCAGTTATTTTCCTTAGCTCTGCCATTGTGAGCATGACCGCAGACAAATTATACTTGGGGGAGTTGGGGTGAAACAGCTGCCAATGTGGGACTAAACCTGGAGGATGTGGTAAAAGGACAGTGCTCTGGGAAACAGAAGGTGGAGAAAACCTTTGGAGAAAGATTTGGAAGGGGGCAAGTAGGGCAGCGGTGGCTGTGACCAGGTGTATGAATCAATCAGCACTCAGATTGGTGGGTGACTATGTGTGGCAGGCTTTGTAGAAAAATGTGAGGTACAGTTCAGTTTTTCATGTCTTGTTTCCCCACCTCTCTGGCAAACAGTATCTTATTGTTAGAGTGAACTGAATGTGCCACCAAGTTAACTTTTTTTGTGAAGCTTAAGATTATTTTTTCCCATAAAGTCCCAGTTTCCTCGATGAAAATAATTGGAGGACATTTTTCTTTTCTGTTTTCTAATTATTTTTAAGAGAGTTAATAGCTCTCTAGTGGTGATGAAAGCTGATTAAAAGCTGATTGTTGTCTACCCTGAAAATAAACAAACAATCAACAATTTATTGCTTTCAACAGATCTCACATCTTTAAGGCAATCATAATTGCCTTCAAGTGAGGCAGAGAAAGTGGTGAGAATCTCATATTTCATTTCCAACCCTGAGCATTTCAAAGCACAATCAAAATTATGCCACTTACCTCTCCCCAGCTCCTCCCATCAATCGCGCACATGGTTATGTGATCATGAAGTGGCTTGTTCATGAATGAAGGGACAATAGAAAACCAAAAATCCATCCTAGGCAGATTGGGAACTGAAAGCCTGAAGTTCAGACTTCTTTGTGAAAAATATATTATTACTTTTTTTAAACAAATAGTTTCTAGCTTTAGCCATGAAGAGGACATGCTGTTACTCATTTGAAGTCTGGCTGTGGTGCTACTTCGGAGTAACTGATTGAGCCTCTTGTATGGAAACTTGTTACTAGTTCAGCTGTGGCAGGTACTGGAAGGAGGACCCTCTGACAGTTCAGGTGCTTGAGGGGGAAATACCGTGCTGACACCTTCTCTTACTGTTTCTGAAGAGCATTTATTATCTTGCTGTGGCTGCTGCTGTCCTGCCTTGGCAGTGCAGTGACAGGAAGGTGTCTAGCTACGGCTGTTCTCCTTTTTCATTGCAACAGTAGCCAAAGCTCTACCTGGCTTCCTCATGCCTGTGAAGGGATGAAAACAGCAGCCAGCAGATTACTAGATTATTAATCTGCTCTAAATGGCAAGACCTTTTCTCACCGTTGATTAATATGTAACTCAGGTGGGATCTCTTTCCCTGCCTGCCAGCCATTCTCTTGATGCTCACACATATGCTGCTGCCAGGCAGATGAGCTTCCCAGAGGACATGCAGTGCGAAGAAGAAACAGAGAGGGCTGAAAAGGAACTGGGAAGAAGGCCTGAAGGATTGGGCTGGAAGACAAAAGAATGAAGGAAATCCATTCTGGAGTTGTAATGTAATTTACAGGACTTCTGAAATTCTGTCACATTGGGGCATGCAGTAGCTAGTGCTGCTGGAAATGAAAGTATCTGAGAGTGTTACCTTAAGCAGTCTTATTGGATTCTGGAATTCTTCTGGTTACAAGGAGAAAGACAAGGGCCTACAGGAGAGAGACAGAGTCACTCCATGTACATAATAGTGGTCTGCTGGGGCAGCCAAGCCAGCTAGGGCATCGTGCTACACATCACACATGATATATCTTTCTGAGATCTGTCCACTTTTTAAATTCGCTTTTTCTTCTGGCAATGTAATATTGATTCCAGGGTCGCAGAACCAATGGCTCAGGAAATAATTAACAGTTTGATCTATCTGATATTCTTCTTGACTCAGTAGTAGGCTGCTGTCAGGAATTAGGAAACCTTATATGACTCCTGGTACCTGAAGAGCACAATACAAACAGTGTATAGCTACAGCCTCACACAGGTCTCTCAAAGTCAAACCCAGCTGTGCCATGCCTGTACTTACTGCGGTGCCCCAGTTAGCTCCACACAAGCAGACGCTGCTCCATGGTACAATGTTGAGCAGAGATCAGAGTTTAGGTCTGAAGACCAGTGCTGTCTCATGCTGGGATAGGAATTAAGTTATGCCTAGCTCAGACAGTGCTGTGTACAGCGCAGATGTGCTGTGTGATGGCCAGTACTTCTGCCCGCCATGATGTTGCCAAACCATAGAAAAGCAAATACCACTCTGAGACTGGTTCTGAATATGCTTTTGTTCATTTAACCGGAATCAAGACTGAACAAGATTAGGTTCTCCTTTAACAAGCAGTTGTTTATTGACTCAGCTCCAAGTCTTCATGCTGTACAAATGCCTTGCTAGTTTATTAGCAGTATTTTGCCTCTGTCATTTGGTTACAGAAAATGAGGAATGATTTTTAAAATTTTTTTCTTTTTAGTAGCAGTTCCTGAACTGATAGGTCAGGAATTTGGTTCTGGAATTTTCTTATTCAGTAGAGTAATGATTTTCTAAAATAACTCAAGGAGAAGGCTCTGATAAGCAAACAATGTTTTCTAACGTTGAGTAAAAAGCTTGTCCCATAGCAGCAAAGTGAACTGACAAAACAAAATGGAGAAGTTGGGTTATAGCTCTTTGCTCTGTGCCTCTCTCCTCCTGTGCAAGTCTGTGCTTCACTATTGCCACGAGAGGTTCTATATGCTAGAGATAGAATTTTCAACCAATCCCAAGCTGACTGTGTTATCTTTATACAAAAATGGGAATATCAAAAATGTAACCTTTCAATTTGCTACTAATTATCCTACATGCTACCCTGAGACTGACAGAGAGAACAGAGATAGCACACCACAAGATATTTTGCTATTGGCTTATGTAGTTGATAACACAGGTGATAAATATGTGCGTTCAGCCTGTAATTACACTTCTGGAAATTTAGTGCTCTATTTATGAAATACTTTTCCTTAGAATCTTTTAACAATTAGCTAACAAGTCCCAAGTGGAACAATTATCCCATATACCCAGACAGTTGGGATTCTTCATCAGCTAATGTGCACCCACTGCTCATAAAGCATGTCTGTGTTCTAAAAGCAAAACCAGCCATTCTGTGCTTTCTTCTTGGAGTGTTTCATGACTTGAAACAAAAGCAGAGACCAGATTACATTGGTGACACAGAAATGGATAGACCCTGTTGCAGTCAGGTCCTAATATGGTTTAGAGGAGGATGAATGGACACGCTCTATTTACTGTGAATGAGGTGTTTGGGGGAATAATGAGAGAATATAGTATTCTAATGCAATAGAATCAGAAAGAACCAAATTTGATTGCATGGGGACCCTGAGAACCACCAGAAAGATTTCTAAATATAATACGAGCTGACCCTGTCTGCTTGAAAAAAATCAATACGTTCAGGAGCTATTTTCAGTTTCTTTTTTGCCACAATTTTCCTCCACTAACCTCTGTCTTGATGACTGTCTGTGGTCAGGGTACTGAGGATGAGACTGTGAGCAGTGACCATTTACCTCACATTTATATTCCAGTGCTTTTTTGCTCCAAGGCATAAAGGAGATGTAGTCCTGTTACAGACCCTGAGCAAACATTTAAACCAGCCCTATGGATGGAGAAGAGAGCCTTGTCCCCATCCCATATGTGCTCAGCCAATTAAAAAACCAACCACCACCACTGAAGCAGGCTCCATGAGTTTTTTAAGCTGCTTGTGCCACTGGTTCCCCATACTTAGATACAGAAACTTTCTCTTCATGCACACACTAAATTATCTTTGCAGGCACTTTATTTTTATGCTTTCTGCAGTAGCTACAGAGAACCACTTCTTTAAATCATGCCCTTCCTTAAAGCAGGACTCTTCAAGGAGACAGCATGTCTCCAATAAACTCTTTTCTTGACTAAACAAACACAGCTACTTCAACCTTTCTACTGCTTGCTCTTGCTGAATCTCCTGATTTTCATGTTATTTCCTTGGGATTGCCTCTTGTTCTTAATTTGAATGGTCACCCATAGTCAGTGATCATCTGCTTCTTGCACGTGAGCCCTGGGCTGGCCACCAGGCACCTGAAACAGGCCTGGGACTTCCCAGTGCTTTATCCAGAGGCACAAACTGATACGAGGTCCCCTTCTCCATCCCTTCCCGCATTTCATGAACCATGAGAGCAATCTGCAAAATAACCTGCCAGCTTGCCTGGGTCCCCGGTGAGTGTGAAGGAAGGTGATTGACCTGCTCTATGGCAGGGCTGTTATCTCTTCCTTCCATGGGAGGAAGGAAATTCCTCCGTCAATCCAGGGTATAGAAAACACTGTCTTATTGCTCAAGATAATCTATGCAACAACTTTAACGCTCTGCTAGCTGGCAGGCAAAGTTTACAGCAGGAGAAAACGCATGTTTGCCTTGTCTGAAACATCCTGCTGAGGAGATTTCCTTCTAAGACCTTTCTCCCCCTTTTGGTGTGCTGCCTGCTTTACGTGAGTGCTGCTCTGCTCCCGGGAGGTCAGCTGGGAGTAGAGCAGGGCACTGCCTCTGCTCTGCCTCCTCTTTGAACAGGGTTGAAGCAATTCCTGTGCTGCCTTGAACACAGTGCTTGAAGTCTGCCCATCTCTTAAGCGGGCCATAGACCAGGGGGTGGGGAAGATGTTGAGCTGTAGTGAGGGACTGAGAGGACCTGGATAATCGCAATGAAGAAGTCTCTCTGGTAAAAGTAGTTGAAAGAATTGAAACACTGGGCTGTAATGAGGAAGTATCCTGTGTTGGCTGTCCAAGCTGGGAAGTCTGCAACCTTGAAAATGAAACTGTGATGGCGATACATAGCTCTTCAGGAGTTTAATCTGGTAAAAAGGTTGTTTGTGGGGTGGTGATGAATAATAAATAATGCTGTATGGAAAAAGGGTCTGTTTTGCCCCTACTTTACAGCTAGAACAGCTGTACTCTCCGAGCAGTCCTGTTGGTCTTGGTGGACTTTTTCCTGGAGGGAAGATGAGTGAAGAGAGCAGATTCTAAAATGTTTTCTTTAAAATTCCATTTCTAAATGAGATTCTATTTCATTTAGATGGTAGTCTCATACACAGACATTATACTTTTGGACTGCAGGTGATCAGTTATTTGTGCCAGCATAACTCATACGCTTCATTTACAAGACTACATCTTACCACATAAATACACTTGAAAGCTGTGAGTTCTGGGGACCAGAGGTCCCCAGAATATGTGCTGGAGTTAATGTGTATGAAGAAGCTACTGTTCCCTTGCCTCAGGGGGACCTGAACTAGCCCCTGTGGTATGCGTTCCGCCGGGTTCTGAGTAGACACCTGACTTGTTCTGTCTCAGCAGAGGAGGAAACAGCTTTGATTTCAAACTACTTCTTACACTCTCTGAACTTGAGGTCTTGCAGTCTTCTAGTTCTCACCTTCAGTCCTTTGCTTGAATTTGTTTTTTGATTCTGTGCACTGCTGTTACTGCATCTGTGTGACCTGAGCTCCATTGGATTAAACTTGGAGGCCAAAAACTCTCACTTAAAACAAGTCCAACAGAAAAAGGCTTTCCAGCAGAGCATCCACTCAACTCTGCATTCTCACTGTGAATGAGAATAACTGGCACAGTTAACTGAGGAAGGCTACAGTGACAGGGGCAGAAAATTAGGGTGGCTTAGGCTTATTTTGCAGTCCTCCCAGCACATACTCTTAATGTACCCACAACAAAGGTAAGGTTTGTTCTCATCAGTAAAGGAGACAGTGAAGAAAGATATACCTTAGAGAACTCCCAAATGCTGGTGGAGACAGACATGTTTCCCCCTAACAGATGGCACATGGGATGTCTGTCTGTGTGTGCAAGGTTTGGCTACTGGCGTGGTCGATACCCCATGCTATGTGGGTATAGTTAACAGTTCAGTTCTCCCTTCTTAGGAGGCTGTGGGTTTTATTTCCTTTAGCTCTCACCGGCGTTGTTTTCTTTTCCTCCCCACCTCCCCCGGTTGCTGTTAAGTGAGGTTTTGCAATATTCCTGTGGAAAGAGCTGACAAGTGGTGACACACTGAGATGCCGCCAGCCGTGCTGCTGCTGTCATAACTGGGATGTGATGTCGTAAAAAAGCACTTTTTTATATTAAATATTGCGGGTCAAGTGTGTTGGGGTCTAAGAAGTGCTGGGGGGGGGGGGGGGGGGCGGGTGCCCTTGTGCCCTGGGGTAT
>JAVJGJ010000047.1:18210576-18227938 GCA_035590215.1 Microhierax caerulescens | reverse complement strand
CCCCCCCCCCCCCCCCCCCCCGCTGCCATTGTCCCATGGCTTATGTCTGGCTTTCTTAAAGCGAGGAAGCCACTTATAGTTTGCTGCCTCCTCGTTTAGCTCCTTTTCTCGCCATCTGAAGAGCCCTTTCACTTCAGTTTGTCCCATAGAGCTTGTGGCTGGGGCTCCCTCCGCAATACCTGCAGCGCAGCAGACACAGCAGAAAACTTGACGTTGATTTTGGAAGTAAAAGGTAGAGGAGGTGTGCCCAAGAGAGGTTTTGCTTTCTTGCACTGTGAGGTTAGTCTTCTGTTACTACGGCCATAACTCTGCGTCCTTCACGTCGTCCCTTTTGCCTGGTGTACCTGTTGATCGGTGTGAGTAGAGTAATGACGGGCAGAATTAAGGCCTCTAGAGACCCGACACGTCCCCGTGCAATGTGCCAGCCGGGAGAACAAGCAGAATATATCAGGAGGTACAAGCCGGAGGCTGCGGCGTGCAAAGTGAGGTTAATTAACTGTTGGAGTAACTTAGCTGTGGTGAATTTACTGCCACTTGAAGGCCTGAGATCAAGCTTGGGTTGCCTGACCTGATGCAGAGGTCTCTGGGTGAGGGCCCAGGGGCTAAATCCAGAAGGAATTCCCGTTATTTCCCTGTGGCCGGCCCGTTTGGGGGGCTCGGGGGACCCCGGAGAGCAGACCCAGGCTGTGGGGTGGCGTGGGAGGCCTCCAGCCACCCCTCCCCCCTTCTGAGGGGAGGGTGAGTGGAGGAATCCTGTGACAGCAACGTGTTAATATGATTAATGACAAAGCTTAATTTACACAGACAGTTCATTTTCGCGCAAAGGAGCACTTGCAAATTAGAGGCTTTGCGGCAGGTGGGGGGCCTGGGAGGGGCTCTCTCTGAGGGCCGGGATGGCTCCGGCGGGGAACAATGAGCGGGGTTCGGCGGAGCCATTTGCGCCCGTTGTACGGATGAGATTTAATGAAATTTCCGAGTAATGACAAAAGTTGGACGTGTTTAATAGCTGGCCGCTGAATTATGCATGCGGGCTGGCCCGGGGACAGCTGCGACGGCCGGCCGCTAGGGGGCAGCAGCGCCACGCCGCAGGGCCGGAGGCCGCCCGCCGCCTGCAGGGAGCGGGGCCGCCCCCCCGCTGCTCCGTGTCGCCCCTCAGTCGCGCTTCAGCGCCACCAAAACCAGCGCTATTCCGCAGCGACAGCACCGTGCCCCCCCGGTGGCCTGGGGGGCCCAGGCCTGGCCGAGGAGCTGCCACCTTTCGGGGTCCCCTTGCCCCGAGGGGCCGCGCCTGCTCCCCAGCCTGCGGGCCTGGGGTACGCGGCCTCGGTGGGACGCGGGCCTTCGGAGGGGCATGGCGCAATGTACGGCGTGTTTATAGCCCTGTGGGCCTGCGACGGGCGGGCGGTGTAACAGGTGGAGCTGGCCCAGCTCTGCCTCTTTCCTTGATTTTTGTCTCCGTGTCCCCTCAAATAGCGGCACTTTTTCAGGTCACGCAGCGACCCGAGCAGGTCCCGTGTCATCTCCACCACCCACCCCCAAGACACCCCAGCCCCTGTTTGCCCTCAGTTCGTTATTCTGCAGCAATGAGGGGTTTGCAGGGCTGGCGGGGGGGTTACACCCTCAGCTGGTAAATCACCCTGTAAACTATGAGGCACCGAACTCGCTTCTTCCTCACCGGTCGCTTTACTGGAGAGGAGCCCTTTAAGGGATACGCTGTATTTTAAGTGAGGAATTATTGAGAATAGGGAAATTAAGGCCTTTTAAATATTTAATGGACAGAGGTTTTCTCAATTATTTAATAGCTTATTATAAAAGATAGCATAAAATGGGTTAGTAATTTATTCGTTACAGAAAGTAGCCGTAAGAAGTATTTTACAACATGTAAATATTGGTAGGAAAAGTACCGAATGTAAAATGCTATCTTACTCCATCTGTCAAACGAATTATACAGCATCTATACAATTTCCACATAACCTTAGTTAGCCCTTTATTGTTTCTGCTCTTGCAGTGCTCCTGTGGCGCAGGGAAATGCTGTTTATACGTGTTTTACTGGAGTGCGGAGGCACAGAGGATATACTGTGCTGCGACTGAGCTGCAACAGGTCTGACCGCTGCCATTCCCGTCGGATACCAGAACCCACAGCCTTAGTCTGGGCTCATGGATGCCCTAAATACTGACACAGGAGAGCTGTGTAGCCTCTGGGACAACTAACATACAAAGCAGGAGTTGTTCATGGCCAGCCCATGCATAAATACTGAGATCAGAGCCCTTCCCCTCTTCCCTTCTTTTTTTTTTTTTTTTTTTTTTTTTTTTTTTTTTTTTTTCTCTCTATAGCTTTGCTCAGAGATGGAGGTGAGGTTTCAGTTGCCTCCTGGCTAGAGCTTGTATAAAAATGACCCTTTCTTTATAAGACTGTTTTCCTTGGGTAACTTCTGTTCAAATCCCTCTTGTGTAAATTAACCCTGCTGCACTGAACTCAAGGACTCCATCCACAAAATTCCAGTTGTCAGACATATTGGCACCTCTTGCGAGGTGACGCTGATTTTTATTCCATTTAAAGCGGCATTCAGTTTGCTCACAGGTGGCCAGTGGGAGGACTGGTGTCTTCTCATGGGAGCAACTGCCCTCGCTGGCCCTGCTGCCCCAGCACAGCTCCTGGCACAGAAGGTCAGGAGTGATTTGTTTGTGCAGCCTGCAAAGTTCTGCTTTCCAAAGTAACGCTGCTCCCTGAGACAAGGCAGGGACCAGCAGTAAACCCACCGCTGGCAAAATAAGCACAAACCATGGTTTCACCATGAGAAGCCTGGAATTCTTTTTACTGTTATTAACCAGGTGGGCCTCTTACTTCTGCTCTGAACCGCCTCCTTTATTGACAAAAAGCAGCTGAATCTCAGACTTAAGATGGCACTGTAGGAGTTTGCTTTATATTCCCCTCAAACAACCCTATTTTCTTAAGAAAAATTGCTGCCTGGAAGGCATCAGAAAGCCCCAAGATATGCTGGTGGTTGTATCATCTGCCACTTTTGCTGTATCCATTTAATTAGAATGAGTTACCATAATCAATACTTCCATGTCTTTTCCCAGTTTTTAACATGTGTTTACAGAACAGGTAAATACTAAAGCTAGTATTTACCTGTAGATAAATCTACCCAATTTTTTTTTTCCTCTCTAACAAAAATTATGGAACAGATAAGCACTAAAACCTAAGTTATTGTATTGCAATATTGATTTCTACAAGAGCATTGTAAGAATATATTTACCTATCTATCCTTGTATGAAATGGGTAAAAATGTACCGCACAACCATTTCAGTCATTCATTTCAGTCATTCAATGCTATATTGAAAAGCCTGTTTGTTTGCTTTTTCTCAATAGGTCTTTTGAGGCACACAGATTTTTTATTTTTTTTATTTATTTATTTTTAATGTGTGTTTGTGCAAGAAAGGATTAATGCAGGATGGTAGTGCTTTGTCTTAAGACATCTCTTTGCCCTCATTTTGTTTTGATTAGAACTGCTGCGTGGTGATTTTGGCTCACTCTGAAACTCTCCACATTGCAAAGCGAAGACAGAGTAAATTATGATTTCTTTTAGATTTCTGGCCTGATACCTCTTGAATTCCAGCAATTACTTTATTTTCTCATGGTGTCCTAAACAGAAAGGAGCTGTTAAGGCCAGGTTGGATGGAGCTTTGAGCAACCTCGTCTAGTATAAGGTGTCCCTATCCATGGTGGGAGGGTTGGAACTAGATGATCTTTAAAGTCCCTTCCCATGCAAACCATTCTATGATTCTTTCAGTGTATTGAACCAGGGACTTTCCTGTCCTAAGCTTCTGAAAGGTGTCTGCCTACGTGCTTTTATAACCCCAGGGATGCTTGCCCTCCAATGTGATAGTGTAGTTTTGTGTTTCTTAAAAGCAAATTTCTAATTGATCAAAGGAAGATTGAAATGAAAAGAGCGGTGGGGAAGATGAGAAGAGGTTATTGTGATCACTCCGTAGGTGAGGCTGTGTTGTTATTACTTTCACAAGTTGCACTGTGTTGTGTTTTCAATAGCAGAAGGTCAAGTTGAGCCCAGGGATAGAAGTGAGAGAACAAATATAAACAATAAAAGCAAAGAGACTCAAATATCTATGAAATAGTGTGTTTGAGCTCGTTATTCTGGGGAACATGTGTCAGTACTGCTGCAAAGGTGACTCCATATGGTGATTTCAAAGTGTAACTTCTGGGTATAGGTGGGCTGGGTGTGAGATGTGATGCTGGAAGTAAGTGGAGACAAAAGTGTCAGCAGATGCTATAATGCATTGGTTACACAGACATGATCCTATGGATGTGACCCTACAGATCCTCTGCTCCTCAGGCAGCCAGACTCCAAGGGGTTTGGCCAAATCTTTATGACAGATTTTTCCCCTGTCTGTGATAGTCTCTGGTGCAAACTATTGGAGGTTACATGTAATCATATGGAAATCTGTGTGCACTATGGTGGGGTCTTAAACCTTATGGTTTTCACAGGGGCTGGGTGGCGAGAGTGCACGTGGTTATAAGGACACAGTAAGCTGCGCACATTATGTTTGTAATTTCTAGTATAGTGAACTCTGCCTTTAGTTAACATAATGATATTTCAGAGCTGCCTTATTACAGTTTCTCTGTGTTCTTGGAAACAAGTGAAAAGACCAGTATGACTGCTGCCTATTGCCTTGGATTGCACTGTAGATGGCACTGTGAAACAGTGATTTTGCTAACAAAGCTCTATTTTACAGCACCATTCCAGACATTAATTGCAGTGTAATATGGCTTGGTTTCTAGGTCCCCAAAGCGAAGGAAAAATTCTGAAATGCAGAAAGGCTTATTTGCTGCCGCAAATGGGAGTCTGGAATAACTATGAAAAACACACTGAAATAATTGTGTTTGACTGGAACAAAATTCTTGCAAAGTCCCCAAGGTAAGAGCACTTTTTATCTTTCAAATGACACTGAAGATTTGCTGTTCTGGTTAGCAACAATATCCACTTGAATCCAGCAGAGAATGAAGGCTTGACATTTCTGAAAGCACTGACGTTGAAGGGCTAAGCACCCCTTGCTGCATCTGTCTGCCAAATTTCATTTTTTCCCTGCCTTTTTAAAGATCCTCTTGTATTCCTTTATATAGCGGGCTGGAGACTTGTGTCCTGTCTACCTGCAAGGCAGACTAAGGTCTGCAGATGTGGTATCGTTTTAATGGTACTGGATGCTTTTAGCAGCCTTTCAGTTTGGATAGAACAGAGTTGATGCTTTGTAGTGATACGCTTATTCCTGGGCTTGAATATGCTTACAAAGGGCTAAGGTTATCCTTATTAACCTGATGAAACCTGGTTTTGCAATCCCTGTCTAATATCAGGGCCATGGCTTCAAAAAAGAGTCAAACTCAAATCTGGGAAAGCTTTTGAGGTCAGGTCAGCGCACAATCATTTCCACTGAGACCAGCTTTGCTCCTGTACTGGGAATGGTGGGAACACCTAGGTTCACTTACATGCTGAAATTGAGCTGTTGAGGATGTGGTGCTTGTTTTGAGACTAAATACCTATCCCTTCCATCAATTCACACCAGAAATGGCATGTTCAAAATGTCTGATCAGTGGTATTTAATACCAAGGGTTAAATCCTGCTTTCAGTCTTACTTCAGGAAACCTGAAGGAAGGTCCCTGTCATGGTACTATAGAGTGGCACTAGAACTGGGGTCTCCACTGGTACTTGGGTCAGATTCCTGTGTTTGCATTTAGAACAATAGAGGGATGGTATCGTGAGATGAGCAGATGATGACTTCCTGTTTAGTGGTAACTGGTGCACAAGGCGTAAGCTGTGTGTTTCTCACGGAGAGAGAAAGCAAGCTAAGGTTAATTATTCAGGTCTCTCCACAGTAAGATTATGTTCAGTTACCTGGGGAAGATTTGGGTCCCTAAAATCTGAAGTGGCATGTTGATTTCAGAGCTTACTGGGCAGTTTCCTTAGGCTAATACTGGATCAACGACAACAATAACATTTATGCTGGTTTCACAGTGTCTCAATCCCATTAGCTGTAGTAGCATTATGTGTTTCATCTGGGTACAAGAGGTGAATTAGATCCATGCTTATCAGCTGAAGTGTAGCTGTTCTGAATTAGCCTTAGAGTGCTCTGTAAGAGGGTACATGTAGGGTAGTCAAGGACCAGTGATGTCTTTATCTTCTGGGCTTGATTCATGCTTGCAGAAGACTCCTATATTATGCTGCTAAAGAGCCTTAGTGTGTTTCTTCCCGTACTGGTTCATTTGCTTTCAGGGTGGCAACATGTTGCGCTTCAGGCACAGCACCTTCGTAAAGCAAGGAAAGGTACCTTTTTGCCAAATCAATCCTTAAAATGTGCTTTCTTTACATGTAACTTTTTTTTTTTTTAACTCTGTAGGCATGGTGAGTTATTTTTTAGCAACATTTGTGTAGCTTTTGTAAAACGTTTGTAGGCTGGAGAAAGTCTACAAGGGCAGTTGAAGGTGCTGGGTATTTTCACCGATGTATTTTTTCCTCAAGTGTAAAGTAGTGTTTTTTACTAAACTATATGTACATTCAACAGGCTTTTTGTCTCTTAACATTTTATATTAATATTTATATTAATAAGTGCATTTGTGATTTGTTTGGGCTTTACAAACATTCCGATTCATACATAACGAGAACAAAATTGTTTTGTGATGTGTGAAAGGGAAAATTATGCAAGCTTTTTTAAATGAGAAAACATGGCATCTGTTTTGGTTTCACTTGTAGATGGTTATCAAATTTAATACAGGATCCAAGTGCTTCACCTGGCTTTGACAGTAGAGCTGTCAAAGGCATGAGTTGTTTTGTTTATAAACTATCAGGGTATTCAGCACTTGAATATTGGGTTAGCTGAATAGTCTCAGGTATTTTAAAGATATACAGATAAACAAAATATTTATGAAATACTTGGAAGAATCAGAACTGGAGTCTGCAGGGGAAAGAAGTTCTCAAAGGACTTCTTGGTGTGTGTAAGCACGCTTATGATAGTCTTGCCCAAATCCCAGCGTGCTGATTAACTTCAGACTAACATCACTGCTATGAAAGCAGTATTTAGTTCAGTTTATGCAAATCTATAAATTGCCCTTAATTAATTTGATGTATTCCTGCTTACAGCATTTGCTGAAAGTGTGGAACATTGTATCTAAGGGTTCAACTGCATAATGCCCATTTATGTGTCACATGAGTAATAAATCATCATAACTGAGTTTAAGAAAATTATTAGATTACCCTTCTATATGATGAATGGCATAACATAAGCTATTGAGGGATTTAATTGTACATATTTGCAGCAAAATTACTGAGGATTTGTGGTCTTAGTCCTAACAGTAACGAGTAAGGCTAACATTATCCGCTGCTTTTAAAACAAATGTTTTCTGAAATGCAGTTTTGAACACCCTGGTAGAGCAGTGAGCCCTCCCCTGTTTGACTGAGGTGCTGGTTTTGTGAGTCTTTAACAAACACTGATCCTGGAGGAAAGCCAGCAGATGTTGTGTGCTTGGGAGATCCAGCCAATTCATGCCATGGCTACATGGGAGCTGGTAGCTTTAGCAAATATGGCCCGAGAAGTATTAAGTAAAAAGGACATTTTTTGGTGATGTTTCTATACTTTTAAGGCAGGTGCAGTTTAAAAATCGCAGCACAACTTATAAATATGTGTTTTCAAATTTGAGCGTGGATGTATCCTAATAAAAAAAAAATAAATCCCCACCTCTTATTGCAGATACATAGAGATGTATTGCACTCGTAATGTGCTATTATAAATAGGTGTTTGTGGGTAATATGATGTGTGGTAGCCATTGCATTGCTTCAAATTATAAAACATGTTTAACAAAGAGTTGATCCCATGAATATGATTTTCAGTGTTGTCTTGTAATAAACAGTATTAGTTATTCTTCAGCACTTTTTCAGCTTTTCCTTCCCCACATAATTTTTATGTTTTTCCCTACTCACATTGTTCTTCCACTCAACTGTCTCCTTTTCTGCCTCCAGGATGAGATTCTGTGCCAAATCAATGCTTCTATCTGACTGGCTCTTTCTGGTCTATGTGTTAATGGTCTGCTGTAAATTGTTGTCCGCCTCTAGCCACCATCCCCGGGGGCACACAGGTAGGAACTTTTAAACTCATTATGTGCTACTGAGACCAATGAATACTACTTGCAGAATGTCGGACCCCACTTTTTAGCAATGGATAATTGATGAGGCTGTCCACAGCATATTATAATCAGTGCAATGGCTTAAAAATTCAACAACAACAAGAAAAAAAAATGAGTTATTGTAAATATTCATAGTATTTATCTAGTAATTTTAAAACTGAAGCTCATCGTACAGTTTTTGCGGTGACTTCATGACTGCTAGGACTTTGAGATTTGTTTGTGTCGTTTTGCTTTATCCTTATCCAAAGATATTCTGAAATGTATCTTTATCTTTTCCCTCTTAATCCAGTTGTTATCAAGAGACTTTACAACGGTATCATTTGCTTTGGTGGGCAATAGATCAAAGCTCTCAGACTTGTGTTAGCCAATTCTTACACTAAGTGACACAAATACTGAACTGTGGTTTAGTTCAGCTTCTTCTCCCAACTTGCACAGTGAGGCAAACAAAGACTCTGCATTTAAGAGGTTGCACGGTTGTAGTAGGGTATATCTACCAGGCACAATGCAGTATCTTATTATAAATGAGAGAAGTATCTCAGAACAAGCTGGAGTGGCTTCATGAAGAGATACCAGACTGGACCTCTGAAGCAACATCTCTGTTAGGATCATGCAGGCACATCAGCTTGAAAGCAGAAAGAAATACAGATGTATTAATGCTAATGCAAAGATATCAGTGCAAGTCCTAAAATTGGCTAGCTAAATTAGCCCTATGTTACCTTTAATCCCAGAAGAGAGAGATAAATTCACAAAATACCACCTGTGAGCTTTGCTTTTTAGGAGAGGTAGCCTGGCTGCAACAACGTGATGAGATGACTGCATTCTCAGTACCATAGTTAGCTTCATTCTGGTTTGGGGATTTCTGCAAGTGTTGCTATTTGTGATGTAGTGTCAGTCTTAAATTAATTTTAATGCCTTAAATACAGATGTAATGTTCTTAGCTCTGAGCCAGACTGTTGTGGGTCCAGGTCTAATGTTAGCATCCCCTTCAGCTCAGCACTAGGAAGTGGGGATGTGTTTGTTTGAGGCTCCATCCTCCAGATGAGACAACTTATTGATCTCTTTCCTGGCGGCTTCTGGTGACTGTCTAGGTAGGAGCTGAAGGTTTCGCATGTGCTCACCAGAATGTCTTCCATCCTGGCTAGCAGGACTGACTGTGACCTGCATGTAGCTGCTGTGTCTCTCTACATGCTACTAGCACGTCAGCAGTGTGCGTATCTTCAGAGCTACACAAACCACCTCCTTGCCTTACCTGATTACCATCTCTGTGTTCCCTGGTACTGTGCAGCACTCTCACGTGTTTGCCATAAAACTTTGCAGGTAGCTGTTATGGAAACTAGTTGAATCCCTTTAATGAGGAAGGGGATCTATGCACAATGACAAGTTAATTAAGCCCTCTTGACCTTTCCTGTAAACAAATGGTGCTTAGCAGAGCATTTCAGAGCTGACTATGCAGCAAAACCTGGAGAACAACCTTCTGCAGCTTTTGTAATTCAGGGAAGAGTCTTGTAAAAAGAAATGTGATTTTTGTTTTTTAAAGATGCACTTTGCATCAATACCTAAGGGAAGTACCTGTAATAAGACAATAGTGATTCTGTGTTGTGGGCTTTTATGATGAACACTTATTATGTGTTATGTAAATTATGACAATCTTTTTAATATAACATTTCAGAATGCTTGACTGCATACTTTTAATTGATAACAAGAGTTATTTCCCCTGTATCAAAGAGGTCCTGTAAAACAGTCAGGCTGCTTGACTGTTCAGCAGATTTGTGCACCGAGCTTTCTCTGGTAGGCTAAAGAAAGGTTCTGCTCTTCATGGATAGTTTGGTCAAATTATGGAGCTCCTTTTCAAATAAAGACCCTTGAAGCTGGAGCTTTCATGCAACTTTTTAGACTATAGTGTCATATTCTTCCCCAGATATGTGTTTTTCTTAAGTGTACACTGAAGTGATCCCCATCCTGCTTTATGATTCCATGTAGCAGATGAAACAGTCACCCCATTTTTTATTCTTCAGCTCCCTGTGTCTAACACATAGAACCATGGAGCATTTAGATGGCTTGGTGGGCTCTCCTGAAGAGGCCTGCATTTCCTAGCCTCATCTTAACTTTGCTGTTTGATACAGCGACTAGATTGATTTTCTAAAATATAATCAGATCTGATATGATGGAATATGATATGTGAACAAGGCAATGCCTTGTTCATCAGGAAAGCAAATAATTTAGAGCTTTTAGTGTAGCCTGTTTTGTGGAAAACAAATAATTAACCTCATTTGTTTAATCCAAATTAGCGTGTTCTTGGATGGCAATTGAGATAAAATTTTTGCAGTCAATAGACAACGTTAACGCTTTTCAAAGTAAAATGTTCTGAAGCACATTAGAGAGATGAATTCAAGCTTTGGGTTTGGCATAGGCTTTGTCTGGTCCATTAGGTCGAGCAGCTGTAACTTGACAGTGTACTGCGGTGGGAAATACGTGCTGTTCGTGAGATATGAGGTGCCCAGCCTGGGATGCTTTAGGAGGAGCTGGTTTTCAATAACATGTTGCATCTGGTCCTGAAAATCAGCGTGTTTCGAGCTATGTACTTGACACCTCTAGTTGCTTTGAAAAAATGCTTGCTTATTAAAGCTAAGGAAGTTTATTAACCAAGAACAGACAATATAATTTAAGATGAAAAGTGGGAATCGACTTTTGCCTTTTCAAAATACTGCCATTTTTAAGGAGCCTAATTCAGGAAAAGACAATTATTGACTTTGGTCATGTTAGATGACGCCTGAAAGAACGACATTCGACAGCTGTCTCTGCAGTATTCAGACAGGAACAGAGACTAGATCTTTAAGGACCCAATAACCATCCTGTTTCTGAAAAGTGGGGGAGAATGCCATTGAGCAGTCCCTGTGACAGAAAGGGCCTCTTCACTGTAATAAATTGGAAGACAGGCCTGGTTCTTTCTTTTGTTCTGTGAAATATTCACTACCATCAAATAACTGTTAGTGGAGAAAGAGATTGTTTAATCTAGCGAGCCAATCCTGCCATTGCTTTGAAGCAGTTTGGATCTTCAGTCCAGCTCGGAGGCCACAGCCTATTTTTCATTTCAACACTGTAATCGCTTTGACTGGCAGAGTTAACTAGGCAAAAGGTAGAGGAGAAATGTTCCTTCTCGTTACCATTAGATCACTGAAGATGCCGCTTATGCAGATTATTTCAGCAGGTTCCCTGTAATCTATGTAGAGAAGACACATCAGAATATTCATCTGACTTTGTTGCTCTGAATTACCCTTCTGAAGAGTTTGTCTTTTGCACTGACAATAGCTGAGGGAAGCATAAGCACCCAACTTACTACAGCTATTTAAAATTGGGCAGTATTTCAAGCTCCTAGAGTACCTGATACTGATATAACTATCAATTCCATGCTGTGCTCATGAAGTAGATACATTTAGTACCAGAAAAGATTTGTTTCCACCTCACTGCTATAAGTCAGGATCCACAAATGATGGAACATTGAAAAGACATTTCCTCAGGTCACCTCGTGTAGGGGCTGAACTTGCAGACCATTAATTGGTAAAGCCAGCTGTGCAGTTTCTGTCATGAATTACTGGTGCAGCTTGGCTTTTTTGAGACTGCTGTGGTTTATTTTTATATGATGATGCTCACCTAAAGTGCTTCTGGCCTTCTTCTGCTTGCTGAAGGGCCTCAATTTTTGGAAACTCTGTTATTATTAATATGTCTGGAATCCATGTTTAATGAATATCTGTAGCTTAAAGCAGGGCCAAATTCGTCTCTAAATTGTCTGTCAGTTCACATTTTCTCTTTTCTTTGTGATTTCAAGGCTTCAATGGTAGCCCTAATGGTTTGCTTGCTTACCACACCTGTGGAATGATGCAGATCATAGGGATAAATCACTGTCTGTGTGCGCAATGGGACAGCTTTGTCTTCTACCCAACTGGAGGAATAAGTATCAACTTCTTTTCATGGAGTTTATTCATTGTTGCACTGCAGATGGTTTTATTTACAGGGTTGTCAGAGGTTAAATGAGAGAAATCTTCTTAAAAATGGTAGTGGCAAGCAAATATGAATGACTGGTAGAGACTGCAAAGTGGGTTCAGGAGGGAATTATCACCAGCCTGAGCTCTTGTAAACTCTGCATCTTTGCTTAGTGAAATCCAGCTGAAAATTTGTAAGCTGCTGCCTAGCGTCTTAGATGTGATCTACAGCCACCAGAATGCTGTCCTAACTGGTTTTCAGAGGACCAGTGATTTCCATCACGTGTGAGAGACAAGCTTCTTTTGTAGACTCTGCTGAGCAGGGCCTGAACTGGGCAGGACCTGAGAAAATTTTCTGGGATTCCACAAGTGTTCTCCTCTGTTTTCTTCTGCCTGATGCTTGAAGAGTCGGAAAGACATGTATGGAAAGGCTTGGTTTGTGTAGAAGCAGTCTGAGTGAGTAATAAATACAGCAGTATGCTTGATGCAGAAGACAAAGGCTCTCCTCATTGCTGTTCCATTTCTGCCCTTGCTGTGGGTCACGGAAAGCTGTCTTTTTCTGAATGTGTCCGTCTCTTTTTTTTTTTTTGTCTGTCTTTGGTTGCTCTTGGAAGATGTGCTGGTCTAACCTATCAGTGGAATGGTCAAAGTCACTTGTTTATCACAGAAACAGACCTCCTGTCATTTGGTATTATATGTACATGGACCTGATGCAAAGATACAGAGGGTGTATGTTGAACTAGGTGCTGAACGATTTTTTTCTGTGTCCCAAACAACAAAGTGAAGTCAGTACCTTGGAGGAGTGGAAGAATTCTCCTTCAAAACCTAGCGACTGCTCTAGTGCACTGGGAGATTGCACACCTCGTTGCCCTCTGTTAGGCAGCGAGGGAGGAAGAGCAGCCTGCGATAGGTAAAGCCTTTGTGAGTTGTCAGCATGGGGTGTGTTATCAGTAAAGCAGGCATCAGGTGAAGAAGAAATGAACATTAGCGTTCATCTGAAGGGCGAATAAGGGATTTGGTGATGCTGTGTTGGACTTAGGGGCTGAGTGATAAATGATACTGGGGACATCCCAGCAGAAGGTTGCTCCTTTATGCCGTGAAATAGCAATTTGTGTGTTGAGGCATGTATCACATTGTTTTGGTCTGCAGGACCCTCTAAGCCTGCTTTTTTAAAAAACTCTGAATGTGAAATTTCACTGTCAGCTGGAATGCAGACCTGTTAATACAAGACTCTTGATGATGCTTTTGGTTTCAGGCAGTCTGGTAGCAGACTGGATTGTTCCACATAGATTGCAGGTTTTCACAACTTCAGGGTCTTTGTGGACAGAATCCTGTCCCCACTGGACTTGGAGGAAAAATTCCTCCCTGACACAGGCTCCAGGACTTAAGTCTACATCTACTTAAGTGAGGGCTGCGTGTCTGAAAAACGCAGCTTTGTATTAGAAATATTGCTGCTTTCAAGGAAAGAAGGAACACCCACACTTCTTGTTCTCCCCTTATTTTTGAGTTGGAGCATCATTCTTCGCAGCAGTGCTGTTGGGTTGCCACGGGCACAGCTCCCAGTTCCACGAGAGGGCCCTGCAAGGCAGCGAAAGGCTCTCTAGTGCACAGCAGTAGGCAGGCACCGTGCTTGCTTTCTTGTGATTTAAATCCTAACTGTGCATTTTACTAATTAGAATTAAGAGTCCTTTGTATTTCAGTGGGTCAGACATGGTTAGTGCACAATAAGCTTTAGCCCTTTGTTCTATTTAACTCCTTTTATGTCTTAATGTTTTATTCAGTGTGCTATTTATGTGTTTTATTATCCAGCTTCTAAATATAGGGTAGCTACAATATACATCCCTGGCTGTAATCTCTTGAAGTAATAAGGTAGGGAAAGCAATTCAGTTGAGCAATAGGTTCCCTTTAAGACAAAAAGGAGCAGAGTTCACTGTGTGAAGTTGGCTGGTATATTTATTTTTGAGAATAAAATAGAGGAAGAAGCACTTCTTTTCTTCCCCCCCCCCCCCCCCCAAAATAGCAATGTGAACTTTTAATATATATAACAGATTTTGACAACTACTTTGATTTGGATGCATAGCTATGCTACCAGTAAGGAGCTATTCAGTGTCAATTTAATCTTTTTTAAGGTAAAATGTAACTTCTAGTATTATTTTCCATGAATGCATGCTTTAATTACATGGAATGTGATTATATATGCAAATATTTGATTATTCAGGAAGTCAAGGAGGGAAAAATACAGACAAACTGGTGAATGCGCGGGTTTTGCATATCGTATTTCATTGTGTTTTAAAAGGCAGGGGGTGGGGGGGGGAAGTTCTGTAACAAAAAGAACATGAAGTCTCATTGAACACACACATGCCAAGTTCGATGTATCAATCTGTATGGCAGGAGGCTGAAACCAAGCTCTTCCCTGCAACATCAATGTGACTTTATTTTAAAGCCATTGGGGAAACCTTGTGAAAATACTGTCTTTATTTTATTCATTTTACACTGACAGCATCATTTTTTATATAGCTATAGTCTGCATAACTGATAATCTTCATATTGCATTGACCAAAACTCTAACCAAGAAAGCTTTCTTTGTTCTTTGTGTTTTTTTAAGCTACTTCTCTGAAACTTAGAACTTTTATTATAAAATTATTATAGTGCAAATAGGCAAGCTTGTGCTAATTTGAGGAGAAGGAAATGCTTGGATAAGTGAGAATCTACAAATCAGATGGAAAGCATCTTGTCCTCAGTGTTCATTTGGGTGAGGTGATGCAACAGAAAGTGGAACACATTCTACTCAGGAGCTCTGCTCTGGGTTTACATGGAGGTCAACACACTGAGTCCTTGGGAGGATGGATGTTTGAGTGATGAAGGCAATAGATTGAAATGTAAAGGACTTGCATTGAATTCCTTCTCTGAAATGATTAAAAGACCTGCCTAAGATGAAGTCCTGACCCCACTGAAGTGGGAGTTTGCGATTCTTCTGTGATTTAGTTTCCAGACTGCTCCGGATATGTCATACAGCTTTTGGTCCCAGCAGGAAAGTTAGACTTCATAGTTATGATTTTATTAACGCTTAAGCTAGTCATTCTTACAGAATTCATCATTCAGTGTTTTGCAAATCACTGCCATTTTGAGGGATGGAAATTGCTTTAGGGCCTCTTCTGCTATTGATTGACACGTCTGTGTTTACTGCATGGGCTGTATTGCCACAGCCTTAAAATTACATTAATTGTGATAGCAGCACAGAGCCTGTCCCAAACTTGAATTCCAGTTTTAATGTAATTGTAAGGCTTGTGCTACTGGAGAGTTTCATCCCAAATGGGTGACTGCACAGGCTTGAGTAAAAGTCCCTGGAAATGGACAGCCACTTCTGTTGATTTGGTGATTTAGACTTAGTGTCTATTTTTGTCTGTGCTACCAGGTGAAGGGAGATTCAGAAGCAGGCTAGGACGTGCTGACCGTCTATGCTGGCTTTCATTTGCCCACGGTTTTGGCTGTAGGTGGGTACAAAATATTCACCCTGTATTTAAGAACAGGAAATTTGTTGTCATACCTGGCTGTAGCATCAACTGAAAGTTTATGGCGTTGATGTGTCTGGTTTCAAGGGCATGTTTGAGCAAGCATTTTTTCTTGGAAACTAGAAAATGTTTAATTAATGATGGAAAAGAACCTGGAGATAGATTATTTTTTTTTTTAAAACTAACATTTCAGTGTTTTGTTGGCAGAGCACCTCCAGATTGCTGCTGATAGCCCTTTGCTGCAGCTGTTTGTTTTTCAGTGTTTGGCAGCATTCTTGCATTCATTCCTTCAGGAGAGTGACAACTGGTAGAGGACAATGGATTCTAAATCAGGAGATTAAAGATGTCTTGTAGGGTTCAGCAGGGTAATCTCTCCTCATCAAACCGGAGATGCTATCCATCAGCACAAGAGTGGAGGCTACATCTGACATTCATTATCTTCCAGGGTAGCAATCTTTAATAATACCCTCCAAATGACAGAAGTTATGAGTGGAAAATTCTAGGATCAACAATTCTATTGCTCAGTGTTTGACCTGGCTTTATTTTTTTTCCTTTATTTCCACTTTTGTTTCCCTGATGGACATCATCCATATGCCTTGCGGTCCAGTGATGGTCACTATTCTTTTGATTTATGTTGTTGTTTTAAGAAATAATAACCAGGTAAGTGTGATGCAGGATATCTCTTAGCATTATTTGCTGCTTGCATCTTTCTGATATCGGTTCTTCCATTAGTTTTACACCTGTGTCTCCTTAAAGTAGTATCCTAAGCTAATATTTTTGAATGAGCATATTTCTTTTACTGTCTTTTTTGCACAGAGACAAATTATTGCAAATTAGCTTGGTGTGTTATACCTCTGGGGTGGAATGGCAGGATCGATGTGTAACAGATCATGATTGTGTTAGCAGGCATTTGTAGGGTGTTGCATGTAGCTGATCTTAGCTTCGTGTTGGCTTTTGATGCCTGATAGCAAAAATGAAATTGTAAGCAATTGTAAAGCAAAAAGTTAAGTGTGTGAGGGTAGTCTTTCCTATGCATCTTATTTTCAGGTTGGGTGAAAAAGCTTAGAGCATCTATCTCATATGCTCTGTATATCCTTTCTTGTATAGGTCCCTTTTGCCTTAGGAGATTTCCTTCTACATAGCAGGAAATAAAAGTTGATAGAGAGCATGCTGAGCTTCCTCCTTTGTGCTGTGCCTGGATTGTCACTGGACAGGACATGAAGATGAGGGGTTTCAAGGGCTCTAAGGTGGCATTAGCTTGCTTGCTTAGAGCACAAGGCTCTTTCAGAACAAACAGTGCAAAAGGGGAGAGAGGAACAGCATGCAAGTCCCTCATTCATAGCTGCAACCTTTCTAAGGTACCAATTGGATCCAGTGCTCTTCCTAATCCAGTGCACAGTGAAAGACACAATCTCTTTAAAGAGAGCACGGAACTATCTGTTTTTCCTATAGATATGTATTTATAGCTCTTTTATCCTATCCTACACACCATACTATTTGAAAGCACCAGGGCTTTCTGACACATTCCCTCACTCCATCCCTATGTTGTCATTTGCACAGCCTGGTGATATAATAATAAAAAGTATACTGAGACACAGGAATTTATGGAACCAGGTTATTGCATTTCATGAATAAGCTATACTTGTGCAAACACCCTGCCGGGGGGGGGGGGGGGGGGG
>JAVJGJ010000047.1:18156397-18209451 GCA_035590215.1 Microhierax caerulescens | reverse complement strand
ACAAAACCCCACAACTTTGTGTCGACATTCTTTAGAAATGGAGTAAAATTGCTGCCCTCAGCAAAATGCTGTTTACTGAAAGGGATGCCACAGTCCCCAGACAAGGAGCCAAGATAATTAGTCTACAACTGACAAATAAGTCTGCTATGCTAATGTAAAGAAATGTCCTTTTATCAGACCTTATCCCGTGGTAGTTTGTGCCCAGGTAGAGAGAAAAGGGAGTTTACTCTGAAAACATGTCTTCTTCTGAGGGAGCAAACCTAATCCAACAGTGACTGTGGAAAGCATTTTTCTGACCCTTCCCTGGTATCAAGGGATTTGGATTCACTGAATCCTGGATCATAACCAAGGCCTGAGTAGGGTTTTTTGCAAAATCATTGCTGTTTTTCTTTCAGCTGTAGTAAGAACGGCATCAAAACAACATTAAAAAGAACTATAGTTGCAGAATGACCAGTTTACTAGCAGGATAAAGGTGATCTAGTGTTCTCTCTGTATTGCCTCTCAACAAAAGAGAAGGGTCTTTGCCCCAAGTGCTTAGGTCTAAATAGACAGCAATATACTGGAGTAACTCTGCTCTGGCAGCCAGACTCAGTGAAATCAAAGCAGCACAAGGTGTTTGTCAGTAGAACATGAAGTGCTTTACAAATGAAGTGTGATTATTCTCATTTAACAGATGGGGGCTGAAACACACATGTGTGCATGCTGAATGCTTCCAGGTCTTGGGAACAAATTGGATTCAGTTGCAGAACAGTGCCAGAGGTCATATTTAGATTGCCTTGCCTGGGACTTGGTGGCTGGGCTACTATTTATGCAAATAAACAGAGCACTACTTAAATACTGAATACCATCATTGCACTGTTCTGGCCAGCCACGGTGAAGGTACATGTCTATCAAAGCTGACAACTAACTGGTAAGGTCCTCCCAAATTTATTTCCAATATTCCCTAGTCCAGAGTCCATTAGCTGAGCTGGTCAAAAGGCCGTGTAAAGAAATAGCATTTTAAAATTATTATTATCATCTTGCATGGAATGCAAAGTGCTTTATTCTTACTGTTATTAAGTTTTGCTAGCTGTATTTTTTTTTTTTTTTATGGAGTATGACATAGGCTTTCAGTCCGAGATCTGTTAGATAATAAACAGTATTAGCCAGGTCATGCCTTAACCAAGGAAAAACAGCATGTTTTGAAGTGATAAATTCAGCCAGGGACGAGTAATGGAAAGATGTCTGTTCTGTAGCAGCCTCAGCAGATGGCTGTAAGGAGACAATGGATGTTGCTAATTGCCGCAGCTCTTACATTAGCATGTTCCCAAAGAACTGGTTTGCCACTTGCCTGTGGGGATGGGGAAGAGAAGAAGTGGGGTCCCTCTGTCTCAGGTGAGTGAGGTGGCAAAACAGCCATCACGTACCAATTGACTGATACTCATTTCACTCAGAAGAAGTCAGCATGAAGCACAGGTAACACTAAGGTTACTGGAACTGAGAGGCAGTATTGACCTCTGGCAGAGTATGACCACCCCTTCACTGTCATGATCGTTGCTTGCTAAATCACAACCTATGCCAGCTGAGGAGCAGAAGGGGAGGAGGAAGCATTGCTATGTCCTGCTTAGATCCACTGTGAGAGTTGCAGTGACTGTGACGCTTAGGTGACAAGGTTGTCTCCCTGTTCACTATGTAGAAAGCCAACAGCACTCTGGCACTGCCCCATTGAAATGGCTGGTTGATAGCATCACTCTTCAGGGCATGCAGATCCCTGAGCTTTGCCAGGGACAAGGGCAGTAGTGTTCCTCTCCACCGTTTGGCTAACCACAGATATAGAAACTTAAAAAAAATGCAATAAAGTCCTAAGACAGAACCAAGATGTGCAAAATTAACAATAAGCCATTTTCAGTGAGACACCGTTGTTTCCCTGTTAAGTTGGAGTGACTCATTCGTTGAAGAATGAGATTATGTGCTTAAATGAAAGCAAGGGTACTTTTGATCTATACTGGAGGTGCCACACAGGGTGAGAAGCATGAAAGGAAGATGCTGATGACTGGAGTTATCTGGGTGCTGTGGTGTGTTGAGAGGTCTATGTTTTAACAGATGAGTTAAGTGAGCATGTGAATATGTATTTCAGATGTCCCATTTTGTGTTAATGGATTTCTTAAATACCCCAGTCTTTCCATTTCCTCTTTGTCTTTTTTCTATACATTTGAAAATCAGTAAGTAGTATTTTTTTTTAAAGGTCATTGATATTATACTGTAAATAAAGCATCCAGCAAAGAATTGATGAATATAAAAAGAAGGCATGAAATACGCAAAGATAAACACTGCACTTCAATAAGAGAGTGTGTATAAAGAACAACATCCAATTGCAAAGTGCTCTCTGGGGCAATGAGAGCTACTTGTTGTTTTTTGCATAAATCTGATGACTTAAGCTATCTGCTCTGTGAAAGGAAGATAATGTCAGACTGATTGATAGAGTGAACAGGACATGACAGTTTTCAAGGAAGAAGAAAGGCAGAAATCACTTTCGGTGGAGACAGGATCTCATGATGTCGTTGAGCACTTGATAAGCCAATTGAAATTCAAAAATCACATTTAAATTACTGAATCATGAAATGAGAGGAAGATAAATAGGTCTGCACTAATGATTGCATACCCTCTTGACTAGAATCAGAGATTAAATAATATACTGTACATTTTCAGTTAATTCTGCTGCTCTGTATCTAAACAAGTGTTAAAGTTTAAGCCGTGGTTAAGTAGTAGCCTGGTAAAAATGTTCAAAGGTTGAGGTTATTCTTCATGCTATGTGCTATGCGAGTCTTTTCTATGCGCTGTTTGTATGGGGGTGTGTGAATTACTGGGGGTTTAATGCTGCAGTTAATTATCTTAAAAGGTAAATGGGCTTTTTGTATTTTGCATAGAGGCAAATCAAGGACATCTGTTTACTGACAAAATGTAGCTATCTTAAATTAATCCTTCTGAAATTAAGCACTGAGAGGATCTTGGGCTTGACGTCTTGCTCAGACAGGGCTGAACTCAACATATGGCAGAGAATAAGGGCAGATATACTTGTAGATTCTCTGTAGAAAGCAGACCTGGTGCCTGATGCAACATATAACAAGTAATCACAAGGCAGCTCTAAGTTTTGCCTCAGTCCAGTGCAATATTATTTGCAGCACTCAGGACTTAGTGGGGAGTAGAGGGTTTTTGCATCCATGCATTTCAGGAAGGTGAACTGTCCAAGTAAGATAACATGTCTCAGTCTTTCCAACAGCTACACAAATCCCAAGATAATCAGAGAGTTAGACTGATGTGGGTATGTCTTCTGTAGTCAAAAAAGTTGAAATGTGAATTATGATTCTTCCATTCTGCTGATGGTATAAGTGAATATCAGTACTGGTAAATGATGTTTTTTGGGCCCGAGTTCACCTACTTCCTCCTGTATACCAAGAAGAAAGCATCATACCCTTGGTTGATTGCTGCGCCACTACTGCTGTTTAGGACAGCTCTGTGTAGTGGGATTTGATGCTGTGGATTAAATGATAATTTCATGTTGCTTGTAGTAATTTTACAGGAAATATTATGAAGGTATGAAAAATACAGAGAAACAAGAGTCAGTCTCAGCAGCATCTCACAGTCTCACAAAGCAGAGTGCTGGTTGTGCAGCTAGGCTTGAGGAAATATTTGCCTTTTCCTCTCTCCTTCCCCCTGCTTCCCTCCCATTCTCCTTGATTTGCTGGAGGAATTCTTGCCTATTGATATCTTGCTGTAGAGTCCTATTAGCATCAGAAATTTATCTTCCTCATAAATTGCCCTGTAGACTGTACCCTGACAATTTGAGTTGGCTTTAAATTGTTGTCACTGCCTCTGCTTCATCATCCACAAGTAATGATGTGGATAATGAAAATGTTATGCTATCATTTACGAATTCTGAGGCCCTCTGTTATCTAGGAGGGGATGCTAAGTAGACAGCAGAGTATCAGAGTCTCGTTTTGCTCTATACATCTATATCCTGAGCTCCCAAGTACTCAAACAAGGCAGATATGGGCTTTTAAAGCCAGATTTAACAAGATATTTAGATACTGATACTGCAGTTCAGCAGCCAGTAGGATTTTTCAAATGTCTGTGTGTAAGGTAGTTGCTGAACTTCCATTTTAACTGCAATGAAATTTGTAGATTTGAAGATCTGAAATTTGCGAAGGTATAAGGTGAGATCCTGCATGTTACAAAGCTTTGTGTAACATTCCTCTATCAGCTTCAGCATCTTAAAACAGCTGAACAGCTGCAGGATTGAAGTGGATCAAGTCCATAGAGTGATTTCACAGGCAGCACCAGGAATGAGCTGGAGCAGCAGAGTGCCTTTTTTGTCCTTGTACATAAGGAGCAGGCTGTTACAATGGTTTCTTATTCAGCACCACTTTTATTTTACTTTGAAAACTTTTGTCTTGGATGGCATTGACAACAAGGTGCAGAATAAGCATCAGTCTGACAGTGACTCAGACTCAGCCCTTGTTAGCCATCGATCTCTACTCAAGTGCTTTCTACTCAACCTCCCCATTGGATGGCAGCAGCAGAACACATCCATATATTCCTTTTATTGTCTGAGTTAAGCAGTGGGACTGTCCAATATTCTCCCAGCTTTCATGTGACTTTCTCCCTACTTAATCTTCTGTTACTCACCTCTGTGTATCCAGGAAAGGCACATGTTGGTCTTCAGTTTCCCCCTCTTACAGCGTCCAAGAATGTGTATTGCTGTACTAGATCTTGAAAGAGCCAGGGGGCTGAGTCAGCCAGCAAGTAGGTGGTATATCCGTGTACCTGGTGTGGGTCAGACTGCAGCAACCACCAGCTCAGCTCACTGAATGTCAGGTAGAGCTTTACCTGGAAAGGGAACTGAAACTGGCCATGGGGGTTTCCTTTCTGATTTTTATTAGTCTATATCAACAGTGATTAAAACAGGTAGATATTGACTGCCAGGTAGCATGGACAAATAACTTAATTTCCCACTGCTTAAAAAATGATCCTCATCTTAGCAGGCTTTGTAATTAGACTTGACCTTGAACAATCCCACATTCCTTGAAGCAGTATCTGAATTTTTGAGTCTATTTAAGATTTAAATAATGTTACCTAAAATTTGTAACAACATCTTGTTTAGCATTGTACCTTTATAACATAACATGTTTCTTAACTAAATGTCATCATTTTATGCTGAGTGTGTGCAATACTTTGTATGTGTGCCAGCATTTAAATGGGATCCAGCTCACCTCCGAGGCTAACCGTCCATTAGGATGAAAGTGTGGGAAGTTTACTTCAGTGTCAGTGCTATATTTTTCAGCTATTTGTGTGCTGAATCTGTACAGTAAGAGAAAAGAGATGTTCAGTTAGGATGCTCTCTGCAGTATGAGACAGTGCCACAAAAATTAAAATTCAAATGGTGGTAATAACATTTTTGGGTTATCTAGGTAGTAACTGAACTTCAATCAACAGAACGATTTTTTTTTTTTTTGACTTGTGGTCTCTTGCAACTAAATTTTTATATATTTTATTTATTTATTTTTTTAATTGTCCTTGAGTATTAGTAAATACTGTAGCTGAAATGACAGTGAGGTATATTTTGGAAAATATCCCACCTGCTTTCTTTGGAGGTGCTTCTAAGTTTAAGAGGAAACACTTCTATTTACTAGGGGGTGAACATGGTATTAAGTGGGTAGAATAAAGATGGTGCTGTTTGTTGCAAGCAGGAAATAAGATCAGAACACAGACTTTTTCCCCAGAGCAGCTGGGGCTATCTAAATGCTGTAGCAGTGACGCCCAGTGACTGGATTGTTAACAGTAATTCCCCAGTAGTTCCTTTTGGATACATAGAAGAGAATCCCAGCCACAGGTCCTAGTGATGGTGCTAGGCAAGACTGTGGAGATAACAAAGTAAAGAAAATTATTATGTGAGGAAAAATGCAGACTTGGAGCTGGTACATGCTTGACCTCTGTTATGGCCCCTAATCTTGCAATGAAACAAGATTTTGGCAATTTGTTCATCTCCTCATGAACTTGCTTGCACATATAGTGACACAAACCCGATTGAACCTTATCAACACAAACCATGTGTGCTGGCTGAATGTATTACCTGATGCTGCACTATGGAAATTGGGGCTGTTCGACTTACAGGCTGTCCCAGCTGTTGAGTTTATCTGGTTGGCTTAAAAGTCTAAAGGGAAAAAATCACTTTGAAGGAGGATTTTTTGCAAGTAAAGGGATCTCTTAATTAGGTTTAATTGTGTCATGCAGAGAAGGTAACTGGTTAGCATCATTAATCTAGCCCTGTGATTGACCCTTTGGGAGTGGTGCAGTGTATACCCCAGGTGACAGATGATAGAAGATCCTTGGAGAGGACAGAACATCTCTAGCTGGCAGACACATGACATGATTCTAAGAAATTGGGGAGTTTAAGGGGAATTTGGGAGTTTAAAGGGCACAGCATAGACGTGTACTGGGATTGCCTCCCATACATTCACTAGGAAATGATACAGTATAGTCGAGAGATTATTTATGTAGCTGTAATAGTTGTATAAAAAGGCTGCTGGTAAGTAGATCTCTATATTGGTGTCTTGTTCTGAGTATTGGGATTAGCTACAGGTGGCAAGAGTAATGCTGTGGGTTTTGTCCTGAGCAAGTTGTTTCTTCCCTATCTTTAGTTATTCTGTTCCATTTCAGTTTGCTCTTGTGTATTGTGATACCTGTCAGTCCAGTCGTCCAGCATGTTCTGAATTAATTACGAAATGCTTCAGAGTTAATGGAACTGGCACTGTTGCAGAGAACAAGAGAGGCTGAGTCTTACGGTGTCTGGTGAGACTGTTTAATTCACAGTGCTTTTCAAAAGGAAACCATGTGTACATCTTGCATTTCGAACATATCTTGATCCTGAAGGAGCAGGACATACATAATTTTATAGTCCCTCTTACTGTCACTGACTCCCCAACAATTTTGTGGAACTGCTGGGCCAAACACAACCAAGTGAAGATCTGAAGTGTGGTAGGGTTTCTAGGAATGTGAAGAAAACCAACAGTGAGGTACATTGTTGCCCCCACTAAGAAAAAGCTATAGTGTAATTGTGAGGGTTACTTGCCCTGTGTCCTGGCATCTTGCTGACTAATGCACCTTTGTGCTGGAACCAGCACTTGAGTTGTTGTAGTTAAGAGGCATAGAAGATGCCTGAGCCCTGTGAAGTGGATGAGAATGGAAGGCATGGCAGTAATGTAAGATGGGAAAGAAACCAGACATGTTGTCGTGAGTGCAACTTAGTGGAGCAGCACAATCAATGAGGCATTATTTCTTATAGTCACCTCAAGAAGCGATGGCTGCCTCTGAAATGGGATTTGGTTTGTTTAATGTCAGAAAAATTGGTATCTTCTGATGGGAGAAGATGGTGATGGTTTGAATGCTGGTTTTCATGGCATTACCACTGTGAAATGGGCCAGATACAAGATTGCCTGTGGGGCAATTCCATCTAGCCTGTGGCGATAGAGGAGCAGTTGCAGATATTGCACGAGCCTGAAAAATCCAGTAAATACATACATGGGCAGCTGCTTCTGGGTGTGACCTGTAGCTGTTGTGTCAGCGTGAGCTGTGATCCCGACACTGGGGGCCGTCTCTCCCAGCACAACCACTGTCATTCTCACATGTGAGTGCCCAACTCACACTTGATTTCTGTTCCATTAGATTTTGATTATTAGATATCATCCATTTGACTTAGTAGCAACAAATGCTGAGCAGGAAAGGCCATTGTTTTCAATGCTCCTGGGTCAGCTTTTAGACACTTCTAAAAATCCTATCTGCAAAGTCTAACTCTTATTAGCCATATTTATTATATGAGCAATGTCACTCCTCATCCTGAAATGACAGGGAAACACCAATGGCAGTTTGCCTTATGCTTCTCTTTAATCTTATTTCGTGTTCAGTGCTGAAGTTATAAAATATATTTAACAGAATCCCATAAATAATTGCAAGCTGAGAATGGAATAATGATGGACAATAACTGTTTAGTTAGATCATATAACTGCAACACTATGGGTTTCCAGAAAGGGCTTACTCCAGGTTGCTTGCAGAGTTGCTGTTTTGAACCTCCTTGAAACCTGGAGGAAATCTAATTTGAGAAATTTTATGGATTTCTTTATGTAATAGTTCTAAGAAGCCTTGCCCCCAGTGACCTAATTATGTCACCTGCGTGCCGCATAACTTTGTACTCAAGCAAGACTGCCATAAGCCATGTGAGCTTTGTAGTGAAATTTTTTTGTAAATTGGATTTCATCTTTTCTTTCCACTCTTCCCAGTACAAGCTGCTGACTTCAACATTTTACCTGAGGTTGGAAGCTTTGCTGACTCCCCACCCCCACCCCCCTTTTTTTTTTTCCAAAACACCAAGGATACAATGATAAAACTCATTTGTCTTTTTAATCTTTACCTTGTAATTATAGGTAAGAGAGGCTGGAAAGAGATGCCAGGCAAGTAAGCTCTTTTGCTTTAAAAGCTCTCCGGGCACATAACTCAGTCTTGGGAGAGCTTTAAAAGAAAGCAGTAATAAAAATCCTTCAGAAAAGGAAAAATAAGCCAACAATGTTAACACTTAAGTGTGCTATTTTTATTCAGGACTGGGGGTAGAAAAGTCTCTGGTACCTCCTGGGTTCATTCTCAGATAAAACATTTGAATCACTAATTATTTTTAAATATGCTTTTTGTACAGATGAGCTTCTGTCTTTGTTTCTGCCCCACTGATGATTGAAGATGATGTTGATCTTACTTAGAGGCTTTGGAATCATTTTACCTCAGCTTTTTTTGAAAATAAAGCTGTTTTTACTGTGAGATCAGTAATTTTCCTGAAGTTCCATTTTTCTAGAAGGCAAAGCCCCCAAACACAACTTATTTATATGCTGGAAATCAAATAAATCGCTGTGGGATTTAGGCACTTGGATCTCAGAAAGTATTTAAAAATGCCACACCTCTCACTCAGGCAGAGCACTGAGTTAGAAACAAAGCACAGTGGCGGCCATCCATGTTTATAACAGCAAAGAAGGTGGTGGTGGTGGTGAGGGAATGAATGGCAAAGGATTGAGGTGCCAGTGCTGGTCTCTTGAGAAGCCCAAGTAACAGTGTTTGTTGTGCCTTTGGGTAGGATTCTGCAGTTCTAAGTCAGTAGATCTCCAACAGTAGGGCAATGCAAAACTGCATTTGTGCATGGATCTGCTGATTGTATTGCTCTAGCACAGCAGATTCTTTATTTCTAGGAAAACACATATGCAAAATTTCAATTATCTGTTCCCTTCTGAATGCATAGAACACCATCCGTGCCGTGAACTCCAAAGCTTTCCTTTTGCCAACGCATCCTCTAAGAGTCCCATTGTTGTCTAAATACTAGTTTGTAGAATCAAAATGATGACTCTGAGAATTGCACTGAAATAGTCAGAGATGTTGCAGAGTGAAAACGTGTTTTTTGTTGGCACATCATACTGCGCATGAGACTTACAGTTTTTCATTCCATGTATGAGAAGGAACATAAGCCTCATCTTGTGCTTACATTCCTGAAGATAAATGAAAATGATTGTTTTGGAACAAGATTTCTTTTGATAAACAAGATAACCAGTTAACAATTAAACTCGAGCCTTTTTTTTTTTTTTTTTTTTTTCCTTATACAAGACTAGCTTTTCATCTTTTTAAGGCAGAGATATTTAGGTGAATACATGGGCCTTAGATAGTATTGCTTAAAACTGGATTGTTTGCCCCCTTCCCCAGTAGGGCCATGAATGGTTACCTTTCCCTGAATTCTCTCTTTTTGACTGTGGAAGATTGCAAAAGTGGTTTTCTCCTGCTGTTGTTTGATAACTATCCTTTGGATTGTTTTCAAGTGGTTTGTTTTTTTTCATTGTTTTCAGTGGCTTAGTGAAGTCTGCTTTCTCCACTGTCTTAGCTGGAGGACAAGGCTGAATATCAAATTGACATGTCATCCGTGGTCTGAACAGACAGAGAAGGACAAATAGCAGTTATGATTTGTGAGCTGAATGGTAAACAACAGGGATTTTTGTATTTGTAAAACTAAATTTTGGAAGCTAACAATATCCCCCAACATCAAGGGTATTCTCAACTATGTGCCTAACTTAAACGTATGAATTTTTTCAGTGATGTCAACCAAGTCAATGGGCCTGACTTTTTTATTACCTGTGCCTTCATGCAGTCAGTGCCCTGGTATAAATGCTATCATTTGGACGTTAGCAAGCAGCTGTAAACCTCTATTCCTTATTGGTCCCTTGCAACTCTGTGCTATGATGCAGCTCAGCATGCAGATTTTTGAGTAAGGAGAGGCAATAGTTTTCAACATAAACAAGTCCTCTGGGTCACATTAACCTCCTTCAGTCTCTGTGTTAAATAATTAAAATAAACTAGGTAGTGTTTAACTATATGTATTTACAGGCTTACTGGAGGAGCTTATTAGTTCAATATCCTCACACAATGTCTTAAACCTTTCTGAGCTCCAGGATCCCTTATTAAATATTTAGTGCATATTGCTGAAAAAGTCAAGATTTGCTTTATTTTTTAGAGGCAATTTCTCTTCTCAAAATTCTTTTAGCCTTTAAAATACTGGCCGTCTATAAATTGTACATTTCTCAAGTTGCTGTTTCTTGCCATCAAGGAGTATTTGTCATTTGTACTGATCTTAATAGTATCTCAGAATTAATACTTGCAGAAGGTTGTGCAGTGCATCCTCACTGTATTCTATAGAACCACCTCAAATATCTTTTTAAGTAATTCGTCTGACAGCAGCTCCTTTGGATAGAAAGATGTCAGCTGCTGACTGTGATTTGGAGACATCAATATGTCCTCTCTTCTCTTTCTGAGACAGTCAAAATGGAATTAGTTAATTGGTGAGTATTTTTGTGTTGTTGCTGTGGGATAGTAATTATTGGTGACAAGGGCTGCTGGTGGATGTGCATTAATACAGTACAGCAAAACCTAAAATTTGAAAATATAAGGCAATACCTAATATATACTATTATGACTAGTCATTTTGCCGTAATCTGACTTGTTACAGATTGAAACTGGTGGTCTTGCCAGGAGAGGGAAGACTTTGCTTTGTACACAGCAGAGTTTTATAGGACTTGCTATATAGCTGAGCAAAGGCAGTTTAGTGGATTAAAATAGCATCAGTGATATCTCTTGTCTCTAGGGTAATAAGTTATGAGCAAAGACCTCCAGAAAGGATTTTATTTCTGTGGAGTCTCTATTAGATGATACTGTACAGTAAACAAATAACAAATTGTTTCACTGAGTCCATTCTCATTTTGCCTAATTGCCTGTCTTGGTTCAGTACTGGTGAAGATAAGATATAAGTCACGTGTATTTACTTTTATGCCCAAGGCCTGATTGCTTACTAAAAGAGGCTAGGCTATGTGTGTTCCCTCTGTAGCTGGAAACTGGTCACTCCTTGCTACAGGCTCCTCTTTAAAGGTTTTAATTCATCATTTTGTGTTCTGTGGTCTGAGGTGGCAGCTGAGAGACAGAGTCCCTGTTCCGTTGCAGTAAAAGCATCAACTTCATAGTGTGAAGGTATCTGGCCAAGCCATTTACAGAACCCTGCAAGCAAAGATGTTTTCCACTTCTAACAGTAAGCCTCTATACATTGTCTGCACACCTTGACAAAGGATAACATGCTGGACTGGCAACATGTCGAATCTCTAACATAGGATCTATTCATGCCAGTAATTGCCATTCACCTCTGACCAAAACTCACCTGTTCTTTAAGCAGTGAATCATGATCAGTCACAGTGCCGTTCTTGCTAATATTAGGAAGAACATGTGAGAAATTCTTTTAAAGAATGTAGTCCCAATTTTGACAAGACATTTCATGCATAAATATGCCTGTTTTTTTCACTGAAATATTTTCAAGCTTTATAGGGTCTAGATTAATAAACTTCCTCTGTTGGAATTTTTACTGAAATTTGATGTGCATGTGAAAATTTAAGTTAAAAAAATCAGCCTGGTTTAAACTGCCAGGAACATTAAAAGAAATAGCAATCTAGTCTCTCTTACCCAATTTCAGTGTTTATTTAATGACAATATATTACCAAAATTCCAGATAAAATGTCAATGATTTAAAATAAATAAAAAAAAGGGAAAATGAGTTATGATTTTCAAGAGACTGCACCTTTTAATTTCAGAGTGCAAAATGCATTCCTGCAGGAGATAAATGATGCTGGTTCTTTTAGTCCATTGGAAATAGCTGTCAAGTTTGTTGCCAAATAACATGTCTGATTTCATGTCTAATATTTAGCAAAATTTAATGAGTACAAACTGAAAAATGGAATAATTCTCAGCAGGAGGGTAGCTGAGTTCTTCTTTTGACACACCCCATTGTTCATTTGATTCTAAAGCATGCCTACAGGTGGCCATTCAGTGCTCTCAGTGCCTCACCCGTATTAAAGAATGAAAGTGAAGCCAGGGGCACCTTGGAAACGAACCCACCCCAAGCTCACAGTCTGAATAGCTTTCAAGAGGAGGCAAAAAGGGCAGCCTTTGTAGCTAACAAGAGAGTGTTGGTGGTCTGGGATTTTTACTTTTGATATTTAAGGTACTTGAACCTAAAGCTCAGGAAGGAAGTGGAATTTACACTAAATACAGTGATTCATCCTTCAGGCTACTGACTGTTGCAGTCAGTTTGGAGCCATACTTGAAAACTTCTCCAATTTTTTCCACTGGGAATCATCTGCTGGCTGGGATCATCAAAACACAGTGGCCTGCGTGGCCTCTATAGGGAGGCAGCAGGGAAGACCTTGTCAGAACTATCACAGTGTCCCACCCACAACTAATGCAGAATGCGTGGGTCAGGGACTCTGCTGTGGATGGTGTCTTTCTTGGAGTTGTCATGGTACTTGGGAGAACTGCATTTGCCTACATCGTTGTAATGGTGGAATTGTTCAGCTCTGATTGCTAGGATGTGCTAAACTGGTCCCTGAGGAAAAAGTGATACATTTAGCTACCCCACATAGAACTGTAGGTGCTAGGAATGGACATATGTTTGGGTGCTTCCCTGTGTTTTTAGTGAACTGACATGGCAAACTTCCTTCAGTAAAGGTAAGAGACTTAAAGTGAAGTGTCAGATGGTTTTAAAGGTCATATCTGAAGGTCTAAGACTCGCAATGCTGAGCCTTTTAAACCAACACTTTGTGTAATTTGGAGTTAGGGATACTTTCTACATGGCCAGATCAAATTCTGAATGTGTTGACTGTCAGCTCGTTGGTCTGGCTTGCTTTGTAGTTTTAAGTTGTGATTAAAGATAGATCATTATTTCTCAGCTTCTCAGGGCAGAGGTTGCTTGGAACTCAGTAGTGGAAAACCTACTTTCTTGTTAAAGTGAAGTCTTTGGGGATTATGTTGTTGAAGACCGGTACCATCTCAGCTGAGGTCGCTTCCAAAGTGTACATATTTATGATAACTTCAGGTCCTCTGCCACCAATTTCAGAATGAATAAAAATATTCATCCTAGATGCATCCTTCCCTGTGTGAATTCACAGCCAGTGATTCACAGCAGAATGTATCTTTTGCTGTATTTTATTGTTTTAAACTCAGTAAGTATTTTACACTCATTCTAGAGTCTTCTAAATCTTCCTCCTCTTTTGCCTCTCCCTTAACCTTGCCCAAAAGTAAAAGGAAATTTTGCCTTAACTTCTGTATTACCATTGTTACATTCTGAGAAGCAATTTGTTGGAGACCTCAGTTAAAATTTCCTCTTACCTGATATGCAATACATGAATAAAAAGTACATGACTTGGTTAGAAGTTTTTAAACAGGAAGCTTGCAGGCAATAAATCATATATAAAGTGACAGAAAGGTTTTGAAAAGCCATTTCTTTGTCAGCATTTTCATGCTGAATAATGCCATGCCTGTTGCGTAACAATACAATTTTTTAATATTTTTGAAGCAAACCTCAGATTTTTATGAATGCAGAAATGCAGATATTTTTATTTTACAAAATTCAGACTATTTAATTACAGAAGTTACAGTATGGCAGTCCAGGTGTGTGAATTATTTTCCTTAAATGTTCTGTTTGCCAAGGTAGAATTAAACTGGACTAGCCAGGACTGTCAATGTGCTGACAATTGAAGTCTCTTCATGGTAATGGTAGTGCAGAAACAAATGCATTAATTATATTGCTTAATCTCAAACGGTCAGGTTTGCGTGCTCCAAAGGTCTATAGTCGCTATAAAGAAAGTCTTGTAATTTCTTGTGCTTGAAAGTGGCACTTGAAAATAATTACAAGATGCAATCACATGAGAACAGGAAGCCTCAATGGATGAGTAATTAGATGCAGAGCCTTTCACCTCAAGGTCGTTGTTTCTAATCCAGATCTGCTTGGTGTGTTTGGGAGTGCCACCAGACAGGTGGTTAGCGTGGAATTAGTTGGAGATCTCAGGTTTGTTCGTAAGTACATTTCCACCTAAGAAAAATTGCTGTGGCTGTGATTTTATTTTTGCCTGTCTTCTTCCCTCTTATCTAGATAGAAGACAAAATTTCTTTTCTCTTCTTGTATTGAGCTGACTGGGTAAGATTAATGTGATTCTGGCCAGTTTCACTGCTGTTGAGAACTACCTGCTGGGCAACGATGATGCTGTCAGAAATGAGTCCTCTGGTGTGGGCGCCCGAGGGATGTCAGCAGAGGGAGCCGGTGGAGTAGTTCATGTTTGAAGGGGAGGTTAAGTAGTGTAAGAGAGGCACTCCCAACTACGCAGTGTCCTAGGAAGCTCTGAAAATAAAAGGAGTTGAACAGGTGTGGGAGGAAAAGTCTTTTTCCGTGGCTTATCCAGCTAGCGTACAAGTGCGTTGTATAGACAATGAAGGACTTCATACCTTCAGTGCCACTAATGCATTTGTCACTGTCTCCTGCTGTTGTGATTCACCACAGATTAAATTGACCATTCTTTAGGTTCTCAGGACCTTCAAGCAAGGGGTCTTGCAGAGGAATCTGCCTTTATAAGGCTGCTACTGCTCTGTAGAACATCTACCATGAGCAATGCCTGTTGGTCCTTCCCACCCAGTCCCTGGTGAGACACTGAGCTAAAGCAAGTACCAGAAGGACACTATATATAATCCAACAATGTCCATGGATTTTCAAAGTTAGTTATTGTTCTGACAAATTACCTTTCAAGTGAGGCAACGCATGTTTTGAGATTCAGAAAAGCCAACCACACTAGTAGAAGCTGTTTCCTAATGAGTTAGTCAATACAGTTTTTAAAGGTAAGAAAAATAAGCAGTGTAACTGCTGATTTGACTTTTTTTTTTTTTTTGAGAATATGATCAGAAGACATATTTAAAATTTTTCCCCTTTGTAATGTGCACACTGCAGAAGTAAAAACCCAACCATTTTAGAGTACCGTCTTTGTGGAAATATACTGGAATTAATGACGTACCAGGTCACCTTTAATCTTATTCAGAGGGGAGATGGTGGAGCATTGCTGTTAAAGTCAATGGCTCTTGGGGGAGTCTAACCACCATCGTGTAAGTTAATGGCGTGCCCTCTCCTGCCACCCATGGCTGCTCCATTACCCTTGAAGGCAGCCGTCGAATTTGCACAGCTTTAACAGGAACATCTGCTTCTCTCCCCTGGTTGTTTCCTTCACATCTGCAGTGGTTGTGACAGGGTATGTGCTCTTCTTCATTCACCCTCATAGCTATAACCTTTCCTGTGGCTCATTTTTTATGCTCTGCCTCCTTAATGACTATTCTAATCTCTGTGTTTGCTGGTAGTCTCATTAGGGCCAAGGGAAAATTTACCAGGTGAGGAAGCTCATTGTTTTCTGGTAAGAATAAAAGTTTGTCAAGTCTGACAAGCTAGCTGGGATACTTTAGAAAGGCAATTTCACTACCTTGGTTCTGCAATTTACCCAGCGGTGGCAAGTGTTCCTGCTAAGAAGAGCAGTGCCCCTCTTCTGCAGTGACTGATGTCCCCTTTTCTGGCTGACATGTTTTTTTTTTTTTGCCAAGATCTAGAAAGATATACAAGTGTCTTCCTGCTATTTAAATATCTCTTTTCCATTGATTGATTTCAAATAGATTTCCTTGCCAACATAAGAACTGGACATCAAACAGCTCTTGGGAATTTGAGATTTCCTGTTCAATTCTATCTCCTTTGAGCCTCCAATCCAAATAAGCCTTGGCACATGCCCTGAGATTAAGCCAGTGACTGTCTTGCTACATACAAGTGTAGGAAAATGTTGTTATTGCAGCTGCTACACCACAAAACAAATGTACCCAGTTACCAGGTAGCAAATTTCCACCTCATGGTAGAACTCCCCCCTTTGAAATACAATAATTTGCAGGAATCAAGTCATCTTAGTCTGGAGTGATAACAGTGAGGCTTGAATATGATCCAAGGATGAAACTGTTGGACCTTCTTCCAGAGTTGCAGTCTCTGTCAAAGCTAAGACATGGTGTGGAGGGAGGCTTTTGATGTTACTCTTCAGTTTGTTCCTGTTGTACAGGTTACAGGATAGAGTAGCTTCTGTCCCATTTTAAAGTTATATTTTAAATTTTTGCCTCAAGCTGAATAGCTTCACTATGATGGAAAATCTACCCAATCTTTCTCAAGGACTGTCCATTTTAATAAGAATGGAAGAAGAGTTGGTTTCTTGGGTGGTTGGAAGGGGTTCTATGGAACTCTAAAAGGATGTCTTAACCTTCAGTTCTGTTTCTGAGAAGGGTCTGTTAACACCCTGTTTTTACTGATTCATGTAGCTTTGTCATAGAAACTCACATTTTAAGCCTGGGTGAAGTATCTTTATTGTTGCTAGTTGCCAAATGAAAAAAGCCATATTTTGGTAAAACAAGCAGCACATTGACTGCAAAAAGGCCTTTTGCTGCATATGATAATAGGCTTAAAAATATAAATAGCATGGAGGAAGTAAGGTGAAAGATCAGCATAGAATGTGTGTCATGGTAGCACTCATTTTTGCATGCACCTAGTCCAGATTGCTAGATTTGGCTCTCTGAACTGTACCTCTGAGATTACCTTGGGTTACAGCCTGCAACTGAAATGTCAGAATTTTAGGTTTGTCCTTTCATTTTTATGTAAGAGTATTTAAAAGTGAAAGTTGAAAGGCTCAAGTCATCTGCAGAACCTTGAAAAGAAAAAGAAGTATTAATGTTGAAGCCTTGAAAAAGAATCCTAAGTATGAAATAGGAAATGTACAGGCTCTCACAATTTCTGAATTCTGACCTTTTTAATTACTACTTTGTTGTTAGCATTGTAAGTCAGGGTAATGATTTATAATGTGGGCCTATGGGAAATTTTTACCAGGTTCTGATTCTCATTTTATTTGATCATGATTATATTTTTTTGTTGTCTTTTGTACTGTTACAGTGTAGCATAAAATATTGGGCACTCTTCAGCGTTAAGTTTTTTCCATATAAGAAAGAAGAACATAATTCAGAAATATTGACTAAAAAAGTCTGTTGGCATTCTGGAAACCTTACTTATGCTTTGCACTTATGGATGTAATAGTTAAAATAGCTTAAGTTCAATTAGCTTTTCAGCCAGGTTGGATACAGTCTTCACATGCTGAAACCATTTAAAAGTCCTCGTGCCACTCAGAATTAAAAATGCATTTGTGCAATTTAGTTTTATGACCTGTTATTGCTTAACTAGCAGCTGGATCTTATACTTGGACTGCTGTGATGCTTTCCTCATCCATTCCATCAGAATAAACCCAAAATAACCATTACAGCTATGTAAAACCTGATATAAAATGAGGCAAACTCTGAAAATAATTAATCAGTGGTGATCAAGACATAGGGGCTTTTCCAGGGATTAAAGACCAGCTGAGGAGCTGATGGCCTGGTGCCCAGTGCATTAACCGATCTGATTGCTTGTAACGTTCCTCAAAATTCCATTTGCCTGATTTGCCTATCGCATGAAAATTTCATCTCACTTCAGCAATGAAATGTATCATTCAAATTCACAGTCTTACCCTCTGCTCCTGTTTTTTTGCAAAAGATGATTCTTCTAGTGGAACAAATACTGTTTTAGGACTTTAATAAACACAGAGCAATTAATGGAAAGGAGATTCACTGCCAAAGTCAGTCTTCTAAATTAAGACTGTCAAACAGGACAACCAGAAAAAACTTTCATAAACCATACCATTTAATGATAACAGTTATATCTGGATCTTTCTTGAGTGGATTCTCAAATGAGGGTTAACTAATGATTAATTATTCATTTGCCTACCTCTGACTGCCAAATTCAGGCACAGTGCTATTACTTTACAGTCCCATAGAAGTAATTTCATTTAAGGAGGGAAGCACACCTTTGCATGTAGAAAACATGAAACAGAAAAGTGGAAATTCTCTGTACCTTGTAGATTTTGAGAACTGAAACAGAACAGAGTACAAGTTTCTTCGGTTGCCCTCTATTTTACCCATTATACTTGGGCATGAGAATAAAGATTCAATTTTCGCTTGAAATGAAGAAAACGTTTCTTTCACAAACATCTACTTTATTTTCTGGCAACTGCTGTTTACTTAATCTGCAGAGTCTAATGACTCAGATGACAATTGCTGTTTTGTATTCTCTAAACAACTATCATTCTTGTCTGATGAATGACCTTGAACGGAGTTAAAAATACCTCTGGTATTTAGTGGATTACAAATATTTGTTTTACGCAGCTAAACCCAAAACAGTCATTTGATATTTCAGGTAATGGAGGAATGCTCAGAAGGGCATAAGGCCTAATCCTCAACATTTATTTTGTTGCATGTGTGAGACAGACTTTAGAGATTTTCTTTAATTTTTCTTTCTTAAAGTTTATGATAATATTAAAGGAACTTCTGGTGTGCCATAGATGTGCAGTACAAAGTTGTACAAGGGCAGTACTGAGTCTGGGTGTGCTGAGCACCTGCAAATGGGAGCAGGCTGCGGGGGACAGCGAGCTCACCTGCGCCTCGGTGCCCGAGGGCTGCATCAGCGATGGTTTTGTCAGGATGGCTTCTGCCATTGATGAAGAGCTAGTTAGGGATGTAGATATGATAGTCCTCCCCGGTTTGTGGCCCCAGATATGCTCCTTTTTCTTACTGATGGCAAGAGCAAGACTGTTGTTAGATGCCATCAGCCCTCGAGATTGGGGCAGAAAATTAAATTTTTGCTTACAAACTGGTGGGTAACTGTAAGTCTGGCTTATGCAGATATATGTGTACCTGCTTTCTTCAGGCAAGCAGAAATCTCTCCAGGGAACTACTTTAATTCTTTTTTCCCTTTCTCTCATGGTAAACTTGTGAAGGAAGGAACAAATAAGAGGAAAAGAGTGGTCCGCATGTAATAGTGAGAGTGACTGTTAATGGGCCATGTGGGAAATACTTCTATATTACAGAGCACAATGTTGTGATGGAAACCCAAATCTTTCCCTTGTATTTTCTTCTCTGCCTCACCTAAAATAGCCACACAATAGAAAGTTTTCCATAGGAAATGATTAGCACTACTTTACTCCATGATACTTCATGAAGTTTTATGCTTTTAGATTTCATTTGTACAGGTGCTATGTGTACTTGAACCAGGATGAATATTACTACCTGGTTGAAAGGCAGTCCTTATTGATTAACTTCAATGTAGTGCCCCAGCATGTAGTCAGGCTATGTTTTAATTTGTTTTTGCTTCCAGGTCACTCTTCATCTACCTTTCTTTTCATTTGCAGCAACCATTCCCTCCTCCCTCCCCCATTTACAGCACCTACATTGGTCTCGGCTGTTTTGATTTATCGACCACTCAGATTTAATGCTTCATTCCTTGGAGAAGTCTCAGTGCTTGTGTCTGATCTAAGGTCACCTATGCTACTTATTCCAGGGGACTTTAATCTCCATATGGATGTGACCTCTGACACTTGCCAAAGAATTCACTGTTACATGATTCTGTCCAGCTGTGTCAGCATGTTCCTTCACCTGCACTGAAAGGTTATGCTTTTGCTTTCATTAACTTTTTGGGTCTCATTATCAGGGTTTGAGGTCACTTACCTTTTTTTCAAATATACATCTAGATCTACTGTACCCCTAGTGTTCCTCTCAAATTGGTTGCTCATTTTGAGAATTACTGTTTTCCTCAAGTGTCGCTTCTTGCCCAAAACAAGTTAAAGTTTAGTTAGTTTTGTTAAAGTAAAGTTTTGTTTAGTCAGTGCTGGTTCCCTGGTTATCCATGTAAATGCTGATTATGATTTTGCACATGCCATACTACTGGCTTCCACGACTGATGAAGAACAAATGTCTTGGCTCGAACAAAGGCTGTAACTTTATGGGCTGTTAGAAACTCTTTGGTTTGAAACCTGTACATTGTGTGAGCAGCAATCTCAGCTCCTTCATCTGTATATTTGTATACAATATACAATATATGGGAGATACTGTATATTTGCTTGCTTGTTTTGTTACAGATGTTAGCTCTAGTAATCACAACACTGCTATGTATTTGAGGAATGTGAGAGTAATGAATAGCAAATGATTCCTTGCTCCCTTTTTTTTTTTTCCCCCCTCGTTGGTGTGTGTGCTACATCCTACTTTGCCTATTATCATGGTCAAGTGATTATGGTAAGATATTTCTTGTCTGTTTATCTGGAGAGCATTGAACTGGTCTCTTGTGGCAGTTCTAGACCCTCTGAACAGTCCAGTCCCTAAGTGCTAACAAGTAAAAAGGTAAAACTTTAGAAGTGAGACTGGACTGAATTGTATGTGTAGAGACAATTTATGATTCTTTTATATATATATAATATATCCGTGAGGAAAAAGAGCATCTAAGTCAGGACCTTGTGACATGAATGTGATGTTATGAAAAAAATCCAGTGGGTGATGGAATGGTAGTAGAGAAAAGCTCTGCTGAAGAGCCTAGAAGCCTAGAAGATGGTGTGTAAATTTTGCCTTTCAAGTGACTTTTAGCTTCTTCTTTTGAGAAGAGCTGTCATCTTTCGAAACATCTTGCCTTTCCTCCCAAAAAACATCCCATGAGCTGGAGAGGTTCTCATAAATATGTATGGTAAAAAATTGTGAAAAATAACAAATGTTATTTCCTTTAATACATGTGAGGGTTTTTTGCCTCTTGGTGTGTGCTTCTGTGTGTTCATATATTTGTAAGCAAAAGCCAGCATGAAATGAAGGTGCAACATCGAGCTTTTTAGAGTGCTTTCCTCTTCCAGAAAACATCAGGGCCGACTTGTAAACTCACTTGTTTCTCTGACTGTTGTCTGCAACATTAGGTTCCATAGCCATTCATCTTCCTATTGACAGACATCTTCTTACCTTTTAAATAAATGATGCAGTTGATGTCATCCAGACCAAGCTTGCTGGTTTTGAGGCTTACTGAAGAATGTGCTGAGCTATGGTCATATTGTCCTACTGTCTAGATGTGCTGTTCTCCACAGTGCTAGTTGCTTTCTTTATTAAAGAGGGCAGCTTATGAAACAGAATTAAAAGCTCCTTTTAAATGTGTCTTTTCCATATGTTTCTTGGTTAAGAAATTAGAAAAAGAGGAGGTTATTCAGGATTTTGGATAAAGGCATGCTGCCTGCATGTATATTGCATTGAAAGAGCACTTCTTGGGAGTGATTAGAATTAGTCACAGAGATGAAATGGATGTGGACAGAATTGGCTAGCAACCTTCTGAAAGCCTTCCTCTTTCTTTGATATTTTCCTTGTAGTTTTGAAGTACATCACTGTGATGTTTGATATTTTATTAACAATAATTGTATTTTCCTCTTTTCATTTGAGGATTTCAAAGAGTTTTAGAAGCATTAATTGCATATCTGCCCCCTGACTTCTATGAAGAAAGTGAAAATAAGGTCTTGCCAAATATGTTAGTTGAAAAAAATGTATTAAATTGAGAATAAACAGTTCAGTGGTGATTATTCAGTCAACTCTACTCACAACACTTCTGCTGGCTTGTAATGTGCAAGCCTAATAATTTCCTAGCTTGTACTTTCTTGTTCTTCAGAGATGATGACTGCCTTCTCTGCAAACTGTGAAGCTCTACACAGGACCTTCTTCTGGGCTGGAAAGTCCACAGCTAACAAAGAAACAGTCACAGAGTGCTTGTGTGGCTAGTCCTTAAGATCGTTAAAATGCATCCTGGGCTTGGGCACCTGAGGGCTATTATTATCTGTAGGTATTTCATTATGGAAGGCAGCAAAATTCACAGCAGGGAGTATCCTGGAGGCTGCTTCCATTAGCGAACCCTGTCCCATTGTTCTGTATGGAGAGATAAGGAGTGTCCTTAGTGAACCTGAGTAGCATCGATATTTCTAGGGAAGCTAAGCTGCAAAGGATTTGGGGTATGGAGAGTAACACATATGCCAGGCTCCTGATCAGAGGTAACCCAGAGCCCCCTAGTTTTCAACATTCATCCTCTGTCCTCCACAGTGCCTGGCTGGCAGACATTCCCTCTTCGGCATGCGGAAGGTGTTCTATGACAGGAACGTTTCTCTGGTACTGTTGCTGATAAAATGTATCTCTCCTTGGAGAGTTTTCTTGTTTAAATGTGAAGATGTAACTGAATTTCAACTGCAAATATTGACAGCCCTTAAACTGCAGATCTGAATAGGTTTACGGGTGAAGAGCTATAAATTTATGGGCTTTTTCTAAGTGAGCCCAAAGGGGCTTGTCTCTCCACAGCCTGCTTTCTCCCTCTCTCTCATTGCAGTTCTCCCTGAAATGGCTTTCCTGATGTGTCCAGTGTAGAATTCACTTACTGTGATCTTTGCACTTTAAAAATTGTTCAGTCACAGCTTCTTTAATGCCTTGGCTTCCTGAGAATCCATTGATTATAAAATATTTTAAGGCTGTTCTTGAGTTTTTCTGTCATCATGCTCTCAGCTGTACCTTAAATGTACTTCAAACCCAAGATGAAGGTTTATCTAGTGCAAAATGGAGGTTAAAATATGCAGGAGAATATTCTTATATTCTTCCTTTTTGCTGCCTTTGGGCACCTGAATGCCGAATCAACAGGTTTCAGTAGATCTAGGCAGAGAATAGACTGAGTTGATGGTTAGTTGTTAAGACACTCTAAGAGTTTTCTTAAATCTGAAAGCCACTCTGCAAACTGAGTGCTTGTCCTCTAGATTGCTAGCACTGACAGAAATGGGACAGAAAGCTAGTACATTAACACTTAGCATTTGTTCAGCACCTGTTCACAGATGTGTCTGAATATTAAGGAGAATGTGTATGGTGCTCAACAGAATAAAAAGTGTTAAGATGCATGTGAACAAGCAGGAGGAAATATAGATGTGAACATGTAGGAGGGAAAAGGCTATTACAAGGGCAATCCAATTAATGCAAATGATGCATGCAGATGTCTTTGGCTTTTTAGTACCTTTCACTGTTATACTCCAAAAGGGCTGCACACTAGGGACAAGAAAGCGCTGTCTTCCTTTGCGTGGCAGCAGTACTTTCAAACCTTCATCCTACCCCTGCCAGCAGATGAGCAGGGGACACCTCTTACCTGCTTGTTTAGCTATGAAGCATGAATAAGTGTACAGTAAAACAGCTACTAAACCAAAGGATGCATTCATGAGGTAACTTAATTTTGCCTTCTGCAAACATCTGTGTGCCTGTTGACTCCTGGCACTTCAGGGGAGCACTGTCACTGCTTTAAAATTCAAACAAGATAATTGAAAGCGAGCCCTGGGTTTTTTGGGCTGTGTGCTCAGGGCCAACTGGTTTGATTTATTTTGGTATTGACTTAACAGGACTGTTCACCTAAAGGAAGCAGGATTTGAGCTTGAAAGCAGACATTCTTTCAGCTATATATTGATCGTTGGAGCTGGATCTAGTCCATCCTTATGATGTACCTTCTAAAAAAGTGGCTTCTACTATTATCTTGGCATCTGATATCTGGTGAATAATGACTTTAATTAAAAAGAAGACCTGGCTGCTTGGTCTTTCAGATGAGATACATGGCAAACTCAAGTATGTGGCATAAGCAGTTCCAAATTTTTCCTTTTTCTTCTCTCCCTTATAAAACTTCCTTCTCAAGAGACAGTCTGGACTGTGACCTTGCTCTCCTGAAGTCAATAGAAATTTTTTCATTGACTCTAGTGAGTGCAGGATCACCACTGTAAGCACGATAGGAAACCAATGGGACTTTCCCCTGTTTACTCCAAAGAGTTTTGACTCAGGCTGTAAGTCTAATAAATAAATAAATATACCCTCTTAAATTAGCAACCTCATTTTACAAAATCTTTTCTGTCAGAACCCCTGGCCATCTGCTTATTATCTCTAAATATTGTCATGTGAGGTGTTTTGTAGAACAATATTTTGGAATGAAGTGGCATTGCCAATTGGATTTCCCTATATGTGTATTTATTTTTCATATTGATTTGCATAGAAGCTACTGTCCTACAAGCTGGTAGCTGTTTTCATTTTTTCCCCCATCTTTATTATGGTATGGGTATTAGGTACTTGCATGAAAATTCAGTCTGCCAATAAACTTGTTACAGGAGCTATGTAAGATACTTTTATGCTGTCTTCAACATTTTTTCAACTTGCTGTAAAATACCTTATGCATTTTTCTGCTGTAGCATATTTTGCTTAAAAAGTACAGTGTACTCTTTTCCTCAGGAAAAAAATATCTCTGTGTGTATATATGTGTTTATTTAACATGTTTTAAATTTGCTTTTCAGGATTGCATGCACGTAGTTTCTTGCCCATTGAGGTTGTTGTGAATACAAATTTGGCAGCAAAAGTCATGCAGTCCTTTAGCTGTGCTTGAAATACTTGTGAAACCAAAGCACACATATTGGAACAGTGCCAAGACAACCTTTTAAAGTTTTATATTTATTTGAATACTTCCCTTTCTTGGGGAAACCCCCTTAGAAGCCTAAATCACATTTCTAACTCTTGTGAAGGTTAAGATTTCCCACTTAATCAACTCATAAAAGTTTCTACCCAAAAATATAAGGATGTAAGCCTGGTCACAACTGCATCAGGCCAAGGTGTTCTCTGTCTCAAAATCCTGTGTCTGGTATTCATTAGCAAGAGATACTGTAAGAAAAAACCCAAAACCAAAACAGGGCAAGCATGGAGTAAGTAGGAAACAGGTTGATCCTCCAGACTTGCCACTTGGAGCATTTGCCTGTTTCTTTTACCTTCCTTTCTTTAATCTGCTGTGCCTTTGATATTGGCCACCCCTACACCAATATCTGCGCTGTTGTCTCTTGTCGAATAAGGAGCCCGTACTGCTTTGATAGTGAATATTTTTATTATTCTCATCGTTGTCTCTCTGTCTAGCTTGCTTATTAAAAAACTCACCCTATTCTGTAGTGCTGTTAATTTACAAGGTGCTTTACAAACACAGATAAGAGCCATCCAAGGCTCTACTCTAAATAAGACGAGACAAATGCAAGATTAAGCACTTGAAGGCTGTTCAGGAAAGTGAGGACATGGAAATGACTTCTGCAAAGAGGAGAGAGGTTTTGTGAAGTGGGGTTTCTGAGAAAGGGGTTTGGGCAGGGCAGAGAGTAAGTATGGCAGTGGAGGAAAATGGTCAGGTCCAAGGAGCAGTGGAGCTAAGATATGAAGGCAGGAGTAAGGAAAGGAGGTGCACAAATTAACTCAGAGAATTAAGGAACAGTGAATTGTGAGGAAAGGGACTTGAATGGAAAGCAATAGGATAGAATATTTATCATTTTTCTTCGAAATGGTCTGGGAGAAAACTTGAGAAATCCATATAATTTGGGGATTTTTTTTTTGGTTTGTTTTTTTTTTTTTTTTTTTTTTTTTTTTTTTTTTTTTTACAAAACGACTATGGCAGCTTGCCAGCCTACCTTGTTCTTAGCCTACCTCCAATGATAGGCAAAGCAAACAGTGCTTACATGTTGTCATGTTAGAAAGTTTCCCTACTTTTTAAGATGTGTTCCTTGTGTTAAGTATTACCCTGCCCATTGTATCCATTTATGAAATGAAATAATTAAATTTAAAACCTAATGCAAGACAGGAAGCCAAATGAAGGAGGGCTGTGCTCTCTCTCTGCATGTTGTCTTGTCTAGTCTATCTAATTGACTACTCCAGTCTCGTTTTCTCCATATGGATTTGTAAGGGCCAGAGAAGAAAGACTGAAAAATTGACTTCTTATGATGAACTAATCTTTAGTAGTAAGAAAAGGATAAACTTGGGGAATAAGCCAGATCCTACAAGATGCTTTGCCCCTTTGTCTTCCTGGGATTTAAACTGGCGTTCGAGAGATTCAGGATCTTGTAGGACTGTATGAACTAGCTTTTTCTTTATGCACTGATGTTTTGTTTTGCTCTCCATCACTTATCTCTGCAATTATTAGGCCAGCACCAAGTCAAGCAAGGGACATGTGAAGTTGTGGCAGTGCATCGTTGCTGCAATAAGAACCGGATTGAAGAACGATCACAAACAGTCAAGTGTTCTTGCTTCCCAGGGCAGGTGGCTGGTACGACAAAGGCTCAGCCCTCGTGCGTGGAAGGTAAGCAGCCTCCCGCTCACTCATGGTTCATTAAGATTGTTTGAGAAGTTTAGTCTCCTTGATTGTTTGACTTCCCACTGCCTCAAAAGCATAATCCTTCCTTTTGTTAATTTTGGAAACATCTCTGTGCATTGATGATAATGAGTCTGTGCATAAATCTGGGTGTAATTAATCCTCTTAATATATGTACTTGTCCATTTCGTGTCTGTGCCAATAAAACTTCTGAATTTTTTTCACACAAGAATTCTCCTTTAATACTAGTCTGAAAACAGCATAAGCCAAGAAATTCAGGCTTATGATATTAACTCTTCCAGTTGTTTTTAGACTTAGTAACTTGGCTAAAAATTCCCTGGATAATAAATGCAACCCTAAAACTGGGTATGCAGATAGTACTGGAACATCTGATTTTGAAAATTGTTCTCCAGATGAATGTTTCACCATATTATGTGCCTAGTGGGCCCTTATGCTGGACACCAGCGTTACAATGATGCCCCATGTCTGTTCAGTTTTGTATGTTGTAATCACCAATAGGTTAGAGTTTGGATTGCAGAGCAAGCACACTGCTGCACAGGACGCAGTGTCTGAGCTAGGACACCTACCTGATGAAGGAAAAATGTGGTACAGAATTGCCTTATTCAGCCACCTTCCTGGGTAGACGTTGAAATCCTCGCAGAGCTCAATATTGCCATCCTTATGCTTTTAGCATTATAACCCATTTGAAACTAAATTCATTATATATACTAAAGCTAAAATCTTACCTTGGTTGTAATGTTGACCAAGTATTCTGAGGCTATATAAAACTTTCCTCCCTGAGGCTTGCTCTGTACCTCACCCCCACCGTTTTCCTCTCTGGCTTACCAGCAGTTCAGAAGCTATGTGGGTTACCCTTCTTCCTTTTCCACCAGCAGGGTCTATTCCCTGGAGAGGCTGCTGCTCTTCTTAACTTAGTAATCAGCTACTCCAAGACAGACTTCCTTTGTTTTTATTTTAGAAAAAGTCTACAAGTTACCAGATCCCCCATTTCATTGGTTCATAAGCAAGACTCTTCTGTCTTCATCCTTTTTCACACAAAATTGCAACAATTTCAAGTTAAATATAAAACAGAAGCTTCAAAATCCAATTTTTAATGTAACATTGGGAGATCCTTAGTTGTAAACGGAAAACTCTAAATACATGTGATGTCTGATTTTTTTAAATCTATTATCTGTTTTGAGAACCTCTTATTTAAGAAAGTAGATGTTGGGTTTTTTTTTTAAGATGCTTAGTCTTTTCATGCCTTGTAATTCAGGAACATAATCAACTTTAACTGTGCAATTTGTTAAGTAGTTTTCTTGTCAAATCAGAAGTACCTTCTGTATTTTTAGGTGACACATCAAACAGCAGAAATACTTTTATGTACAGCAGATAATACAAGTCAGGCATTGTTTAAAACTCACTTAAGGATTGCAAAGGTGACGCTGTTGTTCTATGATAGAAAGATTTAGATGTACAATACCACAGAAGCTTAATTCAGTCAATGCAAATTGTTGCTGACAGAATTTAGTGACTGTTTTTTCTTCAAGTATAGTTAAAATTAAATACGACAAAACATTATGAATGTAAGATTTTGGTTTCTACAGTGGAAGCCTTTGATTCCCCCTCACCCCTTAGGGCAACGTTTCAGCATGCTTCGCTTATTTTTGCAAGCATTGGGGACCACAGTCAGTTGCCTAGCACAGAAACTGTAACTGTCTTTCCTTAGCCTCCGGATTAGATGTTTTCTCCCACTCTATACATACCCTTTGGTAGGCTTCTGCACTGTGGAAGCCAGAAACAGTTTGTGTCTTGAATTTGCATATTTCAGTCTGATACAGACATTTTCTTTTCCAACACTACCGTACTGAATGCAGGGCTGTGTAATTTGCCTATATTTTGCCCTGAGCTTAAAAGGAAGGACATGCTGAAAAAAGTTAGTTTTCTAACCAAAAGAAAAGATTTCATAGAGCAATTGGCTTGTAGTAGTCTTTAAAAATATTTTCTTTGAACTTCAGACCTTACCCAGTAGTGGTTTTCATTTACATCGGGGCAGCAGTTGTCTCTGTGCTGGTGCTCATGCATGGCATGCATATGGTGGTTGGTCCTTGTAGTTCCAACCTCACATCATAGAGCCACAGAATACCTCAAGCTGGAAGGAACCCATGAGGATCATCAAATCCAACTACCTGCTCCTTGCAGGGCAACCTAGAACTGAATTGGATGACAAGAGCATTGTCCAGATACTTCTTGAACTCCGACAGGCTTGGTACCATGACTGTATCCCTGTGGAGACTGTTTCAATGACTGACCACCCTCAAATTACTTATGTGCTAAACTGTGTTTGGACAAAATAAGAAAACAGTATAGTTCATGTTCATTGAGACTGTGTCCAAAAAGTACCTGTAGTGTCAGACTACATGATTTTTAGTCATACAGAGAGATTCTTTTACCTATTGGAATTCTTAGTAAAAGTAGTTCAGTGCTTAGTAGTTTTTATGGCAGGTATGATTAAGTGTGCTCTATTTGGATTTAGAAAACATGTTCTGTTTGCATTTTAGCCTCTTTACGTGCACTCAAAAGAAAACTAACTATGTACAAGTCACACTGGAAAACAATAGTAAATAGGATGAAATCAGCTCTCTTATGTCAATGTTGCCTGTGAACTTTTTAGGGTTTGCATGTTTCACCTGTTCTTGGGCAGCACAAAAAGAATATTGAGGCAGAGTAAATGGGATTGTATTTCATGTTCTGTGCAGAGTAACAGCCTTTATAAAGTTATTGGAATGTCATTATGTTTTCCTTTCTTGACCAAACAAATGAATGTTTATATAATTACAATAATTACAGTAAATTTTGTTGAGATAATTTTGTTGCATGACAATTTTACAAAAGCCTGCTTTGTCTTGTTATTTTTAAATGGAGGTCAGATTTCTCTTTTAGTGTTAACAACTCATGAAACAGTGAGTGGATTCTAGTTTTCCTTCAGGCTAGGCAAGCATATCACTGGTCATAGATTGTAGGTAGTCTATGAGAAATTAAGACTACTGCAAGAAGACTGTAAAGGTCTGGGACTTCAGCAATTGTCTAGACAAACTATTTACCATTCTGTTCTGATTTGACATTTGAGCAGCTTTCTCCTATAACCTATTTGTGTTTTTTTTTTTAGTTTTTTTTAAATTTAAAATTAAAAATAAGGCTTTCTCATTTGAAATTTATACTTTTTTTTTTTTTTTTTTTTTTTTTTAGTATTTTATGGGGTTTTAATTTGGTTGGCTATTTTTCCTTAGTTTTCTCAGTCTTTCAGCACATAGGTTTCCTGACCTAGATCTCACTGGGTATCAGTGAGAGCTCATTTGTTAATTTGGGCAGAGGTAGAGCCTAAGTTCACCAGAGCTCCTTGTTGACAAGTATTGGGCATTGTGCCCATTTGTCTATATAGGCCATGAAACAGGCTTATAAAGCCCATTGTCAGGTTTTCAGGATACAGTCATAGGCCAGCTGGATATTTACATTTTGAAATAGGTTGAGAGATGCTAAGGAATTTTGCACCAGGTCAGGTTTAAAGCAGCAGTTTATTGGAGCAGCACTATCTGTTAAGGCTAAACTCTGCTCGAAGAGGTAGTGAATATGTGGACCAATATTCACGGCTACCAATGTTTCAGAAAGGCACCCTATTTGAGCAAAGTCAGAATAGATGTTTGCATAATTACATTCAGGCATACACCTATACATAGAACTAACATTTTTTTCTCATTATATGTGCTAAGGAGGAAACTAAGTAATTGTGTTACGGAAGAAATGATAGATATCCAGGTGAGTTCCAAGGAAAAGGTGTTGAAGTGGTGCAGAAAAGAAAGTAAAAGCTAGTTAAATCTTGCAAATGCATAAGGTGAAAGTCTTAAGTGCCTTGATTGATACAAATGGGTCCTTGTTGTGGAGTAATACTGTATTGTCAGGCCTAACTGACATTTATAGTGTGTTTTGCATTTCTACAGCGTCCTTCATCTCTGAAACTTTAAATATTGGTAGTAAGAGAAGTCAGAGTACTTAATTTAAAAAGGACATGAAGGTAAATTCAGTGGGTTTTATAGACTGAGATAGATTTTCCTTGCATTTTTACAAGTAAAATCACTTGTCATACCTAGAGGAGAGTACAGAGCAAGAACTCTTTGGGTTGGGATATTTTTTATTCTTTGCCCGTGATAACATGCTTACTTAAGTAACTGCATTTTGGATGCATCCAACAAGAAACTCCTGTTATTTGTGTATCTGAACTTGAGAAAGCTATTGACAAGCACTGACAAACAAAAAAAAAAAAAAACCCAAGGCTAGTTCTTCTACACATGCACACCTCATTTTCCTGGGAGTTTGAGCTTCCAAGCACAGGCTCATATGATACTTTGGGAAATGTTGTAGATAAATTGAGCCACTACACTCAGAAAAAGACAGAGCATGTAAAAGAAAGTATTTAAATATGCAGAGAGGACATACCATGTAGTCCGTATACCCTGCCTTGAGCTGTAGCTATACTACTGGATTGCAGCTGTAGAAAATTTTGCTTAGTGATGGTCAACCCATTTTTCTGTCAATGACTAAATTACATTTAAAGTAGTTATGAGAGTTTGTTTATATCCGTTTTCTTTATGGAAATAAACACCCTTGAATAAGTACTTCCAGCTTGTCTAGCAGCTACTGCCAAGAAGATAAAACATTAATAACTCTTGTCTGTAGAGTAGCTATCTTAGCTAAGTGTGTTAAATGCCCCTAAGTAAATCATCACTAGCCAAATCATCTTCCATCTAGGCAATTCTATTAGTCCTAGAATTTATGAGGAAGAAACGCTCACATTGGAAGAAAAAGTGAATGGGATTAAAGAACTGTTGAAGAATTTCCTGTAAGGCCAAAAAACCGCAATGAAGAAAAAGGACAATTTTGGCTGAAAGCCCATCTGGGTTACAGACTGAAGGGAAGAGGGCATATAGAAAGAAGAAAACAAAAAATCAATATGTAAGAAATAGATAAAAGAACAAAGAGCTGAGAAGATTTCCCTCCCACTGTTTTTGAATGGATTTCAGAATACTTGAGAATTCAAAAGGATGCTAATGCTTTGTCAGTATTCAAAGAGTAAAAGGAAATACGCAGTAGAATGAATAGTGTGCAGAAAATTTATATGGGAGAAAGCATAATCCAGTGGAGTAGGAAATACATCTGTATTTGTCCAGACTAAAGACAATTTGAATTTACTTGTTCAAGACGAACACACAGAAATCCTTAAAAAAAATATAAATATATATATATAGCTCATAATGCATGAAATATTGACATTGTTAATGCTGAGGTGGATCAGTGTCACAGTTCTGCCTTTGCGTAGGTAACAGGATGGGCAGGTAATTTCTAATTTGTTGGTTAGCATTTTTTTTAGTCAACAATATCTACTGGTATTAAACTTTTTTTTTTCTTTCCTTTTTTAATTTAGAGTCCTAACAAGCTGGCTAATAGATCTCTGGTCAGTTGTAATTCAAAATGTATTTCAGAATACTTGTGGTATTCTTGAAGAGCACTAGTATTGTGACAGCTTAGGGAGGATAGGCACCATGGTCTAGATACTGAAGGGCAACTGAGGCTGATCTCAGTCCTGTGTGAGTAACTGGGAAGCTGATCTGATATCCAATTAGCAAGGAATTCCTGGACTACAGATCATAAGCATTTATGTGGCTTTCTGAAAAGAGATTTGCCAGACACTACTGATTTCATTTGCTGAGGAGTTTTCAAGACTAATAGAGATTCTTGGTTTAACACATGTAAGCCCAGGTTTTCCAAGTTACCTTGGAAGATAATGTTTAATTTATTCAGCTAAAGATTTGGTTACTAAATACATTTGAGGATTTAAGTCTTATTTTTGTAAGCTATTTAATCTTGAACCATATGCCATTGTGTGCACTGCTCAGTGTCAGTTACCTAGCATACCTCAAAAACACATCTCTCCCCAGTCGGCAGTAGGACGTGGTAGTCAAATGGCACATATCTACTGGGATTTCACAGCGCTTAGCTCTACACCTGACACTCTGCAACATTTTCAGCAGTGACCTGAAAGCAAATATAGAATCTCTCCTGACACAAACGTGTATGGGTTTCATCCAGTGGGGCAAAGGAGTAATTAATGATGAGCCCAAGGCAGTCACGTGGCGTCACAGGAAGTGGAACCTGTTTGAAATAACTGCATTAACAAAGACAAATGCATTGTGGTGCGAAACTGAAGAAGTTCAATCAGCTCAGTTTATCAGGCAGAAGATTGAAAAGTTACTGGGTTGCAGCACATTTAATACCTTCACAGGGAGAAAATGATGATTGCTAACAGGTGCTGCAATGTAGGAGAAGAAAGCACAACAGAAGAGGTGGGAAGAGGAAGAAAACTAAGTCTGTGTGTTTCATGCTGGGATTATTTTACTGTCAGAAAAAAATGACAACGGTAGAAGTGTCTTTCTTCACCTTTTCCTCAATGGTTTGGAAAACACTGTGTAGCCAAACGCAACTGGGGGAACGACACAGTGAATTGCATGAGACAAGATGAGGTGATGTATTGACACCTTCTGGCTTTACTCTTTGTGAACCTACTGTTTCCATGCAGTCACATTATCTAGGGAGCAATGTCGGCAGAAGATGTATTTTTGGCAGGGTTTCTGGCTGGTTTCCAGCAAATCAGTTGGCTAATGTCAATCTAAAGCAGTCTCCTTTCCTTTCATGAGAGTGTTTGTGTATGAGAATGATATAGCTGCTCTCATTTCTTAGAAAAGTCATCTGCTGAACCCGCTCCAAGAGTGCCTCAATCTGAAAAGAAGAGGAAACCTTTATACCCTCCAGTGAGTCGCACCATTTCAGGGACGATAGTTAAAGAGCTCTAGCTATGAAGATGAACCTAAGGCTCTGATGGAGAATTTTAATAGACTAATCTCAGGGGTGTGTTTGACACAAACAGCTACAGCTATTTAGGACATATAGATCAGCAGAGTGGACATTACAGCTACAAAGGAATTGGACATAAAATGGATGTAAGAATTAGTGGATTGTTACAGCAAAGAATTGAGGATTTGCTGGAAGCTAATGGAATGAGATCTGTATTAAGTATTTCAAAGTGTTGCCATTACTCTGAGGACAGGTATCTGCACAGAATAGAAATCAGTCAACAGAAGGGTAGGAGCCACTTTCTGTGAAAGTGTCTAAACAAGAGGTGAATAGAAGGTGAAATATGCAGTCTATAGTAGAGCTTGTGGATCTTGAGTTACAGATCCATTCAGTGATGTTTCCCACTCACATCCGTGCTTGCTTGTTTTAATGGAAGATGGTACTTCTGGAGATGATGGGCTGGTTTCATTATCTTCAGTTCCACGTGGATCAGGAAGTTGCATGGATACAAGTGGTCAATAATGTTGTGTGAACCCACACCTGTGCTGCACTTTTGGCCAGTCAACTAGTGCCTTCTTTTTTTTTTTTGATTAGTTATTAGGAGCAGTTTCATGCAGGTTGTATAGGTAAATAAAAACTACCACGCTTGGTGCATTTTCTGTGGTCTAAAAACATACTGCACCCAAACCAATATGAAAAAGGCTGGATCTGAAGAGTTATCAGGTATTCTAGGTATCTGCAGGAGACAGGTGAGTGAGAGGTGGTTTTCAAGGTCTAAAGTTGAACTTAGGGTTTTAGCGTAGCACTAAATGTAGGAAAGCATGTTCCCATGTCAAAGTGCAGGCAAAGTTTCAGTATGTCACTGCATCCACACTCATGCCAGGACTGTGCAGAGCTGTGGGATGCTGTAGCCAGGCCTCCCAGGAGGACTCACTGACTTTGAAGCAGAGCTCTGAAGATACAGCTAGCTTGCTACCTGAACCTCCTGCTTGCTTAAGGACCTCTGTGCATGCCCTCAGTCTTCCTGAATCTGGCTGTCTAGACTTACTCATGTTTACCTGAAATAAATGTAGTATAGAAATTGAAACAAGTTTAGAAAACAGCAGAGAGAAAACAGATAAAATAGATGACTGGACAGTATGCCTGGTGTGGAAATGATCCCTCGCCTCTTAGGAAGTGCGGTCAAGTTTAATCCATTTTTGTCAACAGCCAATCAGCATCAATGCAAATGATCTAAGATCAAAATTACTGGTGAAAGGAATCCTGCATTTATTTTATAATTTTATGAGGCTGAAATAGTAGTTTATAAAAGCCAAACTGGTGTTTCGAAGGTATATTTGTCATAGGGCTTTTCATGTAGGCTTAAAGTGAAAGTGCAAAACAAAAGTAATTGAATGAACATTTCAGCAATATCCTAATGTCAGCTTGCCTGCTTGTCACCCCAGTTTGAAGGTTGCAGGAGTATGAATCTACTTTGAAATTAAAAAGAAAGTGTTTTACAAGAAGTAGACTAAATTATTTTTGCTTCTTTCTTTTGGATGTGGTACCTTTTAAAGCAAGCAATTCAGTATTTTGTGCACATAGTATATATGTGCACATATACATATATATATATAATACAGACTAACTAAATCAGTATTTTAAGCCATATTTTATTTTGAAATGCAATTTTGATTGTGTAAGATTGTGAACTGATATATTTCATAATACTTTTCTGGGATTTGATGAATCCCATGAACAATGCAAAACAGAAATGCAGGCAGATGATTGCAGCTGTTTGTGGGAAAGCGTATTTGTTGTTAACAGCAGCATTATAAAGTTACTACGCTGGTAAAAATAACAAGCGTGATCTTATTAATGGAAATTGGCTTAAGGTTAGAGAATCAATAAATTTGCACAGTTAAGGTGTACTACTGTAGTCTTCCAATACATACTGCAAAACAGGCAGTGTAACTGCAAGTAGCTTTTTAGTTAATAATCTAATGCTTTCCAGTGCTTTTCACATTCTTATCTGCATTATTTGCTGACAGATCTCACATGCTTACATCTCTGTGCAATTCTATTTTCTCACCCAGTGAAGGGAGAAACTGGCATTTCTTGGTCCAGTCTTGCATATGCATATCCAGGTTAAACAAGAAGCCTTAGTTTCATTCTGCCTTATAGCAGGTACTTGACTGAAGCATGTAAATGAAGGAGGCAAGTCATCTTTTGTAGTCAGTGGAGACAGAAAGGCACTTCCAGAGGCCAGTTCAAATGCTGGAGTCAGTCTCTAGTGGTGCTTGCCTGTCTTCATCATTTGCATATGACATTTACCCTTCTGTGTGCTGGTGAAGTTTTCTAGCCACATTTTTAGCTCAAACACAGTGTGATTAGCTATTAAACCAGTAGCTGTCAGTTCTACCTTTTGATATCAAACAATTGAACGCTGCAAAGACAACCTCCCTATTAAACCCAACGGTAATAACATTAAAAAAGATTGAATTCTGTTTCTCTTTTCTGTTTCTTTTTCTAGCTTCCATTGTTCTACAGAAGTGGTGGTGTCATATGAACCCCTGTTTGGATGGAGAGGATTGTAAAGTACTACCAGACTATTCAGGTTGGTCTTGCAGCAGTGGAAATAAAGTCAAAACCACAAAGGCAAGTACAGAGATTGCCTATATTTAAAGGTGGCAGTCTGCTGATAGCCCTTGCTTATTACATTGTGTTTGCAGGTGTGAGCACCAGTACTGGACTCCTTAATGTTTTGGAAAGCAGTGATTAGTACAATTGTTCTCAGAGAGGGAAATGTTGGGTCAGAATGCCCCTTCACTGCTGGCTTGGTTGAGTTATTGGGCACTGAAGTCAAACTGTAGGAAGCCCTGCTTCAGTCTTTCATGAGCAAAGAAACGATTCCTTTGTAACCAGTGCTAGCTGGACAATCATGTTCCAGGATCAATTCTTCAATTTTCAGACTGAGTACATGGATCCAAGGTCTATCAGTGTCACCTACAGTTCCTGTGCTACTGGAAAGCCCTTTCAGCTTTGGAAAGCAGTAGTCTGTCTTGGGAGTTGTTGAGAATCTGCATTGACGTCAGTGGGAACTGTGGGACACAGCACCACTGGAAATCAGGCTGGTTCAGCTCATTTCTAATTATCCTGTAGATGGCCTGTTTTTTAAAAAAAAACTTTGCCGTACCATCATATTTCTTAATTAATGGCCAGCAGAGAAAATGCCATGTCCTCCGTCTGCTTAACAATCTAAAATGAGTTCAGTGCATTGAAGTTCAACAAGTCATGGCAAACTGCATATCTAAATATATCACAAAACAGAAGTCTTTGGCAGGCAATAGCAAGGAAAGACATATGCTTAGCTTTTCCCTTTACAGCCTCTTCTAGCTGGAAATGAATGTTGTTGATTAGGTTACAGTCTGAGTCAATAAGCAAATACTGACACCAAATGTTTAATAATGGTTGTTCTAAGGAATGAAAACTGTGCCAATTTCTGGATGAGGGAGAAAAAATGGGATGGTTTAGGCAGCTGTGGTGTAATATTAATAGTCTAAAGCCCAAATACAGACATTGCACGGTGGCAGGCTTGCTGGAAAAATCTGACCAAACCAATGAGTCTGAAAAACCCTATTTCTGTTTTTAAGATCAAAGGAATTGTTGCAAGTCAATGTAATTTTTCAAGTGCTAAAGATGTGGTCTATAGTGTGCCTAGGTGCTGCTCTTCTCCTGTGATGGATACTGCACCTGAAAGCTGACCTGCACACTAGAATCAGTACGGGTAACTGGCAGTCAGTTATTGCAAGATATAGTTTAGACTCAGCCTTTAAATTTCTTCACAGACACTGACTTTTAACTACTCGTATATAGATAAGGGGTAGCATTGTATCATTACACAGAAGGGTAAGACTGGCAAAGTAGGAGTTCTAGATATTGAATAAGACACCTTCATCTCTTTACATACCAGAAAAGAGCTAGCAATTTATACCAAAAGAACCTTATTGGAAAAGAATAAGTCAGGGTTAAATATCATTGATGCCTTCAATAGCTACTACAGGGATGAAGGGTAGAAGAAAGAACTTTATGTTGGCATTGATGACTGAAAGCCTGAGGCATCAAGGCCTCATTCATGCAGGTGCCTCTTTCTATGAACAGTGGCTTTTTAGTTCATTGAAGTCAACTGACCACGTCAGTCATGTAGACTGTGTGCATGATTCTTGCTCTTAAACAGTGAAAAGAGACAGCCTGAGTCAATGGGAGTTTGCTAATAAATGGGCAAATTTGGCATGGATAATTTATTTTATTATCCATGACAAATATTGCAACCAGCAAACTACAGAATATGGTAATGCATTTTGATGAGTTTAGGGTTGTCTTTATAAAGCTAAGGTGGGACAAATCATCCTGCCTACATTTAGATCTGTGCAAATTCATCAACTCCAGTGAGTTTGTGTGGGTCTAACAGAGGGCGGGGTGTAGCAATGTGAGTGCAAATTGTTCCATTAAACTCTTCCTCTGCTTTGCTGCCATGTGCAGTAACTGATTTTGCACTGGTTTTTGTCACCATAGTTTTCTTTGAGGGGCATTTAATTGAAAGGATAAGCAAACAACTGGCACTTGTGCTTATACGTGATTTGTTCTGCTGTATTACTGACATGAGAACTGTTAATTTTCCATATGTGATTTTGTTTTTGTTTTGCTGTACTGTATTGGTTTAGATTTTTGATTTGAGCACCTTAGGGTAGGACTGTATTTTCTTGTGTATGTGGTCAGCGACAGCATAAGGGAGATCCTGATTCTGATAGGGGTCTTGGGGTACCGCAACAATATAAATTTATATATGAGTAAGGAAGTTAATGGTTAAACATTACATTGAAATGACACAAGAGAGTCCTAATCTTTAACTAGTGATTGGCCATGTTAAAGGAGGGAATAGGCAGACTTCATTAAAGGACAGATCCCTTAAAAAGGTGTCTCAGCCCTTCCCCTTTTAATTATTCTTTGTTAGAAAGTCTTTCATTGTTTGCTGTATGTGTTTTATCCATGCTTTTAAATAGAAGTGTTTTGTTCCATAAGAGCTTTTTCTGTGCATTTACCTGTGTTAGTAAGTGAACCCTGAAGAGTTACTTTTGGAGGCTTAAATTTAACAAAGCTGTATCCTCAATAGTAGTAATGTTTCTAAAAGCTGAGGACCTGCCATGCTAACACCAAGTTATTGTACTCCTGTAGTTAGTTTTCAGTATTGCACCTCTTGAGAATTAGTCTAAAATCATGAAGTTTGTCTTCTTCATTGGTCCAAGTAGGAAAGGACATGATTTGTCCAAAGTTTTATGGGTGACATTCATTGTGCCCAGCTGCAGGCATGTTTCCATCCAAGCTGAGCTGTTTAGGATTCTCCAAAGTCACGTGGGGCGAAATGGCTGATCTCACAGCAAGGCTGTGCCCATCCACAGGAGGGTTCCCGCTAGTACTTCTTTCCCTCTTCCATACCTTAAGGAAGCCCTGGATGACAAACTTACATGTAGGTGTCTGCTTGCTAGACAGCAAAAGCTGTGCTACAGAATCTGTCCTGGCATCCATATTCTCTCTGCAGGTATTTTGCCTGTCTTGTGGGTGGTTTTCTTTGTTTACCAAAATAGAGTTGTTGCACAAATATAATGAGTAATGGTAACTCCAGATTCTCCACAGAAGCTTGTGGCACAGGCAACACTAATCCCGAAGGAAAATAGAATGGAGAGAAAATTTCCCTTGTTAGAGGGGACACGTATGAGATAACTTGTTTTGAAAATGAACTGAAGATTTGTACAAACTCAGCTCAATCAGCAAGATATGCATTTAGTGTGTTATTAAAAGTTTACACAAAGAGGACTGTATGAACTCTCAGACCAGTAGTCCAAACGATACAGCAGCCTGTGTGCCTCAGTCCTGGGATACTTAAATCAGAAAGATACAGCAAAACCTCTGTTGGCAATTACAGAAAATGTACACATAAGTGAAAATCTTCCAATTTGTTAGTTGGCTTATGTGTAAAACATAAGAGTTGAGATCCATTCCGTTAACTTTTTTTCCTGTTATGTACCAAAGACAACCTCACTACCATTTAAATTTCTAAATTAATTTTTAAAGCTTTCTAAGACCCTGGGATCAGTGCTAGCTGGGACAATGTCTTCCACAGGTTAATCATACACTGAAAGAGGAAGTGCCTTTTAATCAATTTTAAGTCCTCTTTCTTTTCATTTTGTGAAACTATTAGAGTAACTTGGGGTATGTGAAGCACAGGAGACTCCTTACGCTACTTAGTGTTTAGATGAACAGTTAGTAGCTGTGTGGGACAGTTAACATGAAAAGCTGGGGAGCTTGTATCTTACATCAGTTACCTCAGGGAAGGAAATAAAAACTTCTCTATGCTGAGTGTCTGTTTAGTTTTGTAACACATCAAGACACTGCAGAGCAGAGCTGACAAAGCTTTCCTCCTTGCAGGCTGCCTATTCTCATCCATTGCCAGGATGGGAAATCTGACCTGACTCCTCCTCACTGTGCAGCCAAAACCAGTGGGTTTTGTGCACTGTGTGTGCATTAAGGCTTGGGATGTATGTGCAATACATGAGTGTGCATATGGTTTTAAGGGGGAGAGACTGTGGAGTCCTGTGAGAGAAGTGCCATCTGGGAGTGGCTTCTGCTGCAAGAAGAATCCATCCCGTCTGCAGACCATGTTCTGTCTGATCCTAGTTCCTTCGCACGAGACGGATCGACGGGAATGGGTAGCAGTAAGCATGAACAGTGTTTTGAGATGCAAGTCATACACTTGTGCTGTAGGCATTGGTGGTGTAAATGATGCTAAGCAAAATAAAGTAGAAGGAGATTTCCATGGGATGTTGGTGGCAACTTTAATCATGAACAGCCATTGTTTAATCTGCAAATCTCCCTTATACTATTGAATAACAGTGCATTTAACATTTACATATGGATTTTGTTTCTCTGCAAGCTATATAGGTATGTCTGGGGCAAGTTCATTCGTGATATATTCATACAGTTTCTTTGCAGCAACAAAGCATGTGTTATTTATCATCCTAGTTTGATTGTGTGTAGGTAACTCTCTCCTCTTCTTTTATAGGTAACACGGTAGCAACGAATAGACCTGTGAGTCACTACCAGAACAATGGCATGTGCAACTGTTGCTTGGCTGTTACACAGAGACCCTTTTTTGCCATGATGTTATTGACTTAATTCTTTGAACTTGCAAAATTAGTCTGCAAAAAGGACAATACTTCTCCTTTCAACTGTGGCTGCCGTTCCTGAACCTGAATTTTGCCATACAGAATGGTACATTTTAATTTCACAAGGAAAAGGAAAGAGATGTGGTTCTACCTGAAATGCACCTTGGATTCCCAAAGATCTGTCACCTGGCAGAAATTTGTGCAAGCATGTACCTGAACTTCTGCAGTGCATTAATGATAAGACTGTCTTAATGATACTAAGATATGTAAACATGTTTTAAACGAGTTTAGATCATGAATGTAACCTAGGGGGTCATAGAAAGAAAATTAGAACTGATACAGATGATCTTAAAGGTCTTTTTGAACCTAAACGATTCTATAATTCTATGGATTTCTCTGAGGTACTTCTCACATACAGTACAGCATAAAAATACAAAGCTGATCCCAGTGCTAAGTGAGGTGACAGGACAGTGTTAGTAAATTATGTCTTAGTGTATTTTCAACAGTGATTTAGTAACTATCAAGGTTGTATGAAGGTGAAAAGATGGAACGTATAAATCAGCAATTATTGTAGGGCATACTTTGGTTGTAGCTGTGTAATTAGATTTATTTCCTTAGATAGTTCTAGATAGTTTTAACTTTTATGTTCATAAGTGATGGCAGGAAAGCATGAGGAAGAGACAAAATCTGAAAGTAGATATAGTTTTTCTTGTCCTAAAATAAATCCATTCTCTAGGGGAATAGCAAAGTATACATATTCCTTGCCTCTTTGAATCTAGATATGGAAAAGAATTTAGCCATTAGCTAGAAATATTCATTCAGATGCCTCAAAAAAAGGAGAGCATGCTTGTACTGCATAAGGAAGGCTTACTGGAAGAAGAGTAATTTGTTTGGATTTTCATAGCCTTGGTTCTATCCTAATAGGTAACATACTTAAAATTCATAAGCAAAATTCTAGATAAAAGTGAATCCTCAGTTGCAATTAGTTCTTGTTTAGAAAGATTATAATAATTAAATGTCCAGATCCTTGACAGTCTGAATTTCCAAGTGGTTACGTTTTGTGACACATAATTGTTCCATATTATTGTAGATGCATTTCATACTGTTTTTCTTATTTGCCTGTTGCAGTTTTTTGTCATCAGTCTGCATAAATAGAACAGTAAGCAGAGGTGAAGCTGTAGCTAGTCGGTTCCCCATTACATCATTTTTTGACTTAAGATGCATTGAAGCACACTAAAATGCAATGATGCAGATGGCTATCATACAGATGAACTGCTGCTGACCCAGCTACTGAATTCATTGTTATGCTTTATGTAAATATTAGAGTAACAATGTACATCTAATTTTTATATAGACAGAAAAGCCCCCCCCCAAAAAAAAAAAAAATCCAGTGTGTTGTACTCATTTAGGTCATTGTGCATAAGCTTTCTAGTTTGTGGGAGATACTGTCAGCAGTGTGATGCTGTTCAGAGTAATAACTGTTCGTTTTTGGTTTGCTGGAGTGAGTGGGAGTATTCAGCCAGGTAATTCCATTGAAGTCAGTGGTGGGAAGATCTGGCCCTCTGTTTTTTGGTTTTGATTTCTCTGGTTTAGTTCACTTTCAATTATTTATTTGATTACAGCCGGGATCATAGTGGTCAATGTACTCGGTGATAAGTAAACTAGAGATTTTCTGCTCTGTGCTTGGACAGCTGAACAGTTAATAGACTCTGCTTGCCCTAATGAGCTTTACATTCCTAATACTTTTCCATTGTTTTGATTTTCTGATTAAATTTTAAAATTACCTTTACTATTTCTACTGTTTCTGTGCATATATATTCAACAGTGTCGTAAGTGAAGATAATTTTTATTTACTATTTGTAAAATGTTGACCCATAACTGGTATTTATTTATTTATCTATTTAGATAAGTGCTCTACAAAGGCATAGTAAAAATAATTGCTGAAGATGTTTCAAGTGGACAAACAATTTTAGAGAAAAAATATTTTGTCTTTTTTTGAAGATAAATACAAAGAAAATAAGTTACTTGTCAGAGGTCATATGCTGGATTTGTGGTGGAATTGAGAACAGAACCAATACCACTTATGTCTAACTAAGCCTTTCCCATTTAAGGCATGTAACATACTCACCCAAAAGGGGTACAGTGTGTTGCTTGCCTTGCAATAGCCACCTGGAAGGTGCTTTTGCTGCCACTGAGGAAGGGGGAAACTACAATGTAGATTTGATAGCATGGGATTATGAAATACAGCCCAAATGAATGACTTGCCTTCCTAGATCCTCAGCCCATGACAGAGATTTTATATTCCTAAAGCAGCTTTGTTTCAGAGGTTCTTGGGTTGATTTACAGCTTTTTTTTTTCTGACTCATTGCACAAATGCTGTAATATATGCCTGTCTCTTTTTGGAAGATTGCTGTTTCTTCTAATGCTGTTGTCTGGCATCTGACACCAGCATTGCCCTTCTTTTGAGCGATAGCAAAATTAAAGTCTTTGCCAGCAGCTCTGTTAGTAGAAGAGATCAGTGTCCCAGACTCTTGTATGTTCTCTATGTAAATGACTTAGTTTATGTTTATCTAGTTGTTCTAAAAGAGTGGGTTGTGTAAGCAGCACACTTGCAATCATTTAGAAACCTCAGTTTGCATCCCACTGTTAAGCTTCTGTGGGACTAAAGCCTGTGGGTTATCATGCCCAGGCTTTTGTTTGGGCAGGTTCTGTCTCCTAGTCTGGTGCAGAAAGTAATCATTTTAATCTTAAAGTGGTAATGTTTTCTCCCACAATTTCTTACAAAGATCTTTGCAGACACTCACTTCTCTGAGAAAATATATTCTAAAATCCAAGCCAAACTGATTCATATCTATACCTTAACTGTGTTCTTTTCTCCCATCTGATGTCTTTTCCTTCACCCAGGTGACATTTCAGTAGGCATAAAATAATGATGGCCTCTTAATCTCTTTTTTTTTTTTCCTCTGCCTATCTTTGTAACGCTCTTTGCACCCCTTGCAATTCAGGTGAATCTTTTTTTGAACAAGGATTGCTAGAATTATGGACTTTATTTGACATCTTCTGTTGCCACTTTTCTAGTTACACTTCTCCATCTTTGCCACAAATACTTCACGTTCTGCAGCCTATGTTGCTTTTGCCTTTTTCATAGCTGCATCACACCGGCAAGCCACAGTCAGCAAGTGTTTGACTAATATTCTAGGCTTGCTTTTTTCAGCTCATGTCTCCTTGCTGATAGCATGTGTTCTTACTGATTCTACCCTGAGAGTGGGTTGTGCTGCTGAATGTCACCCGCTGTTACTGCCCGAGGCTGAGGTGCTGCTTGCTCCTGGTGCTGAGGTCTTCTGTGTGCCTCTGTGCAAGGCCATGGTTGAATGCTACCAAGACTGAGTGGTGAGGAACCTTACCCTATCTCACTTTGAACACAAAGTGCCATTGTTCACTCTTTAGCCATTTCCTTACCACCATCCTTATCTTCTCCAATTAGGTAAGGAAATATCTGTGGTATCAGAATAAATGCTTTATATATAGATTAAACTAGATACCTGGAATTTTCTTTATCTAGAAAATAATCACAATAGAAATCCCTGCAAGGTTTCTCTTGTATCCTACAACTCTGTTAAATTCATACAGATTTTATTCCATTTTCCATTTACCTCTAAGTCTGTTATCTTCAAGGATTTGTGTTAGAATTTGTACCTAAGAGAGTGAATAGAATTTTTACATTTGCAGTAAATTTTCTCAAGGCTAGTTCATAACACACCTACAACAATAGAAAATGTCTTTGAAGACTAACAGTTTGCTTGCAGACTGAACAGACCCTAAGGTAAAAGGTAAAAGAACAGTTAAGATTTCTGTCATAAAAATAGATGCTTCTGTACCTATTGAAATATAGATGATCCTGTAACAAACTTTTGACTGTTTAGGATAAATAAATGCCTCTACATTGTAGTAATATATATATATATATATTTATTTATTATTTTTTTTTTGCAGCACAGTGTCCCCAAGTACTGCATTGTGGTAATTCTGAGCAGACTCAGAATGGATCTGCTCACCTTGGAATTTTGAATATGCTGGTTATGTTGAGTTCATAAGAATGTTGGGGTCTTTTTTGAAGGTTATGGCTGCAGTGTTTCTCACTGCTTGGAAATGAGACTCCTACCCCTGAAGACATGGAGTATGTACGGTTTTCCACTTCATTTACCTTAGTGTTTAGTTGAAAAACTAGATCCTCTTTTCAAAAGCAGGGCTATCTAGACAATGATAAAAGTTGGAGGTTTTTTTCCAAATGATGACTTTGCCTTGATGAATAAGCAGCATATCTCCCTTTAATTATCTTTGTGTCTTTTACTTGTTAAACATTTACTCTTAAAACAAACAAACAACAACAACAACAAAAACATAGGCAGTGCTTACAGCCTGTACTTTAGAGTTTAGAACCTTGTATGGGTATGTCTTAGATACCAGATTTTTCTAATTTGGATCAAAATTCACAAAGGTAATAGGTTAGAATAACAGCCTGTAACAACCTTCAAGAGACCTTTTGCATTTTATAAACTACTGTAGCTTTATTATTATTGTGAGGACAAAGTCACCCACCAGGAGAAATTAATATTGCTGTTAGAACACCTCAGGGGCCAGTCTACCCTGCTTTGTGTGTGTGTGACATTTGCATTAATACTAATATAAATTTTGTGCACTCAAAAGAACAGTTTTGGTAAACAAATATAAAGTTTGCTATTATGATCATTTATACAAAATAATAGTCAATGAAATTTTGCCAGAAAAATCACTGCAGGCTGCACTGAACATGGAAGCTCAAGCCTGTGAAATGCCACTGTTGCCTTTTAACAGCCTGAGATGGATCCTGGAAATGAATATGGATTTCTGGTCCTTTGAGATGTAATGCCTTGTAAAAGGTGCAGATGTGAGGGAGACTAAGTGGAAAGTCAACTCTGGCTTCACTCTTCTTGCCCACATTGTAAAGTGAAGAAATAAGATTACATATTCAGTCTTTGTACCTTTTCTGGGACCAAAGTTCAGAGACTTGTAAATCTCTCCTGGCCAATATAAGTTTTTTTCATTTTGGAAGGTATCTAAGGGCATGGTCAGATCACAAGTGGTAAAGCAGTACATCTTAACAAGGTACTGGTCTTCAGCTGAAATGCAGGTACCATACATACTTGTGGTCTTTGGATGTCTAAAAAGAAGTGAGGTAGCTTAAACTACTATGGAGACTGCAGCTGGGGTGCAGTAACCTTTTAAGATATATTAATTCTCTTGCGTATAGTTATAATGCCTGTAGTGTCTATCTAACCTGCATTATATATGCCATGTAGTGGCTGTTTGTGGACATTGGATAATCCAGCACAAGCAGTGACTTCTTCATTTAGAGTATAATGAGTTTCTATCTTTGTAAGAAAAATTTTGCAGAACCGACTCTTTCCACTTAGATCTTGGTTTTTAGTCATTGAAGACTTCTCAGCAGAGGAATAGGAATACAAATGTTTTTTTCTGCTCACTGGTGTTATGTATCACTTCATGACAACCTATACCGAGGTAAGGTTGCACAGACTGGTAAGGGCATTTACACAAAAATGTATAAATTGTAGGAATCCAGTATCTCTTCTGCTCTTTAATGTATGCTCTGTGTGAAGGTTTGGTAATCCCACTCATGGCTCTTGGCCATAGAGTCCTTATTTGTGTTCCCTGCAATTCAAGGTTGTGGGTGGATGCACTTCAAGTATTTTTTTTTTTTTTTAAATTGAATCATCAGGGAGGTTTTTCACAGAAATGCCTTCTAGTCAGCAAACGTCTTGCTGAGTCTTCTGAGTAGAGGGAAGTTAGGTTCAGACATGAAAAGAAAGCTAAGAGGGACAAGATTCATCCAGTCCCATAAATTACCTCTACAGGGAGCCACAGGATAACAAGGTAACATTGGTAAGATAATTTTACCTTAAGATACTCCATATTATTTATGCAAAAGGTTATCCAGTAGACTTTTCAAGGACAGTTGACCTGTAGCCTTCACATGCTGGAGACCTCAGAGAGCCACAATAAATGGAAAAATAACTTTCATGCTCCTTAAAGGAATATCTACAATGCCATCCATCAGCTACCACGAGAAAGAGATGAGGCACTTTGCAACAGTAGAAAAGCAGCCTAAAAGATAATAAAAAATTAGAATCAGTCTGCTGCACAGTAGTATGCAGGTCCACTCAAGCTCATGTGCTGAATGATTTTGTGATTTACAGAAACACGATGATTTTTCTCTTTACCATGTTTTTTAATAAATATGTCCATTGCTTAAAATTCACCAGAACAAGTAATTTGCAAGCAAAACTGTCAGCTGTTTGCTTACCCTTTAAATGAAGTGGCCCACAAAGTAATCTACTACAGTGGTAAAATCAATGTAAAATGCATTAAGTCCCAACAATATAAAATAGGTGCTTTGTAAAACAGCACTGGTATTCACAGGACTAAACTGCTGTCACTTGGATTCATACGAAACTCCTGGAGCTGATGAGTTCACACTGGTCCAGATGAATGCACAATGATGTTCTCCAGCCTGTCTTTTGAAGATGTGCCTGCAGACAGCAGGAGGCATTAGCAAATCTGTGAGGGATGTTGCAGGGACAGTAGAGGAGTGATACTGCTACTTCCACAACTTCTACAGTCTTTGGAAAGCAACGGGAGAACGACTTCATTCTACATTAGACCGTGGCTTTCACAGCCGTTGTATTGGGCCCTACCCCTACAGAGAGCAGGAATGTCTAGCAGTGGTTAGCAGTGAGCTGATGGCTTGTTGGCAGTGGTTCACGCACATCTATTTGATAGAGACTGTGCAAGTTGTAATGTGACTGTGCTGAGTGTCTAAACATGTATTTTGTGTCCTGTAAAGAAGGGGCTGTGGCGGTACTCAGCACCCTTAGTGGCCCAGATTGATCGGGGGTGTGTGTGAAAGAATTGAGCTTTCCCTTCGCATGGTGCTGTGTCCCGAGACATCATCTCTGTACATGTGCTACTAATCCGTTCCAGTCTTCTGGCAGCAGGAAAATACAAACAATTGCAAAGAGGGTGTGAATTCTTGCAGCAAGGGCTAAAAAGAACATTTTTTTTGTCACTTAAAGTAAAGCAGACAAGGTAGTATATCCCGCAGGACACTAATGAGCCACCTGATAACACCAAGTGTACACCTGACCTCTTGACACATGAAGCGAAGATGACAGATGTACTGTCAAAATACAAATCTATCAACTTCATCATGTAAATATACCCACAGATGCTTTACAGTAGAGATCTGAGGGGAAACAAACATTTTTAACTTACAGAGTAACCTTGTAAACAGGAACTTTTTACAAAAGACTCCAGTTAATAATTTATGAATTGTAACAGTGTCATGAGAAAAAGGTACTAAGCATTGATTTTTGGCATTGAATGACAACAAAGCCAATCCCCCAGTTTCCACAATAATGATTCAGTCACTGTTCTGTGTTGGGGTGTATTGATATTCATAATGTATTTGCATAAGATCCTGTCTGTCATCTTTTATATTATTCATTTTGTGCTTTCCATCTCTTTCCCAAATGTGTTGAGTTGCTCCCTTAAACACAGGCTTCTGTTCTGCAAGTGGGAATCACCTCAGGATCACTTCAGAATGCTGACTTTTGCTCTTTGATTAGGTTTGTAAAGAGTTTGGTACTTAGAGCAGGATTTTTTTTTTTCTTATTTACAAGTAATTTATCATGACCTCTTCAAATGATAGCACTTGTCCTGTGTGAAGACAGTTAATTTTCCAAGATGTGACAAGTATAGTTTTTAATTAGATTGGGGTAATCATGACAAAAAAGGAACTTTCTTTTATAAAGTACATGGGTATTTGCATTCTTTTAGCAAAAGCTTTTTTTTTTCTTTTTTAATGATTGGAAATTAAGCCTAGCAACAACAAAACAGATTTGGAGTGCTGGAGTTTATGCAAGAGGAAATAATTCTTTTTGAGCAGTTTATAGTATCTTTCAGGACTCTGCTCACAGAGCTGCACTTGTGGTACAGTATGTTTATCTATGAGGAATGCATCAATATTTTAGTTTTCATTTTAGAGAGGTTCTATCCAAATACCTGTATATATCTTTGCCGAGAAACCTTTAGAATGTGGGTTGGGTGTAGCTGTGATTAACATTGTTGTGTCTTTTCTCCATTGTGCCTTTGCTCTTTCCCCATTTACTCACCCACCAGGTTATCTTCCTCACCCCAACAGGTTGTCTTCCGTGAAGGTCTTAGAGACCTTCATAAAATTCTTCACCCTGGGTTCCTTTCCTGACAAGCAGTGATGGGGAATGGAGATCTGTGAGTCAGCTGGGACCAAGTGACTGACTGCCGAGGCAGAAGGCTCGAGTGCAACTGCTCTGGCCCCAGCACACCAGGGTACCCAGGTGAGTTTGGCACATTGACTACTCACGGTCTGCTCACTCCTGCTTTCCCAGGGTTTTGACTCTCAAGCTTTGCCCATCTGCACCATCCACCAAGAATATCACACGTATTGGCAAGGGCAGAGAAGAACAGAGATGTTTGGAAGAGCAGGGGAAAAAGAAGCTGAAGACATTGATGGGCTTGAACTGGGTGAAAATAGAAAGCTGTAGCTGTTGGTCTTTCCTCTTGGCTCAGTAAAGAGTCATGGCCACATCAAACCCAGCTGTCCATCACATCAAAGCAAGGCTCTGGCACTGAGCAATGATGTGACAAGTTCAGCCCCCTTAGGGCATCCTCCCTTTGGGAAAAGCCCTGATGGTCGTGAATTGGGAAGGCGGGGAGGGTGTGCTGTGTTGTGGTGACAGGATTTTGTGAATGGAATCTCAGTTTACCCATTCAAGCATCCCGTTGGAGTTTTGTAGTCGTGGCATGTAAAAGGAGTGGGGTTTTCAGACTGATCTAAAGCACTTATAAGCACCTTTGGAAATATTTTAGTTAATGGGTCTGATGAGGCTATTTCAATCTGTCAAATCAAAGCAGACTTTGCTCCTCCTTTAGAGACACGTACCTTTGTAGATCTATGGTTTAATGGACTGATGGCAATTTTAGTGATGCTAGTCTGCTCAATTGCTGTGCATTGATGGGTTAGACCCTATAGGCCTATTCCAAGCCACTAATGTTCACCGTGTCAAGAATATTTCAACAGAGTTATGTTCCTAGTTCATTGATCCGGTGATCCAAGGTATATAGAATTACGTTCTCTCAGACAAACTTCAAAATGGGCAGGAACATTTTCTGTACTCTCCAACAATATTTCTTTATTACCCTAGGAGAGCCCCAATTCAATGATTGTTTTAGAAATTCCAGAGTTGTTTTAATGAAGGAATGACGTTATTGAGCCTGCCAAAGGTGGTGTCCCTGTGCTCAGTGAATAACTGTATAAATGAATAAGTAGCCTCTGAAGTTATGAACTAAGTTCTTTCCTTTCTTAATGTTTTCTACCACCACACGGTACTATCTGGAGTATGATTCATTATATTCTCAAATCTAGGAAAAATCAATATTTGATGAATAACAAAGTGAATCCTTTGTATTTTTTTTTCTCTGTCAAGTACACAAAGGTCCTGATCTGCATCATAGGGATCAGCTCTCAGCTTATTTCAGGGAGTGACTAAGCAGGACACTAGGAGAGAGGATCACCTGCTTGAAAGAAACGCTGGATTTGGCTCTGCTGTTAATCTTAGCTCTGCAATGCAGGTTGTATTGGAGATCCACTTGCAGGCTGTTACATACAAAGAATGGCAAGCTGGTTGAATAAATGCAGATAGTCTTTTAAATGCAGTGGATAATCTAATTTGCATGTTTATCAATAGAAATTCTGCACTGAACGATGGAGCCCAAGGGTTTTCAATCCATGTCTGAAAGCAATTGCATCCCTCTCTGCTTTATTGCTTGTGACAGAGAGGGCTAAGAAGCCAAGGCTGTTCCCGTCCTGTCCCTTAGGCACAGGTCCAAGGATGAAGCCAGACCGCAGTGGCTGCCTAGTGCAGATCCCTGTAGCCTGCCTGCCTGCAGCCCTGGTCTGCTGGGTGGTAAGTAGGTAATGTAAGATGCAAGCAGCTTTGCCAACTTGTCTATCAAATATTGACTGTGTGCAGCTACTGTGAGGCATTACAGGATATGCAGTGGAAAACTTGGCTGTGTGGTAAGCGCTACATCTATACTCGTTCAGCCCACGATGTAGATCCAAATTTTATTCACTTCTGTTCTTTCCCTTCTCTTTCTTATATCCAAACTGTGTATAAACACACAGTCAAAAGGCAATGGAGAGATACTCGTTAAAGCCTCCTGCACTGCTGTTGCATGGACAGAATTAGATGAAAGCCATTTTTCCTTTCAAAATAGCATATTTTGCTCTTCAGGAACATTTATGGTATTGTGCAGTGGGGCAAGCTCTTCATGACAGCATTTGGTTCTTACAGACAGGTGCTGCAGCATAGTTTTCCATAAATGAAGGTCTTAAGGTTTGCCAACTGCTCCACAGCTGCAGCCAGCTGCTATAGTGACACAACACAGCCACCCCGAGAGCATGTGGGAAGCTGTTAGCTTGCCGATGCTCCTCATTTATCTCGGAGTGTAGAGATCACATCAAGTCACTGTGGAAATCCATAAAAGGGTTTCATTTTATGAAGCTGGAAGGGCTTTTTACATTCTAATGCTGCAGCATGCATGGCACAGTGTATCTTTCGTTATCACTTTTGTGGTTTGTCCTGTTTATTGTCCCTGTTGGGACTGGTTTGGATCGGTGGTAAATGCATGCTGAAGGCAGGCAGAATGGCGTAGAATGGAGAGCCCAGTGTCAGGAGGGAGATAGAGGTGGAGATTTTCCAGTGTCAGACTGCTCAGCTGCTGGCTTTCATCAGTCCCCAGCACTGGCTTAGCCAGTTGGATGCTGAAAAGGAACAAGGAGTATCCCCTATTTACTAGTACTTTTTTATTTGCATGACAGCGAAGTACTGAACACACAACGTTGCGCTGCCATCAGGTTGCAGTAAGGAAGAGACAGACAATGCCAGATGAGACACAGAGAATCTAAATGTTCCTTATTTCTTTTATCACCCTTTTACATGTTTCTAAATTACCTTGATATTCAGTGGTAGATTAAAGTTGTGTTAACTGAAGGCAAAATATAATATCTTATTATATATTGTGAGCAGCAACACTTTCATTTCTTTACTAAATAAAGTGTTAGATTTGCAGAGGGTGTTACTTTAAGACATATTACTGAAAATCTGAAATAAATGTATTTAGCTTTGCAGGCCAGCATGAACTTTCCTTACTTTTTTTTTTTGTTTGTTTGTTTTGTTTTGTTTCTGCAGCCCAAGGAGACTGTCTTCTGTGGCCCTGCAGATGTCTCTGCAAATCTTAATAAATCCTCAAACTTGAGTTAATGTCTTATGTATATTAGTCACATGTGAATTTAATCACCATTATGAGAACCTACCATGGGTCATAGTCACAAAACCCATTTCCCTTGAAAATAATTACCCTCAGCTGCAGTATAATGTGTTAATAGAATGGCTTTAAAGCAGGATAGCAGCCCTATTAACACTTGTCACTGCTCTGTGTATTTTCAGTATGTCTTTCTCTTCTATTGTGTACCATTAGAATGGAAATGGCTTGGATGCAGTAAATAGTCTGGTACACACTGGCAGCTGTGAGCAATGAACTGACAAGTGATTTATTCAAAAGGAGACATCTAACACTCCAAAGGCGGTTGTTTCCTGGACATGCTTGGTCCAGCTCTGCAGCCCTGCTGCTGAGAATACTCAGGTGAAGTGGTCTGTGTAACTGCTCTTTTGCTGGCTGCTGCTTGGTGTTTGTAAGAGCTGCTGAAGCAGGCTGTTATAGCTGCATGTGCCAGTAACGGCCTGCGGTGAGCTCTCCTTAGTTAAGATGACCTCAAAATCAGAAAATGGAACAGAAGTGTGAGCAGGAGACTTTTCAAACCCATAGGAGAGCATGCAGGTGCTGTCTGTGCCCCAGTAATCCTGGATCTGCCTACACAATGTGGAATTTCTTCAGCTGGTTGGGGTGAAGGTGTCTGTCCCATACACCAAATGGTAACGGTGTCTGCTGGTGAGCTTTGGGTTGGCCTCCCTCAGATGGAGAAAGCGACTGACCCCCGTATCCCACACCCTGTGAGAGATGTCAGCAGTGAGCAGTGCTAGCGGGGCAAGCGAAGGGGAGAACTGGCAAATCGTTTGGCTGAGCGATGGTTGCACTCAGAAACAGCATTTATTTTCCATGGCATCTGCACTGTTCCTTCGCAAAAGGCTCTGTTCATTACATTACATTGAAGCAATTGTAGAAAATACGTGACTGTAGTTTGGTATATATTTGCATTGCTTTGCTTTTGCAATTAACTTGTTGGCATAAAAGTCATTATCTAATGACATCTGAGAACCAAAAAAAAAAAGAAAATTTGTTTG
>JAVJGJ010000047.1:18141647-18155978 GCA_035590215.1 Microhierax caerulescens | reverse complement strand
AAATTATTGTGTCATCTTTGGCAATCGCTAGGCCTGAGGTTCACAAGATGGGGAAGGTGCTTGACCTACTGTTCTTCCTGTGTGTGCGCTTAAATTAAATCGTAGGCTTTCTGTGAAAAGTAACTGACATTGTTTAATTAAAAGCCTCTCTTCTGTTCTACCTGGACTTCTAATTCCAGTGCAATGTGTAGGCACACGGTGCTTTGTCTTCTCAGGGTATAATTAGACTTAGTAATGCAGCTGTCCTGTTTACAGTGTAAATCCCCCTAATGATAAATGGAGTAGACTTATGGAGAAACCCTGACGGTACTTCAGACAGGGAGAGTGGATGATCTTTGCAAATAGCTGGTGGGTAGAAAGTAAATCATTATCTGCTAATAAGCCTCTGATTGCTGGGTGTTTTATACTGTGGAAGATTAGAAAACTTGACTTTGCTTTAAATTAGTTCTGGCTGCAGAGCTGGAGCACGAACAGGGAGTAACTGGTTTGTTTATGGGCAAGATTCTGACCTTGTGTCTTGAGAATCTCTTTGAGAGTTCATACTGCGTTAGAAGCTTTTTGGTGGTGGTGGTGACAAATAGGCTTTAGAGATGGCTGGTCTGTAGCAATAAGAGGCGCAGGTTCAGCCGTCTGTTATAGAAGCACCCAGTGACCTCAGCCAGATGCAAGGCACTGCTGAAGTGCTCCATAGCCAAATATCAGGAGAACTCCATGTCCCAAAAATCGCACAGCATCAGGAGATGGAGCAGATCAGGGCTGGGAATGAGGATGTGCTTTTACCCTTGTTCACAGGTGTGGATCTGGTTCCTGAGGAGAGCAGAGCACACCAACCGCAGCCACTGACTTCTGCTGAGACAGAGCTGGGGAACGAGGAGGGGAGGTCATTTCAGTTGTCAGATTTTGGAGACCAGAGACTGCTCAGCAGGGAAGAGATGAGGAACATATGGTGTGGTGGGAGGAGGTGACAGTGGCACTGAAGAGCAAGAAATATAATAAGAAGCAAACTTTTGGTAGAATGCCGGCTTTAGGAAATGCTGCGGGCAGAGGTCAGGAGCTGGTGAGAGCATGGCTGTGTGTGCAAAGGAGACTCGCATCACGTAAGGATGGGAACTGTGAACAGGGGTGAGTCTTGGGAGAGGAATTAGCTTCTATCATGCGTGTGCTTCTCATGGCATATGTCAGCCTGAAGGCCATTGCAGTTATGATGGGAATTAGAGGAATATTTTGAAAGATGGATGATCTATGCCCATACGTTGCTCTTCAGAGGAATAAAACTGGGGACCTCTGCCGATTACTCTCTATTCTGAGTTTGATCCGGGAGGAGACCGGAGGTATTCGTCTGGCACACATGACTGTGAAAGTACCATTCTGGAAGGAGGGACAGGCCACAGGAGGAGGTGTGCCACCAGCCCATCAAATCAGGAGCGGCTCCAGAAGTGAATGGGGAGGCAGCAACCGATGAGGAGTTGCTTCAACAGGACCGAATCCCATTTTCCATACTCCATGCTGCTTCAGCTACGTGGCACCAGCTGAATGGCATTACCTTTATTAGTCACGTGTTGCAGCATATTGTCATTGTCACTGGTGCAGCCGTTGCACAGAAGAGTTTTCTCTGCGATGTCTGATGCTGATCCCAGGTGTGTTGATCCCACCAAGGAAACAACTTGAGCAACTGTTCATCCTCATGTTCATTGACATGGTCACGAACTTCTGGACATTGAAGATCTGCTAAGGAATTGTTTCAAGTGGTTTCCAGTTTCTCACAGAGTTTGTGTGTCTGTTATGGCTCAATGGGGGGTGTTTTCCTAATCTATGAGAAATTCAAGATTTGAAAAATATTTTTGTCTTGTTAATAATTAAGGCAGAAACCCAAAATATCAACAACATTTATTCATCAGCCGGGGGGATTTCAGAGGAGGGAACTGGCTTCATTGAAACAATGTGTTTAAAGTAAATTACAATTACTGCATTTGAGTCCAAACTTTTTTAAATTAAGAGAAGTATTTGCTGATCTTCATAAATTTTAGAGAAAGCTGTTCTATATGTTTCAAGTAAAAAAGTATATAGAAAAAGTAGGTTAGATTACATTTTTTTTTTTCCTTAAGTAACAAATTTTTGAACCATCCTTTACAAAATGTTTTGATCTAGGTGAAATGGCATTTTCTGGTATGTTTCCTCAAAAAAATTCCCAGCTTGTTGTCCTAATGATCTAATCAACAGCCCTTTTTGGTGGCTTTTGGCCAATGTGTTGTTTTATGCATAATTATACTGAAATTATTTTTAAAGTTTTTTCATAATGAAAGTAACCTCAAGGGGCATGAAAATGGGTGTATAGTTGTAAATGAAATGCTCTGGAAAAAGTGAAAGTTGCACTGCAAGTAAATCCATGCTCCACTTTAAGGTCTCAGATGGTAATAAATTGAACAGAGAGCATTACACAGATAGTGTCAGATATAAGATATATTAATCTTGTCAGAGAGTATACTAACTCTCCCAGATTTATGATCAGGTGCACTTAAGTGCTATTCTTCTCATTAATCTTGATTTACAAACAGTAGCCTTCAGAACAAGGGGTCAGAAGAGGCAAGAGAATCATAGATATGTCACTTAGATAACTCACCTTCCTCAGCTACCCTGTACCTTTCAATGACATCCTTCCATCTTTAATTACTGAAAAATCTTTAATCTTGTCTGTGTAAGGGCAAAATATGATGAATGTGAGGGATTGCCTGTGCTACTCCAACTGATGCCGTGTATGTTGATGGGAACAGCAAGATAATCACATCTACCGCTAGCAGGACTGGATGCTGAGAAAGTTCAGCTGGAGAAGGATGTTCTGGGAAGGGGAACAATATAGGAGGAGAACAGTTGAGGCTGGTGAAAGCAGCGTTGTGAAAAATCCTGAAGAAATTGCATTTTGAAGTCGGTTTAACACATATATCATGTATAAGATAGTGTCCACCTGCAAAAGACTGTCCCTTTGTAATTAAAAATATAGGGAACCGGAAAACCAAACTTTCAATGCAAGTAAACTGTTACTTCCACTAGTCGATACTGGAGACAAATCAGTCTTCCTGCATTCTAGATAGGATAACATCGCCCTGGATACTTGTCAAGGTGGTTGAGCTGGAGGAAGTGTAAATAAGAAGTTTCATAAATCTACTTACAATTCATAAGAGAAGTGAAGAAAAAATTTCACACGAAGAAGCTGCAAAACCTCCAGATGTGAGAAGGTAGGTGTATAGCAAATTTAAATAATTTAAAAATTTCTATTTGTTATGGTGCCCCATTAAAAAAAAAAAAAAAAAAAAAAAAAAAAGTCAAGGATGGATCAAAGCACAGACTAAATTGTGTTCAGCACATTCTTCTTGCTCTTGGTTTTCTGTACTTTCTCTAAGGGTATTAAACTGCTGGAGCATCTGTGCATTGTGGGCAAGTTCAGTGGCAGCGTTAAGTGTCTAATGGACTTAGTGAACTGGAAGAGGATCTACAAAGGGAGTAGAAACTCATGATATGTTGAGGAAGTTGGGAAGAGTTTTGGAATGAAACAGTTCTCCAAGTTGTACGTACAAGTTAAGAAGTAAGTCCATCTTAAAGAAATTATGCCTGAAGTGTACCAGAATCTGGATTTGCCTGATCTCCACTAGAAAAATATTTCATAGCTATTGATAAAAAGGACCTGTTTTCTTTACAGTTCTCCTAGATGCTTTGTTCTGAGCTTTAAGGTCTCTCAAAGGAGACCAGTCGCCATGGGGTTCACAGATGACAATTCTGACTTTGATGTGGTTGGGACTTGAGACACTAATTACTTTGAAAAATAGGACTGGGACCTTAAGTTGGAGTCAGATGCTGACTGGGAGCTATGGGAAAGACTTTGAGCATAAACCAGATATGCCCTTGGCAACATAAGCCATAGAAAAAGCAGTTGTTTCCCATTCCCAACCAGCTGGAGCTGGTGTACAGTTCCCACACTGAGCTTCAAAACGTGTTATTATAATCCAGCCGAGAGGTGACAAATTCATGGATACTGATGCCACCTAAGCAGCCAGACTTTGCAAGGTGTCAGACCCAAGGCACAGCTCTGACAAATGTAGGCAGTGTGCTTTTCCACAGAGGGGGGGATGATCTTTCCATGAGCTGTTTAAAGAAATCCTTCTTCTCATCCTGCATTTTGGCTGTGCTTGGATTCGTTCACTTCAGCCTTGCTTGGATTCGGTTCAAGCCATCTGCTCCTCTCCAAGAGCTATTTTCCTGGAGGTGTCCTGGCATGCTGCTAGTGTCAATGGTTCAATCTGTGGAGAACGAGGACACTGACTGTCATCTGCAGACTGTTGGTAACCAAACATGCAGCACCTCTCCATTTCTCCCAATCTTTTGCATAATTAATGGAGAGAAGGAAGGATTATGTAGATGCCTATGGGTGGTTCAAGAAGGGGTAAAGAGAACCTGTCTCCACTCAGGCTAGCTGGACACCAGTGACAGTGACTGCGTTGAGAATGAACTGTCTACTTTTGGTGCATACTGTTATTAATAGTTTCTCCAGTCTTTATATCAAAGGCTGCAGTCAGGCTGATTCAACAGCACAAGGGTGGTGGTGATCCCAAGAAGGTCTTTGGGTGCCAGCAGAGCTGTCTGTGTTATTTCACAGGCTGTATCCCTCTGCACGATAATAGAGGATGTTGGCCAACCTGCTGCTGTTGGCAGGTTGCAGGGAGGTGGTGAGAGAAGAGCATGTAAGAATCTTGAAGGTCAAGGAGCAGCTGTTGAAAAGCTCTAAGAGCTATTTAATGTTGCAAGAAGTGCTTTGAAGGCTTGCTTTTCTGAATGTTTATTTTGAATCATGGGGTTTTTTTGAAAAAGGTATTGTTTACTTCTGTTTACAGTAGAGCTTTTTTATTCTTTACTGACTTTTATCAGGCAGAATAGTTATCAATCTCTTTCACATCTAATGACTAATTATTTTTTTCCCCTTTTTTACCCAGAACTTGTAATGATCTGGCATGTGTGATGGGCTGAACTTAGCTGGAACAGAGAAACATAAACATCTGTTTGCTTGTAGGTGAAAGTTTCTTTTCCAGGAAGAGCCATATGTACGTGATTAATAAGCTGACACTTCTCCACAACTATTGGTTTTGCTGGCTTACAGCTTCAGAGTGACCTTCTTGGTAGGTATAAAGGGAATAGATGGGGTGAGACTACCTAAAGAGTAGCAGATAATATGTAATTAATTTCTCGTTGGCTGCTTGGCTTGCCTAGGACAAGTTGAGGCTCCTTTGTAAGGCAAACCATTTTCAGTTGTTCTCAGCTGCGCTGGTGTATAGTTTAACCTCTGATCTGTTCACATTAGTTGGTAATTGTTCCAATAGTGTGCTACATTTTTAGTGCTTCCAGAACACAAGATTTTTGATTTTGTGTTGAAAATATGATATAAAGTATGTCTGCCTCATAAGACAATCCAGATAATAACATGGTTTTCAAAATAGGAACGAGTTAATGCGGTTTCCTATAGCTGAACATCTCTATATGAAGTTTCCATATGGTGGTAGGCAATTGATCTGTAATTTCTTTGAGCGAGTCAGAAGGCTTTCTTATTTAGAGGAGAATATGCTGTTGATTGTCCTATTTTCCATCTTGTTGCCTGGTTGTTGGTGTTTCTTTAAATTTTTTGGTTTGGGTTTGCTTTTTTGTTGTTGTTGTTGTTTTTGTTTTGTTGTGTGTTTTTTTTTTTTTTTTTAAATATTTTTCATTCTGCTTATTCAATGCAGGAATGCTTTCTGCATCTGAAACTGACACCACCTAACCTCTCCTATTCATTTGTCTGGTACATATTAAAATAGATCCTGGAGTGTGAATTAAGACTTTTTGATGAGGAGGAGCAAAGGTAAAAGCTATCTTTTCAAGACTCAAAAGCATCATTAAATCATGTCTCAGTGCAATCACAACTAAATACAACCACCAAACAGAAATCCTGTCTAGTCTGACTGGTTTTATTGGCCTCTGATCTGGCAGGCAGCTGCTAGAGCATTAGACACACCCCCACCCCCACCTCCACCAACCCCTCTTTTGTTTAATGGTGTTGCAGAATGAGCAACAGGCTTCAGAACTGAGTCAACACATGGTACAGTTGGAAGAAACATTTATTGTGGATTGAGAAGGTTTAGGGCAATGGTATTTCAGAAACTTCATCCTCATGGTTTCCAGTCCCTGAGCCGTGGGGGGGCTGGCTTGACTCTGCTCTACTGGACTCCATGTAAGGAGATTTGCGTTTGTTCCTTAGCTGGGTGCAACTGGCTTAATGAACTAAAGTACACTTCAAAGGGCTGGATGTTCTTGTAAGGTGACAGAGCCAAATGTCCTAAGACCTTCCTCCCACTGATGTCACCGAGGCCAGAGTTGTGGCTGGGAAGGAGATGGCCATCTGTGGTTAGGAAAAAGATATTATTCAATGAAGCGCCATCCCTTGCTAAACTAGCAAGTGGTGATAGTATCTGCAAATGCACCATCTGCGGTGGTTAGTTCTACCAGTGCTTCTCTGTGTATTGCATGAGTGACACTCATAGTGAGATGTAATAGCAGGTTTTCAAGTTAGAAATGTACTGTTTTTTAAAATATGTAAAGCATAAATTAACACATATAATGAAAAGCTGAATGATTTTTATCCCCAAGAACCGCTGTTCAGAACGTTTCTTTGTTTTGTCAGATTGAAAAGGCATCAAATTGTTTTATTCATTATTTCTCCCCATAGAATACTTTCCAACTTTGTGTGTGGTTTGCATTGAACAGTTTGGAAACTTTTCAGACTGGAAAGTGCAGACAAAGGGACTCCCAGTTTGTTTTGAAAGTCACGTGTATTTTACACACTAGCTTAATGCAAACAACCACCCCTCAATGCCCCCTGATAATGATGATCTTTATTTTGATTCACTCCATGGAGCTAGAATTTATATAAAAATGAGTGAAAAGACTACACTGTACAAATAATTAAAAAAACCCATGTCTAAATACAAGCGCAGCAGGATTCACTCCTGGAAATTGTCAGAATAGCTTAAAGGGGATCTTACAGGAATAGTTTAAGTATATAAGGTCCTCTGGGATTGGGGGAATAGGATGGGTAAACTTTTTCAGTCCCCCTGTGGTTCTGTCTTCTGTGATTCTCTAATTAATTGCTTTAAATTTATTTCTAAATAAGGAAGGATTGTTTTTACAAGAAAAGCTTAGTAACGTTACAGCTTACTTGATCAGAGAAGCAAAAAGACAGTATAAAGAGAAATACACCTAGTGCCAGAGGTTTCCCATAAGTTTCAGCCAGTCTTGGGTTAGGCTCAACATGGGGAGGGATCAATGGGACACAAAGGCTGCACTGGATTTACGGTTGTAGTTATCTAACAGTAGCTTTTGCCTCTCAAGGTCAGCCCACATGAAGTGCATGTATATATATATAGGTGATGTTATAGAAGAATAAGCTATAAAACCATAAAATGTACAGCAGACTGAGATGTCAGGTGGATTATTACTTTGACAGACTCATGAGACCAAAGCACAGGTGCAGCCTAACAGCAACCGATAAAATAAGTGCTGACTGCTAACGAGGGCTCCCAAAGTGCAGAACTGCTAATACTCCAAGGAGACCACTCCTTGGATAAAGAGCCATTCCCTCTTGCTACCTCGCAAGGCTAAGAATAGGCTAAGACACTTCTAAATGGTAGATAACCCTGCTAATCCAAAAGCTGTGTGCTTGATCTTTGCGAAGCTGTGTGATTTCCACCGGAGCTACATAATCCCTGGTATGCATGAGCATCCGTTACGAAATGCTGGAAAGGCTGAGGATAACGTCCCGTGTGATGGCAGTCTTGGTGAGCTGTGACCAGCGGTGCTGGGGAATCCTGTGCACCCACGGGTGGAAGGTGGACTGGGGAGAGGAAAAGGTGCAGCAGGTTTTTGGTTTGTTTCTTGCTGTTGTGGGGGAAAAGGTGTGGGTATGTTGAATGCTCACCACCATCCTTTGTGCCTGAAGGTGGCTGGGAGGAAGCCAAACAATTCATGTGCCAGATGAAGGTGGTGTATGCCGAGTGTTTTCCTGCACAGTTTGTGCCTCCTGCTTTGGAGGAACTGGTGAGTGTGTCAAAATACAAAACATTACACTGAGAGATGGCTTTGCTGAATTCAGTAGTTCCTAGGTCTAACTTTTACCAGCAGTGAAAGTGCTGTGTACCCCACTGACTAATTTGATGGAAGAAGCTTTGCAAAAACAGATTAAACTATTTTCTGTTCACTCAAGAAAGGGATAATTAGGTGGGAACAGAACAGACAGGGACAAGTCACAAATACTGCGCTATCAGACACTGCTTTGATTGCGTTACTCTGAGGTCTGCAGTCACAAATCGGGATGTTGTTTGCAGTAGATGGGGCTTCACACGCATTGTGCTCAGAGCTGCCTTTTTTCCTTGATTTCCTCTTCAAATACCTTTTCTGCTGCAGAGATTTCCAGGCTACTCTGAACTCAGGAACTGGGCTATCTCCAAAAGGAGTTCACAGAGGAAAAGCAACCTTCTTAGTCTATAGGAATACAAAATTTGCCTTCACTGAGTTTGAAGTAAAAAGCAGACTCTCCTTTGTACCTCATGGAACTGCTTAGTCAGAACCAAAATTAATTATTTAATCCTCTGTTTGTTGAGGCCTGCCTCTATTTTACATATTAAACTTCCCTTCTACTTGGCGATGACAGGCCATGTGGCCAGCAAATGTCTAAAAGGAGTAGGAAGCAGTCACACTGGGCAAATGCGCTCAGTTGCCGCAGGTGTGAATGGCAGGCTACGGCCGGGCGTGCTGGTGGGCCTCTGAACCAGGCTGGCTTACTGATCTCTCTTGTGTGTTTTGGTCCATCGTCTCTCCAAGTCCTCAATCAGTGGGTTTGGAAAACCTCCACTTCTGTCCTTTTCCCCCCTCCTGCTCCGTCTGGGGTAGTCTCTGCCCTTCGTGGGGTGGCTAATCTCCAAAGACTATTGCCAAAGTGAGTTTTGTGTTTGTGCCCAGAGGGGCTGGGTGATGTCCCCCTCCTTGTAGTAAAATACCAGTGTTTGCTCTTCAGATTTGCTGTGGCTGATGATGGGGAAAGTGTTCTTTTTTTTAAAAAAAAGTATGTCTATAGATATGTCCTCGGGAAAAGATCCTGATAACAAATGCAATGAGTCCAATACAGGAGTGAAAAACAGCCAAATTCCTTTTATATTATGAGAGACGGAAAGAGGGAAAGCGAAGGAGGGACTCTGGGGCTGCTTTATCCTATGGCTTTTGAAACTGTGAAAAAAAACTCTTTGCACGCCAGGATGGAGGAACAACTCCTCTGTTAACAGACTCCTGAGACTGCCAGGTCTGGGGGACGACTCCTCTGTTATCAAGCCTCTTGTGCCTAAATCTGTCTTGGTTCCCTGGAGAGGGCCCTGGAGGGGAGTGAAGCCACTGGAAGGCTCTTGGCGAGATCTTCAGGAAAACAGTGAGGCTGTCACAGGGTGGAGGTCCCCACACCTTCGTGAGAATGCATAAATACATGAATCAGAAGAAAATTTCGAAGGAAATCAGAGGCGAGGAGCCTTCAAGTATGACAGGAACACGGAGGAGGATGCTTGTAATGCTTTGTCAGTCTAGCATATGGAAAATTTCCCTCTGGGGCCAGCGTTGAGAGGCTTGGGTTGGAAGCACACCCATCTGCAGGGCTCAGCTCAAGCTGTGGGCATTTCTTTCAGTGCTGGACGTCCTGTGTCAGTGGCAGGTGGGTCAGCCAGGAGAATGACCATCGTGTTCCCTCCAGAAAAATACTGACCCCTGCTTAGTGAGTGTACCCCAGGCACAGCTCATTTCTACGGCCATGTCACACCGTCAGTGTGAAGACTCCCCAAAAATGTTAATGTGGCTTGAAATAGGGGATGCTTTCTATCCAAAAACCTGGGCTCTGCTTTTATAAAAATTAAATCCAGGCATTTATGCCTTAATAACCTAAAAATATGCCCTTTAGGTAGAGGTGTGATGCAGTTCTTCATGGAATTTGTCATTTCACATTATTGACGGAAAACAAAGAGACAGATTGCACTGAAACCGTAGGGAGATGCTGACGAAAGTGATTTGTGCTGCTGAAGAGCAGGCTACACCTGGTGGGAATGAGAGCGCTGTAGGCTGGAGCAGTGGGTACCAGGTACGCAGCAGCTGCGGGGTCTTTCTCTTGATGAGCTGTACCCGTGAGCTGCTGGACGGAGCAGCGGGGCGGCTGTCTTCCACCTATGAGCCCCAGCTCTCAGTATCTCAGCGCTCTGTTGGATAACACAGAAAGCTCCACACGCCCTCTGTGTATGGGGTTTTTCACAGGTACCTACACCTCCCCATGCTATGTCTTGCTTCTTCATGTTCAAGATAGCTCTTCTTTGGGTGGCCAGGCCCCTGGAGAGGAGCGGAGCCTACGGCAGTAGGTTGACTTTGTATTACTTTCCATTCTTTTTGCCTCATTACAATGACAAAGATTGTATTAGATGCTGAGCAACTCATAAATTCTGAGTTATAGCTGTAGGCAGCTCACGAAGGGGAAATTGGGACTGGGTAGGGTTTGAAATTTGCATATGCACCACACCCACTGCTATTTAATTTGCATTTGATTTGCATACATCACGGTTAAGTAATACCCATGCAGTACTTTAAAGGGGTAAGGATTGTATCAGTTTTTCTATGATTTATATAATTTTTGCTTTAAGTGTAATTTTATGGAGTAGTTTGAGAGACAGCATGCAGTATGAGCTTAAATTTAATTTCACAAAAATGATCAAATAACACTTATCAGCCATAAATATCCAGTTCTCTTTGAAAATAAAGGTTGTTTTCATAAAGATGCTAGATTAACAGCACTGCAGGCTAAAGTCTGCCATTTATCAACAGAAAAATCATGATACAATACAATTACAAACTTCCCCACAAGTTGCAATTGTAACAGCATCTGCCCTGAACTGAGTGGGTAGTCAGGCCGTGTCTGTACGATGGTATGTGACTTGTCCTTTAGGGACTCTGAGTTTGAATAGTGATTTAAAGTATGTTCCTTCCTTGTTTAATGACCTTTCCAGGCTGAATGCAGGAGCAGAGTGATGATGTCTGTCCATCTCATGGTGGCAAATAACTATAATGTAATTCTTAGATAATTGTGGTTAGTGTCCCATGTGGGAAGAGAGAGGCCAAAGTTATTTCAAGATGCTTTTTATGCTTGTTTGGGTTTTTAAAATGTGAACTTGTCATGAATTCTGGTTTAGAAAGTAAACCCACCTTTGTGGGTTTGCTTTGTGCCTGTCCCAATGGCTCAGAAATTGCAACATGCTATTTAATTTTTTTCCCCCTTTTGGTTTTGTAACTGTTCTTTGGCACAGAGACCAGTTCTGCAAAGATGTTTCTGCATCTTTAAAATGCAGAGAGCACCAAAGCAGAGAGGTGCCATGCTCCTGTTGCTGCATTTCCCTTGACTGGGAGGACTTGGAAATTCCACTAAGCCCTACCCAGGAAAAGCTTTCTTCCTCAGGGATCTGTGCCCCTGTGCTTCTCTGCATTTTTAAGCACCTAAACATCTTTTAGCTCTAAGTACATCTTTGGTCATGCATTAAGCCCTTGAAGTACCATGTAATGCCATCTCCTCCTCCTCCACACGCACTCAGAAATCTCACACTGTAACCACCCTCTCCCTAATGAAACCAAGCAAAGGCAGCTCTTCCCTGGCAGCCCAGCAATAAATCTGCTCTGAGATAGAGAATATTTCTATATGGCAAAACAGATCTTTATGTGCCATTTCAGTCACAGTGGCCTACAACTGTGCAGCACTCCAAGCTCCTGCTCTCCGCAGACACAAGCCCCTGCCCATCGCTGAGTGCTGTGCTACCCATAGGCTGCCTGCAAGGCTGAAGTTTGCCTTGAATGATCTCTCAGCTAACAAATAACAATGTGTCACTCTGGAAACCTGGGTTTAAATTGTTTTGAGTCGGTAAGGAATGCTCTTGTTTTCTCTCTAACCTCCCTGCAGCAACAATAACTCAGTTCTGAACATGCAGGCTGTTATTACTGTAAGCCTTTGACACATGGATGTGAAGCCTCCTCTTAACCTGGCTGAGCCCTTGCCAGCATGATGGACATCGGGAAGGTCTGCTCGATTTCCATCAGCATTGGTGTACTTGGGAGCATATCCGTAATCAGCTGCTTTTGCCAGTGTCTGAGTGCTTCAGCAAGGCTTCAGGAGCCGGTGGGGGCTGTCTCACCTCTCATTTTGTCTCTATTGTATCTGGGCAGGAGACTGGAGATGTGCTGTTTCAGGCAGGCTGCAGATACTGTAATTAGCAAAATGGGCCAACTGTGTGTGTTTGTGTACTTGAGACCCAAGAGCGTTTCCTAGAACTTTATGTACTCCTTGTTGCTTTGTACTACTCAAAAGGAATTCCTTGCAAAGTCCTGAGTATTCATTTGTCCTGATGGTATATTGCCTTTTGATCCATTTGAGCGTCTTCAGGCTTTGCTGCTTTGTTTCTGTGCTCATATGTGGCATCAAAACTAGTGTGCTTGCTGCTTTTCTTTGTCCAAGTTGCTCAGGTGGCCTTCAGCTCCTCTTTGCAAGTTCCAAATGGGTGTCAGTCTTCTCTCAGCATTCCTTTTGTTCATGGGCAAACAGGTACGTCCATGTAAGCTCAGAAAAAAACCTTTAAGCCTATCTTCTAGTGGTCTGAATTTGCACTCAAATGGCTTTTTTAAAATTCAAGACACAGATTATCAAAGGTGTGGAAGAATATAAGCGTGAGTTTGCCCAGTGGACCACTGAATAGGATTTCTGAAGAAAACCTTAGTGACTTAGGTGCCCAAGAGCACCTTTGAAGATCTGAGCCCTCAGAAACAACCGAATGGAATGCACTGAAAGCAGTGGCCGAGTACCGAATGCGTCACCCTGCGCCGTTCTACCGTGCTGCTAATGGTGGCGCTGAGATGTTGTGCTATGGGAGAACCGAAACAGGAGGCTGGTGGGTTTGTCCTTTTTCATAGCTCTGCTCAAGCAGCCCTTGAAGGTATAAAGTGTCGCTTGCTGGCTGTGGCATTTTCAAGCTTGCTCAGGTGTTGCTGCAACCTTCAAATCCCCTTGTTTACTTGCAGCTGTCCTTGGTGTCATCAGCTGCTGTCTAGTGCCCTGATGTGCTCGCGAGCGCACAGTGACGGAGTTAAGTCGCTTTCTGCCTCCATCTGTCTTTTCACATGGCTGAGGCTGCAGCTGCAGATGCATGGGAGCGTGTGTGAGGCTTAGGAAGCAATCTGAAAGGAAGCCAGTCACTTGGTGTTTGCAAAGCAATAGGAACGCACCATAAACACGTACCCTTCCAGAGTCTGAGTAAGATAGAACAAGACACCGGGTCAAGCAGGAGACGTGTGTGGCAGAAGGGGAAGTGGGAAAGAAATCCATAAATATTCAATGAAGGAAGTGGGAAAACACATTCTGATTACAACTCTGGCTCTAATGTATGCAAATGTAATAGTTTCCTCCCCTACTAAGGAATCATGTATTACATACATTACATGATGTACTACTGTGTAGCAACATAGTTTATGACTCCTAGGAGAAGAAAATCATAATTCACAGCCATTAACAAAAATAATAGTGCTTTCACCCAGAGGAGCTTTCCTTAGAAAGCCTGTACAGATTCTATCTAACCTAATTTAAGCAATGTCATGAGTTGGAACAGATCGCTATCAAGTCTGTCATGCTTGTCATAACATGACACTTGAATAGAAGACATCCTTTCCCAGGAGAAATTCCTGTGAAGGAACTGCATTATTTAATGGAGTTTAAGATTCCTTTTAAGTTTCAGAGCTTGTTTATTTGAAAATTGTTCCAGTAAAAAGCCACCATTAGCCAGGTTTCATTTAAAGAGAAATGAGTTTCCGTGTACGTGATTACAGGCTGCTATTCCTCAAAGTTATAATTAACCGGGGGCTGCAAAGGGGAAGCCGCTGCAGCGGAGAAGAGCACTTCTCACGTGCTCTGCATCTGGCATGAATTTTCTCAGGGACAAGGTCTTCTGGAGCCCATGAGGGGATACCAGCATTTACGTGAAGAGATGTTCCCCCATGACAGGCACCTGTCTCTGTCACACCTTCCCTCATCTTCCCTCCATTTTTATGCAAACAGCTAATTAGCTTCCAGGTTTTAGTGTGTGATGAGGTAGAAAGCCTAAGAAAGGAATGAGAGACTACGGTGTGCGGGGGGGGGGGGGGGGGGGGGGGGGGGGGGGGGGGGGGGGGGGGGGGGGGGGGGGGGGGGGGGGGGGGGGGGGG
>JAVJGJ010000047.1:18108984-18138769 GCA_035590215.1 Microhierax caerulescens | reverse complement strand
CCCCCAGTAAATAATTTGGTTAAAGAAATGAATTTGGGTTTTTGGCTAATTTTTATATTAACTTTTCTTTATGTTTGCATGGCAATGACACCTAGATCTAGGTATTAAGCCTCGTGTGATTCCCAGGCAGAGCTGGTTTAGAGCCTGCCGTGATGGCAGGCTGGGTCCATGCTGATGCTGTTGCTTTCCATGGGATTTTGGAGGGTGGGTTTGGCCATCGCTAAGCATCGGCACCAGGACTTGATGTGCTGAGCCCATACTGGACCTGCATACAAAGGATTGTTTCCAGGTACTGACAGAACCATTAAGGTGGGTGATAGTCCTTAGCCTGCATTTTATTTATTTTTTATCCCCTTATATCCAAATCAATATGAGGTGAAAACATAAAAAAAAATATGTACCTTTCTCCTGAATCAAAAAAATAGAGATTTTTTCCTCACTGAAGTGCTTTTCCCTCCCACAGCAGCTAGTTGCTCGCTGATTTGGAAGTTGTTTCGCAGCCATCAGTTAAGTTAAAATGTCAGAGGCTTTTGATCTGATCTGTGCCATCTGAAGGATACTTGGGTTTATTTTTAACCTGTCTCTTGCCTCGTTTCCCTTTATGTTCTTGGGGCTGCTCTGTCAAGCCCTCCAGTGGAAATGGGTTGAAAACTCTGTGTTTTGGCATTTTATCAGATCTTGCTTGATGATGGTTTTGACTTTCAAGACTTGCTGTCATTAGCTCAGGACCTGCCTGCTCAAAGCTGTTGGTAATGCTGGAGATGCACCGCTCGGGAGTCATCCCTCAGCCCCCGGCAGCAGGAGCTGAGAAAAGGCAGGAGGAGGAACATTGCTCAGCATAAGGTGGAAGAGGAGGTGATGATGGTAATGGGAGACCGTGAGAAGGGAGCTGGAAAGGGAGCAAGGTGGGCAAGATAAAAATGGAAATGAAAAATAAATGGGTGACCTAGTCCAGCTTCAGTGGCACTGGTAGTGGTGAGGGTGCAGGTGGACCTGTGCAGGTCACTGTAAACATCCAGCTGACCAAGGGAAAACCAGAGTTTTGGGAAAATTAGTGCAATAGTACAAGCAAATAAAGCTCAGCAAGCTTTTCCCATAACTGTGATCTTCAGGCTGCTAAAACCTCAAGCTTTCCTTGATTTGTCCACGAAACCTGATCAGGATTACACAGCAGGATTTACTTTTTGGTTTCTTTGGCTTTTTTTTTTTTAACTTCTTTCTTTCTTTCCAGCTGGAAAAATATCATTTTCCCTCTGCCCAAACAGTATGGGTGATTGTCTTGTCAGTCTTTAAATTGGCCTCTTTGGGAACATGCTCTGTGGTGGTGATGTCTACATTACAGAATAAAGACAACTCCCGCCTTGCCAAAAAGAAGAAGAAAAGAAAAATGGTGGTTAATGGAATGAAAACTCTGCTCAAAAGACATTATAACAAAATCCTACAGACAGTGAGCTTTCAGACTGTGCCTTTCCTTACAGTCTCAGCTGTGAGTTCTTCAGGGACTATCAAGCCAGATTAAACCCCTAGGGAGATTTATATATATATATATTTATATTTATGTGTGTGTGTGTGTGTGTGTGTATATATATATATGTATATATAAAACACATGAGCCTGTAAAAAATCCATAAGAATCTCTCCATTGACTTCAAAGGCATTTAAATCCACGGTAGTAATGCAACTATATATTTGTAGCTGATTTGAAGATTTACGGAGTCTCTCTCTGAACAACTTATGAAGGCTGTTTGAGATTATAGCATTACTCCAGGTAGCTCTATTAAATTACAAACCCTGCTCTGATTGCAGTTCTAGTCTGCCTGTGCTGCAGTCTTTTTATTTCTGTCTTGGACTGGAAGTCCCAGACATAGTGATGCAGGATTAATAATGGATCACGCTGCTCCTGGAGCAAGACTTGTTTACTGCCCAGAGGAACCGGGGGGTTGGGAAGTGACAGATCATTTTGAGGGGAGGGAGTTAAAAGGTCATGCAGCGTGGCTTGTCCCTTGCCCAAGGGAGCTGGATGGTAACCCAGAGTCTTGAAGACCATTTCTAACAGCAGAGAAGTGATGAGGCAGTGCTCTGGTGGAGGATGGAGAGCCAAGAGATTCAACAGTGATGTATTTTTGATGATTCAACATATGGAAAGTATTCTCATTGCTTCCTGCTAACATGTAGGTTTTGAAGCATTTCAGGTAAATTCACACCTGCAATACTAGTTAGGCAAAAGGTCAGGATGGTTACTGGATCAAATGTGTTTTCTGTTTGCAATCTCCTTACCAAAAAGGACAAGCAGAAATACTAGGTGTTCTCCTTGTTTGAAAGGTCTTTGTGACTTCGATCAGGTCAGATGACAAAAGAATCTCCTGTAGTCATAGTTTGTTGTTACAAATACACCTGAGATTAAAGTACTATAAGAAAACAGACAAATGAACAATAGGTGCATTTTCAATAGTTGCAGTTCAATGAATATAGGTGTAGGGACATTTATGAATAATTTGAAATAGGTAATGGCACTAATTGGGCTCTTATCTTGTATTGTTTAGGCCAATATGACTTTTGTCCCTGTTGTCCCTGGGGGATGGGGGCAGCTGCACTGTATTCAAGACATCTAAGTCCTGTGCCTTACGACTGTGCCTCATTTGAGATGAAATGCAGCTTATGAAGCTGAAGCATCCATATGCATCTGACCCTCATCAAGCTAGCTGGAATACATAATAAATTTTCAAGCTGGGGAGTAGGTAATGAAAAAAGATGCATTAACTCATATTTTTGAGTGTGTTTTAAATCATACTGTACAAGGAAGAAAGAATAAAGGAGATTAGTGGAACTGCTGTACTTGATGGTATGTGTGGGCAGATCTGTGAATGAAGTGTCTATCCCTGAGACATGAATATTTAATAATCACCTTTCTGCGTACAGGATGGCCGTTATTAGTGGGTAGGAAAGTGTATGACGTTGCCATGAAAGGAGAGAGAGGTTAAATTGTGTATAGTGCCTTATGAAGCAGTTGAACTCCTTGGCTGTATGACAGTTGGTTGTAAGAGTAGTAATGAAGCTTCCTGGAGAAGGGATATTGAAGTGTGATGAAGCAGAAACCAGGAATTTGAGTGGAATGGTCACAGCTAATTGATATCTTTAAAAAAAAATGTTTTTCCCCAAGTTTGATTAAAGCTTAGAGCTATTTAGCTGCGTAGCAACATGGTGGAGATAACAGGTAACTGAACAGCATCTGAAAGCACGGAGCCCATTCTGTGCTGGCACGGGTCCCTGACAGGTAGCAGCATCTCAGCCGGTCCCACTGCTGGGCTGGGGCAGATCCCTGGTGCTGCAGCAGCAGCAGCGCAGAAATGAACTCTCGCTATGTTTGCATAAGACTGAAGTTGCATGTGTGTTCCTCCTGCAAACCATTTTTTTCCCATGGATGATCATAGTCATCAGAGCTCTCCAATATAAATGGGTTTGCCTGAGCATCTGTAAAATGAGCCCCACAGGGTGAAAAACCTTGCAAGTCAACACAAGGAATCGCTAGACTCACAGGGCTGCAGAATAAGGTTTGTGTCATCGTTGCCCTGGTACGCCATTTGGCAGGAAAATTTCCTTGTTTGTCTTTCTGAGCTTAGTTTTAACTAGTTTTTATAAAATAGCGTAGGCTCCTGAGCCTTTCATAATCTCACCATATTAGATACCAGAGTATTGCTGAATCCTCTTATGCAATTGCAGGCAAAATAAAATAAAACAAAACAAAAAAAAATAAACCCTAAACCCCAAAGAAAAAGATTCAGGATTTCACCTGCTGCTTTTGCTTACAGTGAGTGGTGTTGTGAGATGGGCTGTTTTTTTCTGAGGGAGAGTCTTGCCCCTGAATGGCTAATGTATGTGCTAATCATAGCCACCTAGGCTATACATTGCACCCAAATCACTAGATCGGGTCTTGTTTTCTGCGGGGGATTTTTCCATTCTACTGAGCTCTTAATATTTTTTTCTATTAGCTGATATATGCCTTCCAACCTGAGCTTTATCAAAGTCAGCATTTAGCTCTGTATATTTACTTTGGTTTGCATGCAATTTGCAAATGATATACTGTACTTTTATATAGCTAATTTGTTCATTCCAGTGTATCATGCATCTGTGAACTTTCTGAATTTTGAGCTGAAAATATGATAAGTGGGTTATATTCCACAGCAAAGGAGTTGTTATATGAAAACACTTCCATATCATCAATTATGTACTGGCTTAATACAAAATGATATTAATACATGAATCAGTGAAGGAAGTTACATAACAGGATTCTCATGAGAACATGAAGCTGATGTTTATTAAAGATGTAAGTTCTATGCTAAGAAGGAATACTTTGTTTTACTCATTTATTTGATAAGCAGCTCAGCTACCCTGAATGGAACGATTTCATTGTATATTCACAAGGAACTCTCACATGTGTTTCTTGTATTTCTCACAGAGTTCAGAAATTTGATCAGCGATATAGATATCAAAAGCCCCAAGTACTGGCTTACGGTCCATAGTATTGCTTCCTTTGAGCAAAGAGAATCTCAGCACCTTTGGAACAGACTCCTCAGGCTGCAGCCTGTTTGTGTTTGAGCAGGGATGCAGGCTGGTAGAGCTGGGTGGGATCCAGGGTGAGATCCCACCCCTCAGCTGAGCCTCTTGTGCTTGCACAGTGTGGTCCAAGCAGCCTCAACCTCATTTTTGCCAGGTTACTCTTCAGCTTATTTCACCTAGATCCCAAACTGTAAATGTTCCACCACCCCTCCACCTCCAAAATATATTTCCGAATTGGCTGCAGCCCCAAAGCTTCTATGGATAAAATCAGTAGTAGGGGATCTGGAGGTAAAGAGGATCCTTGAAGGTGTGTGACAAGTCTGGGTTGGGTGTTCAGGACCAGTTGCAATGCTTTGCTTTGAGATGGATGTATCTCTTTATCTATCCGATAATAATAGAATAAAATAGAATAAAAAGGAATAGAAGTAGTTCAGTTAGAATAATCATCATCCAGTCCACCTGCAAGAAAACCCAATATACAAAAAAAGCATACCTAGGGAGCAGGGGATGAGCCTTGCCCTGGGAAAACCACCTGGCTGCTCACGGCATCTGCCCTGCCAGGTAGGTATTATAGAATATTGTACACAAGCACAGGTCAAAACAGTTTTTAAGATTGGAGGAAAATAGGGGCTTAATTCTACAGATTTTCACTAAGAAGTTAATGTCTTTATTACACAAAGGCATAGGCTTTCCTTTAAAAACACTTGATGGTAGGCATTAGAGTCTGAGCTTCTCTAAGAATGATCAGTAATCAACAGCTAATTCTGCTAGTAGTGCCCGTTCATCTCAGTTTTACTAATAGTAGGAACCAGAATTAACACGCCGTGAGATGAACGGGAGCCATTGTTTACTGCATGTATTCTCATTTGATTCAATAGTTTTTTGAGTACTACCTTTGATGAGAGACTGTTTATTATTATTATTATTTTTTTTTACATATATTTAGATGCTCTGGTGATTTACAGGCTGGCACAACCACCTTGTTCTGGGGCCATGTCTGCAGCTGACAACTGTCTCTGTTTCCCTGTTCACTGCAAGGTGGTACAGGCACCTGAACACTAAGAACAACCACGGATATTTTAGAAGGAAACACGACGTTGCTGGAGGAGCTAAGGAAAGAAATCCCGTAAGGGAACAGCGTGAAATACTTCATGGCCAGCCATTGCAAGGAAGCAAAGCTTTGGAAAGCACGATGCTGGAAGAATTAGAGGGAGCTTCAGGTAAGCAGCACGTAGCAAAGATTTGTAGCACAGATTTGATTGAGAAGAGTCATGTACAGAACAGCAGTGGGATAATACAAAGAAAAGCTTGTATAATACCTAAAACAGGGTAAGAGAAAAGATTGAAGACTGTCTGATGAAAGAGAGAGCAGCCTGCCTGTGTGTGAGAGAAAGAAGAATGGCAATCAATATTAAGAACTGCACCCAGTTTGTTGGGAAAAGTAATGGGATACAAAGGCAAACATAAGCAGGGTGATGGAAGCATTGAAGAACTGATGAAAGAGCCCATGGGAGGCAGAGAAATCTCTCCTCCCCCTGACCAGGCATTTGGTAAGAGCGACCCTGCAGAGAGCTCCTGGGCTAGCAACCTGGCAGTTTGTTTACTTAATATTGGCACAGAAATTAAATGATAATTCCATTTTTTACAGAATTCCTGCTCCTCCCTGGAACCTTAGATGTAGTTGCTGTGGGGCAGTTGGAACGGAACTTGCTCTGAAGCTGTTTTGCAGAGGTACAAAGCAAGAAAGGTGGCTGCATAATGATTTATTTCCTTCCCCTGCCTTGCCAGCTTCCATCCCCTGAAACCGAGGACCACCGCAGGGCTGGAGTGGGCGCAACAGCTCAGGAGAACGTGTCCTGTTCTTCTGCTGGTGGCCCAGAGGGTATCAGTTGGCAGCTGGGGACACTGGAGTGTATCCAGCACCACTGCTGAGATGCCCAACCCTGTTTCCCAGCTGTGCTGAAGCTGGAGACAGGGACTGGTCCCAACAGTGTCACCGGAGCAGACATTACTGAAAATCCCATCCTCTGCGCTGCTTTTGAGGCAGGCACGAGGAGTGGCCAGGTCGGTAGGAAATCTCTGTTCTTTGTGCAAGCTTATGCCCAATTTCTCGTCCCTAGCATGCCACAGTGTGATGGATAAGCTTCCAAACCACAGAAAAACCTGAAACAAGGGAGCACTCTTATCACTAATGAAGATGCATTGTCACTGGGCTTGGTTGAAAGACCATTAAAGTTTCCAAGTGGTTCCAATGGGAACTAGAACAACCCTTTTCCTGAAGAAATAGAGGCATATATTAAACCTTAATTGGGAACAGTCTCCACAAGGATTTTCCCTCTGAGGAAAAGGAGCTTTTTGCAGATATAATTGTTTTTGAGGGAGTAATTATTCCATGGACACTTCCTGAGGTGAATGATGGCTCTCTTTATTTTTTCCCCTCTGAAAATGGGAAAGCTGTAACAGTCTTATCAAGGACTGGTGGCATTACCTGGCAAGCAGGGGCCAGGCTGCTGTTTCAACATATATAAACAGCAGTAGGAAGAATTTTTTTAGCGTTTGGCTCAATAGTTCTCTATTATTCTTTACCCTGCAGCACAACACAGTTTGCAGCAATTGATTGACTTAGCTCAACAGTGAGATAAAAACCTACAAATAAGACCAGTTGGAAGCTGTTCTTCTGCTGTGATTAGATGTAAAACAGCCACAGCCAGAGTCATGTTTTGCCCGGGGTCAGATCAACAGACCACAGATTCTGGGATTTTTACATGTTAATTTTTACTCAATTTCAGGAGGGCTGGAAATCATCACCCTGAAAAACCCTCCAAGTGATGGAGCGTGAGTGTCAGTGCGAGCATCAGTGAGAGCTACAGAATAATCACTTTTTCCTCCCGATGGGGAAGACATTGCAGGGAGATGATATGCAGGAAGGGGAGGCTGATTAAGAAAAGAAAAAGGGATATAAATCTGGGACGGGGCAGAAAGAATGAGGCAAAATATCGCAGGGAGGAAGATAGATCCCTGGAAAAAGAGTGATCATCCGCAAATTGCTCAGCGGTCAGGTCCTGTTAGCTGTTTCAAGCAGGATTTGTGAAATCCTAAAGGTCCCTCCCCATCTCTTGCTGGGGAAAGCTGCCACTGAGAGAGAGAGCCTGACTAAGGAATGAGTCAAAGCTGATCATTCGTTAGCATAATCCAGCCCTCCTGGAAGCGTTACTGCAAGAGGAGGTGGAGCAAAAGACACTTGAAATAAGATAGCTTGAAACCATTTTGTAACTAATTTGCAGCAAAGTTTTCTTTCATAATCTCCCTCCTTTCCACCCCTGCCTCCCTATTTGTCTTATCAAATCTTGGCAGAGATATTTGCATTGAATAGGGAAGTGCTGTTGAGAAACTGTGATTTCAGCATTGTAATAAAGCAGTCTTATGGCAATGAATCGTAAAGGCTATTTTGGCTGCCTTCAGAAATGCTGATTTATGATTTGAATGTGTATCATGTTCTTTGCAATTAGCAGGACACTGCCTAGAAGTTATAAAGCATCCTTAAGCAGAATAAGATAGTCATCTTTTTTTTGAGTTACGTTTCTAAAACATTGCCTTTCATTCAACCAACAAGTTAAATACTCTCCGATAATAAAGTGGCTTCTGCATTCAGGCTAAGAAAATTTTGCTAGATTTTTCTTCGGAGTTGATAGTATTATTGAGTATTGCTTCCTGCAAAAAGTTAAACTCATGGGCAGGTTAGCTGATTTGTTTGTGTCATCTGTACTAGTCCCCTTGGGCAAATCCATAAGCCTCATCCTGAGACCTAGGGAAATTCAGTTGTGTTACTTGCTAGTTTAGCAATTGCAAATATAGTGGTGTCAAAGGTTGTGTTACTATAGATGTGAGTAGCTATCTGTATCACATACCATTATTAGATAGAGCGGCCAGCAATGAGATTGGCTTGAATGCCAGACAATTCATTAAGCAAAATAGTTTTCATCTCTAGGCGTGCAGACCTGTCACATTTGTTTTAATGAAACCCTGAAATTTTTTAATAAAAATGCTTTGCAAAAATAGAATTTCAATAATGAATCTGATAACATATTCAAGCAGATATCAATTAAAATTTTCATTATGAGGGACAGTTTTTCTTGAATTTTTCACAAGACAGTAAATTTTTAATCAGTTAATTCTGGGAAAAAAAAGTTTTTTGAGGAAAATAATGTTGCAAAGTTTAGACAAGAGCTGCATATAAAACCTGAATCATCATAAAGAAAACACAGCTGTGCAACTGTGATCTAAAGGACATCCACAAAGTTACACATGTCTTTGTAGTGGCATACTTTTTCTGTGGAAAGAGCATTTCTATCTCTGTGGTTTTTTGTTTTTTGGTTGTTTTTTTTTTTTCTTGAAGGGTGAAGACTTGATGGTTTGGTCTAAACTGCTAATTTAATGTTTTGATGCCTGCTTCATCTTTGGGTACGCGTGGTTTCTGCAGAACCATTTCTTGACAGAGCAAATGCTCATCCAAACCCAGGTAATATGTTTAGGGGATGGAGAACTCCAGGTGAAACAGTTGGTTTTGTGGCAGATCAGCCTCCACCCTGGAGGACTTGCTGGGTGAGTCATGGGGAATATAATGTGGATGTTACAGAGACCCCCAATAAGACAGAGATAATTTCCCACTAAACGCTGCAGGCTCTGTGTTGTGAGAGCCACCCACCCCCTGTGCAACACAGAAAAGCATAGCGGGGCTAGTGGCAGGAGGCACAACACTTACCCCCATGAGCCGGTGAGGATAGCTGTTGCACCGACATACAGCATTTTGCTCCTGAAGAGAAGCTGAATCTTCATGCTCATAAATTCATTTTTTCAAGATGCCTTCCATCCTATTTTGGGATGGGAAAGGGGGAAAAATCTTGTTATTTTCCCAAGGACAGAAATTCTGAATTAACTGCATTTTATTGAATGCCATAAAAAGAGAAAATCAAGGCTACAGGAACCACTCGATACATTGCGAGCAAGCTGCACATCCATCAGCATCACTCAGCTTTGAATAAGGTTCTGCTCTCGCTACAGGCAAGTTTTCCTGAATTTACTCTTGAAACACCTTCCACTAATGCTTGGCGCTCGTGTTACTAGGAGATACCACTAGATGAGGAGAAAGACATCGAGTGAAAGACTAAGCAATGAAAAGGATGTTTGCCTCAGCTGTGACGTCTGGAAAATGGCGAGGGCGGAGGAAGCGGGTCAGCTGTGCAAGGCTAGTGCGAGCACGGCGTCGTTTCCTTCTGCTCCATTCCAGTGGCAATTATTGCAGATACATAAAAAGGTATGTGCTTCTTGGCCTCTTAAAGTTATGGAATGGAAATAGTGGCCATTTTGCCGTTTAAAATAATCACATTATCCTTTGCTTTCCTATGTGCAATCGTGGCTATTTATAATAGGAATTGTTCATAGTTATTACAATAGCATTTCTCCTTGCCACATCCTGACTGGCTAAGGTACCTTTCCGTTTACTGTTAATGCACGCTGCCTCAATGAATAACTTCATAAGGCAGGAATAAATGAAAGCCCAGTGTTAAAATAGTAACTGCATTCAAAAGCATTTGGTTTATCAGACTCCTGCTGTGTCTGTTATGTACAGATTTTGATGTAGTAACGCAAAATGCGGAACACGCAAGCCTTAATGATGGCTCTGGCCCAGTGTTCACCGTATTTACAACAGCAAAAAAATCCCATTTTAAAAGCAAAATATGAACTCAGGAAATATAAGGTTTATATTCCTGCCAATTCTTGCTGCATTTTCCCAGGGAGGTGTTAAACCCATTATCAGTCATCATGGACAAAATCAGCACTTCCACCTTTCAATGCCATTTGATTGAACATATGTAGTGAATGACAGGCTTGAAGTACAAAATAGGTACTTTGCACTTCTGTCCACATGTACATGGAGCCCATTGGGATGAAAGGCTCAGCCTAAGCTCCCCATATCATTAATTATGCAGGATTGCTCCATAAAGCTGATTTTCCTTTGAAAGCCTCCTGTAATTGAGGCTTCTACTCTTTTCTTCCTAGGACTATAGTGCACATAGAGAAAGACAAATTATGATGTTGAAAAATGTTGACTTTCTAAATTTTCTGACAATGTTGTGGCAGAAATAAAGCAAGGGAATGTCAGAATTAAATCAGCTAGTTATGGAGTGGGGTCTGTCAGCATTTCTTGTATATATTGATTTTATTATTTGGCCATTTTATAATTGCAATGGTTGGAAAACTTGGCGACAGGGTAATTGTCTTTCTGTTGTTTTTGTAGAAAAAGGACATCATACACCAGACCATGGTCTACTCACCTCTGCAAGAGAGACTCCCTTGCTACGTTTTATTTCTAAACCCTCTGCTGCCTGGGGCATGCACAGCTTCAAGACGGGACTAAAGAAGTTGGACAGTAGCTGGCACAACAGTCTGGCAGGGCTCCAATGCTGTGATGCTCATGTATGGGATTTGCAGCAATCTTCAACGAGACCAAGCAATGAGTGTCAATGTTAAAGTGCTTTTTTTGAGGGAAATCAAAGCCCAGTGGAAGTGTTGGTTGATAACACTACTCCATCGCTCTTTGAGGTAGGCAAGAAACATCCTGTTATCACCTGACACGTAGATACATCGAAGTGCACTTACACTTGTACTTTAAAGGCTCTGTAAGCCAGAGTGGTACAAAGAAGTCCCAGCATCAGAGAATTAAGCCCTGAGGCACAAAGGCCAGATCTGTACTTGAAAAGGCTCCTTTGTGTTGCTGTACTGGCAAACCCTCCTAGATGGAATGAGGCGTATGTAATGCCACACAGAGCAGGGCGAGAGTTTTTATAGAGGGATACCCAGCCTTGTGTGCCAGGACTTGTGTGGGTAATACAGAGGGTTCACAAAAGATGTTAGGGTCACCAAGTAACCTTGCTGTGCCAGCAAAGATTTATGAGCGGCTTAGTAGAGACTGGTACGAACAAAGCGAGCTCCTGCCAGCCTTGGCAGCTGAGCTGAGACCTCGCTGCCGTTCATGGAGATGCACCGACGGACCTTCTCCACGGCAAGCTGTGGCACAACACCATCTGCTCTGATGAGGCACTGCTTTTCTTAGTCCTACATTGCTTCTTGTGTTCTCCCCAGGGATGTAAAGCTTCTAGGTCCTTTGTTGGACCGAAAATTTTGCTGTTTCTTTCTCCTTTTTGTTCTTTCATGTCTCTGTTCCGAATGGCGGTGCCTCAATCCTTTCTTACTAGGTAAGATTCAAAGTCATCCTGCTAAGAACCAGCAATGTTATCAGGCATAAGGCTGTGTAGCCACGTGGTTGCGCCTCCTTTTCTCCTGACACAGCTGGAGTGCCAGACAATCCTTCAGAGCAGAAGCTGTCTCGAAGGATAGGTTTCTTGAGGAAAAGGAGGTGACTAAGGATATTTCCTCTGGAGTGTCTCTGCAAGTTCCTGTCTGCTTTTCAGAAGCACAATTCAGCAGAAACAAAGGAGGAACCAAACTGGCGACAAACAAGTCAGAGTGTACTGCAGCTCGTTTTATGCAGAGCTCAGAGCTTTTGGGTTTGTGCCTGCAGAGTCACCATATTTTAAAAATGGTAATTTCTGAGACCAATCTAAAAGGCTAATTGTTGCTGTTACTGATCTGCTTTAAAAGCCATGATTAAACCCAAAGAGAACAGTCACAATTCCTGCCAGCTGCGGGAAGCTATGCGGCTGCCTTGTCCCAATTACAGGGTTTTTTGTAGTGAGCACACTGTATTAGCATAGCTGCAGCTCCCTCCTAACAACAAGTAATCATGAGAAACATTTAATGGCAGGCTTTGGACCATGTATTTCTCTCTTTTTCTGTGTAGTGCTAGGATTGAGTGTTTCTGGTGCCCCTAAAACATTTTTTCCCTCCAGTTTAATAACAGGTTTGGAAAAGGAGAGTCAAGGTTCAAGTTTATGTATTCACTATATTTATTCCTTTTTCCAAAAAGGAGTAGCTGTCTCAAGGTTTAGGTGGCAGGTTCCATTTGTGCATCTCAAGTGGCATCATGCTCTGCTTTTACAGGGAGGGCAGAAGGAACAGGGGGAGGAACTGGCCTGGGAAGTGCTCAGAAAAACTCTCCAGGTCTCCACTCTCCTGAGGACCCATCCAGAGACTTTAAGGGGTGGGGTGGGGAAACATGAGAAAATGTGGTTAATAATACTTAGGGTTGAGTAGATCACAACACAAAGACTGGGCTAGAGCAGACTCTGCTCCTGGCCTGGCACTGTCTTCCACAACCAGTGACTCAAGAACCTGCCTTCAAAAGCCAGCCAGCCAACCCCCCCAGCATCCCAGGCTCTTGGTTACAAAGCTGTTCACTAACAGCACTGTTGTCACGGGCAAAGGAGTCTTCTAGGAACAACATGTTGCGGTAACACTGTCTGGTTCAGCCACGTTTTTCCTGGGATTTGATTCAAAGCCCACCGAGGTCAATCAGAACCTCCCACTGACTTTATAATGGCTTAAGCTCTGTTTAGTTGGAGCTACTAATCCAATTTCCACAGTCAGTGTGCCTGTCTGAGGCCCCGGCGCTGAGCTAGCCTGCTGCCAGCACTGCCATTGTTACGGTTCCTGCTGGTCTCAGCTCTCTCTGAAGCAAATATGTTCACATATCTGCAGCCACAGAAACTTGGACAGAGGTCTTGCAAGGTAAGCTAATTTGGGCCTTGTCCATTGTGAATGGAAGACCTCCAAGAACAGCCTGGGATATGGATAAAATCAACCGTAATAATTCAATAAAATGGCACTTTTCTGCTCGGTGTTGGTCCAATGGCTCGGGGGAGGCTCCTCTGCTTTGAGAGGTGTCTCTCTAGGAAGATACATGAAAATAAGTCAGTAGAGACCACTGAACATTTTTCCAAAGCAAAGGCTATTAGTAACCAGGTTTGTTATCACTTTCCTCAGTTCTTTGAACAGAGAGAACTGGAAGGCCTTTTAGTAGCTGACAGTGTAGTATGCAACAGCCTCGTGGGGACAGCTGGGTCCCTGCTGGATTTTCCAGCCCATGGGCAGATGCAGCCTTTCCCTCAGAGACCTTACAAGACTACACCTACCTGTGCTGGAGGCCAAAGTGTATGACAAGTTGATAAATTTCTCAAATTAATCCTGGTTCAGACATAGTCTTAACTTCAGATCTGACTGAAAGCATTTGAAATTTCGTCTCCTTTCTTTTGATTATGATTATCCTCAGGAGCCACCCAGCTGGATGCACAACCCATTTAAGTGTTTTCTCACTTAAAATTCCCTTCCTGCAAGCATATAAGATGCAAGCTTGATCCTTTCAGTGTTCATGAAGGCTGAAAACACATGGGGACTCAACAGAATGGAAAAGAAATTCATGTAGAGACCCAGGCTAATACTGAAGGCTCATTAGATTCAGCTACAACGTCCAGCTGATGTGAGATGGAGCACACCAGTGTTTACTTCTTGCTTTCCAGTCCAGCTGTGCAGAACCACAGTGATGGGGTTTCCTGCAGGCAGCACTTAGCATACTTCAGGGATCCTTGGAAATGAAAAGGTCTTTATGACTGGAAATCAATATCATTCACAAAAAAAGGGTATCCCTTCCACAGCAAAATGGCCATTGAGCTGTGTAGTGTCCTTTAAGCTATTGCTGAAGCTACTCGTGTTACAAGATTTCCTAAGTTTCTTTTATTTTCCCAGAAACTGGAGATGAAACAGCCACTATAAGTCCTGTAAACCCAAAAGTGCCAGGTGTATAACAGCAAGTAGTTTATCAACTTCTGCTTATCTGGAATTTCTTAAAACTTGTCAGATACAATGACAATCAGCACTGACTTCTTACCAAACAGGTCAATAGAGGCTTCAGTCTCTGATTCAGATGCCAGATGAATCGTCCAAGAAATGTCCATTAGGACACAGACCTCAGGTGTGGAAAAAGACAACGAAACAATTACAGAGACTTTCTGGAGTAGAAGTAATTTAAGCCATGATCACCTGCTTGCTCAGAAATAACTGATAAAACTGGTGATATGATTTCTCGTGGTGGCCTGCCTGTTTTGTGTCATTGCAACCTTGCAATGCCTGATGAAATGTTTTTTAACCCTGTAGCACTGTGCTAACAGAGAGCTGGTGTAGCAAGAGTGTTGTGCCATCCATTTTCAGGGTAGGAGTGAAATGCTGAGCCCTGGGATGCTGGGAAGGTTGCCGTGCACGGCCCAGGAAGGAAATTTGTCTCTGGAGGGAATCTGCATGTGGTGCTACGGGGCCACGCAGAAGGTAATGGGTGGTCCTCAAGAGTGGTTGTACTATGGGCTGTGGACCCAGGAGGTTCAGAGTAGCAGTGGGATAAACTAATACCATAGTCTGAAACCACGTTTGTCTTTTGAGTCATCTATTATGTTGTTAAAATGTGATAATTACAATCTATGTGTTACCAAGGAAAAAAAGACAATAATTAAAGCCCAGACACAAAGGGGAGTTAATTCTCCAAAACTACTTTGTGTGGAGATATTTGAGGGTTTCAGGAAAGTAACTCTTTCTGTTTCCTTACAAAAACCTTTGCTCTACAATGAATCTTTCGAACCCTCTGGAAAATAATCTAATTATAGTTAACGCTATTATGTTCTTTGGCGATTTGAATAGAGCTGTGGGTAATATTATGATTACTCCAAAGCAAATAGCTATGTGGTTCAATCTGACACTTCATATTGATAAAAACACAAACATTTTTTTAAAAATAATGGATAAGGGAAATTATTCATTTTCTAGGTAATATAACAAAAGAGGGGAAAACCACCATTGTTTTCTCAACAACAGGAGAAATATGTTTTGCCAGATGCTGTTCTATAAATACATTTAATTAAAACATGGTATTTGTTGACTCATGAACTCTTGAAGAAAGCAGCTGAAACTGAACTTTCTTTTTACTGAAATCCTCCCATATACCTTCCAAAATACATGCGTGTCTTGAAGGCTTACAACCACACCTGAAAAAGAAAGATGAAATATGAAAGGATGGTATAAAGTCTGTAAATGTGCATTTAAATCTTCTAGTTCAATCTCAGACAGACCGACCTATTTTTTTTGTTGTTGTTGTTTTGTTTTGTTTAATAAAGCCCCAACTGGAAGCCAATGAAGTTGGAAATATATTGACTTTGTTTCACTTCTGGCATAATTAGTCACGTATTGTTGAATACTGACATTAGGTGGCACAATACCCACCTTCAGCCTCTCTATAGAAGTGAAAATGCAATTGGAGTTTGCTGCCGCCTCTTGAAGCTGAAGCTGGTTTTATTGAATCTGCTTTATTTTCACAGCAATCCTGTTGCTAAATGTTCTTAGAGCGGGGAGGTTAAGTAACCTGATGTAAGTGTAACCCACGTTCATGTAGGCATGGCTTCACAGAACACTTCTGGTGCTTTGAGTCACAAACCGACATCTTTTGGTAGTTACGAGATACGTGTCAGAGAACCGGGCTAGGGGTGCTCGAAGGGCTGGTGGCACAGGAGGCTTTTAGCAATCCCCTTTCTTCCCTGTGGGACAGCGTGGAGATAGGATCAAGGTGGAGAGGGCATCCTCTGCAGCTCTTGCTGGTGTGCAGCTCCACATGCGCCACAGCCACAATGCAGCAGCCTCATGCATGGTTCGTGACCTGCTCGTTGTGGATGTGCTCTTGCTGGGCCACCTCTGCTACCGCAGCCCCTTTCTCAATCGCAGCGATGCCAGCCATCCCCTGGCCGACCGCTCCATTTGCAGCAGGAGGATCTGCAGAGGGGCACCTTGGAGGTGTTTGCACAGGGTCTGGGCTCACGCACTGTGAAATGTTTAATAGAGTAAAACCAGACTTCGCTGAAACTGCATTTGAGTGGAAGCAAGCCTGTCTGCTATTTGACTAGATGACTGACACGTTATATCTCCCCCCGAGAAAGCAAATATTTTTTCTGTCAAAATGTCTGTAATACAACCCATTCTCACTCTTTCTTTGGTGTAGAAGCAAAAGCTTCTATGATTTTAATCAGGGCTGGATTTTGTGCTCCCGCTAGCATTAGAAATCCAAGAACATACAACGCTGTACTCTGGAGACAACTGCAGCTATTCTTTTTTAAGGTCACAGCAAATGTAATAATGTCAACAGCTCATAGCGCTCTTCATTAGGTTGTGTAACTTTCCAATGCATCAGTCAGTCAGTGGAGGGTGATTACTTACTTTCTTTAACAGGGTGACTGATTTTTTTCTTTTTTCTTGGTAACCTAGTTTAAATTCTCCTTTATGGGACAGATGCGTCTGACCCCACTGCTGCTGGGAATTTGGTGATGCAGAGCACAGAAGCAGTGGTGGGATTTCACTGCCCCAAGGAGGTAAAGCCAGCCAGGTACCCAGAGCGCTGTACACCCCCCTCCATCCCTCCCTCCCACCACAGGGCTCAGCACTGGGTGGATGATAATTGAATAGGTGGAATTTACACTTGAAGATGTATTCTCCTCTCTGTGTAGGTCAGCCCTATACTGAGCCTCAGCTGCACCCCAGGAGCCCCTGAAACTTTGGAAAGAAGGTTTTGGTCTGTTGTAAGCCTTGCTAAGGTATTGAGGTTAACTAGATACCTGACACCAACACTGGAGTAGAAAAAACAGCCTGAATTGATACTGACTTGGTCCTATCTTACAACAAAATAATTTTTGGGACTGAAAATGTCAGGCTGCATCTGCTGTTGGCTCTGAAGAATGTATCTGAGGTACCAGGTGTAGCCCCCCCCGGCCATCCCGTGCCCAGCAGACAGAGGCTCAGGCTCTCCCTGTGGGCTGGTTGAAACTTCTGGGGGGTGTCAGCAGAAAGCAGGTCAAACAGATGAGCAGGAATCTGTTAGCTTTTGCTAAGGGTGAGCGCTGGGTTTTGTTGCTCCAGGCTCTGTCTCCTCCTGGGCTGTTCTGTGTTTGGTTGCTGTCTGTGCCCCCAAACAGCTGTTCCTGCAGGAGCTCCCCTTTCTCATCTCCTGGCCAAGAGCAGAGGATGCTCTTGCAGCCAAGCTCCAGCTGCAGCTTCCCAACACAGATGCTCTGCCTACCTTCCAGGTGCCTCTGCATGCAGCAGTTTACATTAGGTATTTTAGTGTTATTTAATCAAAAATTTTCAGGCTCGGGGGTTTGGTTTGGGTTTCTTTGCCTCTGTTTTCTTAGCATTAGTAGCTAGCTCCTGGGAGCTCGCTGCAGACAGCCACACTGACAGCTCAGGGCTTTGGTGTGGTGCTGGTGCCTGCCGAGGCTCCCTGCTCACTCTTTCCTTAATTGAAGGTTGGGGTGAGGGTAAGGCTTGGCTCACACCCCTTGTGAGACCCACGTGCACAGAGCTGCGCATAATAAGAAGGCAGAAAGAGCAGACCCCTGCCTGAGTTCTGGCTTTTTTCCCCCAACCCCTCCTCGGGAAACAGGGAAGATGTAAAGGTGTTCTATAAGCAGTGGGAGGGGAGACCCAGCTGCTTCCCCGTGTAGTGATTATATATTAATAAATCAGGCTTCAACAGCTTCTGGTTACACAAAACCACACACACACAGAGCAACAGAGGGGATGGGGAAAACACTGGGGCTCAACACCTCTGTGATGCTCTAGCAGCAAACACATGTCCCTGCCTGTACGTGTGGGGCACTCAGAGAAGCAACCGGAGGGCCAGTGGGAAAGAAGAAAGGAACCCAAAACCTTCAGTGGTACATCATGGCAGCAAGTGCCACCACGCTGCTGCAAGCCAAGAAGCATCCTTTCCCGCTGCAAAGCATGGTACTGTATAGGCGGAGAAGGACAGGTAGGAGTGATGCAAGTGGAAGCGGCTGAAGAATTGTGGTGGGAGGTGGTGGTCCACAGCAGACCTGCCCCACTAGTTTGTATAGTAGTCAAAGCACTGTGGTTGTGCTGGACGGTCTCCCTGAGAAACAGCACTAAGCCAGAAAGCTTTCTAACCTGCTCTGTAACCGCTGACAAGCTGTTCTCATCTATTATCAAATGTGTAAAGCAGATGTGTTAAACCGAATTAGCGCCCAGTGTGAATGCACTCAGGGTACAGGTAGTCTTAATTTGGTTCGGTTGGGATGCTTTGGAAGTGAGAAGAGTTATTGCAGGCTAATGGACAGCTGGAAATTATGTGAATGCTCTCAAGCAGGGGCAAAAATATACCTTTTGATTTTATTTAGCCTTCGCTGGCCAGGTTGTTTGTTTACAGGCTAAAAGCATGTACACAAATGCTTATGCTATTTTATGCCAATTTTAGCACTCAGTACGTGTGCTCATACAGAGATTTTAAAGTGGCTTCACTAGCCTGTTTGTCCTAACTTCTGTTAATTCAGGAGAGTTCCTGGTAGGGGACGTGGCATGTGGCTCTGGCACAGGGGCCACCCCACCCCCAGCCTCCTGTGGGCTGCAGCTGGTGTGTACCCTGTGCTCCAGGGATCCCCCTCCCCAGCCTCTCCGCTGCCTGAGAGAGCACTGCAAGGCAGATGGGAAGTCTTTGCATGCTAATCAGAGGGAGACTGTTAACGCTGAAAAAAAGTTCAGTGATGTGCTGGAGGAAATCTCTAGCAAAGGTTAGAAACATCTAGCCCTGTTCCTGGCTTACAAGACCATCTCCTCTCTTTCAGAGGTGTCTTCTCTGAAGATGCTCATGCATCCGTCCAGACAAGTTTCGGGGGGAAAGCTCACCCTGCCTGCCTGCTCTTTGTTTGCTACTCCAGGTTAGTGCCAGCTCTGAGCTGTAACACAAAATTGTTGAAGTCTTTGAACAGCCAAGCATCAGTCCTTGGCCACCAATACTCCCAACGTTTATGGGTCAGTAAACTATCTGGGGAGCACATTTATCCTGTGCTGAACATATCAGAGATGATCATATGGGGAGAGAGCCGGAACTGCCTGCAGTAGGTCACTTGCCTTGCTGTGACAGCCCTGGGTAGAGCCTGCTGCCAAGAAGGCAGGAGTGACTCATCAAAGGTTTGGTGCTTTTTGGTGGTGCTGGTGTTCTTTTGAGTTGCCATTTCCCTACTACAGGATTTGTATTACCCACCCTGGTGCCAGCTCTCCAGTCTTTCAGTTCTGCAACAGCTGACGAGGCTGGCAGGTTTTCCAGTTTAATGAAGAAAACAGCTGCAATACTGTTTCCCCTTCCCTTTAAATTTTACTAGTATGAAAGGTACTGAAAAATGCAATGGGATGGAGCAGAACCTGGGGCTGAGGCTGCAAGGTGCTCAGAGGCACTGGTTGACTGGAGATGTTGGCACAGAAAGGATCAACCATGGCACTCTGGAAGGTTCTGGGCTCCTAGAAGTGAGTGCATTCCTTCAGAAATCAGTGTAGGAAAAAAATGTACATATTATTTCAGCAGAAGTGAGCTCAGAATGTACCAAGTTGTCTGAACCTGGTAGAGAACAAAGTGAAGGAGAGGTGTAAGGCAAGTGGGCGATGAAATGGTTGTCATGAGTGCGTGGTCTTCTGCTTTGAATGGCACATAGTTGTGCTCGGTGCCAGTGGGCTCTTCACACTGTCCTGGCTCACGGGGGAGCAGCACATGCATCTTGAGGGATAAATAGATGGGAGAAGGCCTCTTCAGGAGCACAAGCTGGGTCTCATCCTGGGATGGCAGAAGACACTCATGTCACAGAATCATAGAATGGTTTGGGTTGGAAGGGACCTTTAAAGGTCATCTAGTCCAACCCCCCTGCAATGAGCAGGGACATGTTCAACTTGAACAGGTTGTTCAGAATCCCCATCCAACCTGACCTTGAGTGTTTCTAGGGATAGGGCATCTACCAACTCTCTGGGCAACATGTGCCAGGGTTTCACCACTCTCACTGTAATAAATTTCTTCCTTATATCTAGCCTAAATCTACCCTCTTGTAGTTTAAAACCATTATCCCTTGTCCTATTCCAACAGGCCCTGCTAAACTGGTCCCCAGCTTTCTTGTAGCCCCCCTTCAAGTACTTAAATGCCACTATAAGGTCTCCCCAGAGCCTTCCCATCTCCATGCTGGACAACCCAAGTCTCTCAGCCTGTCTTCATAGGAGAGGTGCTCCCGCCCTCTGAGCACCTTCATGGCTTTCATCTAGGCTCGCTCCAACAGGTCCATGTCCTTCCTGTGCTGGGATCCCAGAGCTGGATGCAGCACTGTAGGTGGGGTGTCAGCAGAGAGGAGCAGAGGGGCAGAATCACCTCCCTCGACCTGCTGGCCACGCTGCTTTTGTGAGTGCACATTGTCAGCTCATGTCCAACTTTCCACCCACCACTGCCCCCAAGTCCTTCTCGGCAGAGCTGCTCTCAACCCCTTCACCCCTCAGCCCGTACTGATGCTGGGGGTTGCCCCGACCCAGGTGCAGACCCTGCCCTTGGCCTTATTGAACCTCATGAGGTTCACATGGTCAGCATCCAGGTCCTCCTGGACAGCATCCTGTCCCTCAGGTGTGTCAACCAACCGCTCCGCCTGGTGAAACTTGCGCAGGCTGGTAACAAAAGGAGACGCATGCTGCGCAGCTCCATTCTGCAGAGCTCCGCTTAGTACAATAGCACTCGTGGGTACGCGGCCGGGATGACGGGCTGCTTCAGTACCGTGTCTATTGTCTTACAAGTGTGGCAGGCATCCATACAGCAGCTGGGCAAGCAAAGAGAAGAGCAATTTTCTGAATGCCTTCTGTTGAGTGGATGCAGGGCTACGATTCAGCACAAGCACTCCATCTACCTGAAGTGTAGACCCACTGCTGCCAATAGATTAGCCTTAATGCCCTTGGAAGTTTTAATTCAGATAAGCAACCGTGTTTCTGGCTGTATATGTGAAGCATCCCTTTGTGGTGGAAATCTTCTTTGGGAGATTATGTCTGTGGATGCCAGAAGGTACTTGGCAGTAAGTGTGTTCTGCATTTGGTTCCCCGCGCAGTCTCCATAACGCACTCACTGCCTGAAGATGGTCTTTAGCTGCAAAATTCTGATCCCCATCTTAAAACACTTTGCTGTCCTGGCACTCTCAGTTCCACAAGTTTAGGATTATCTGTTTAGTATTTCTCCACCTTGGGAATTTGGTTTGGGACTAGCTGTTAATAAATTAAATAGTTTAGCACTTTTTTTTTTTTTCTTTATTTCTTTGGTAATGCTTTTGCAGCAGATGTTCCATCAGGGAATATAGAAATAATCAGCTTGAAGAAAATCCTGAGAAACCTGTCTGCACCTCTCCAAATAGGTCACCCGCCAGGCAGCATCCCTGAAAATTGTATGGGGTGCCTCTGAGATAGCCTCCAGATTATTTATTGTGTTATAATTCAATTAAGTGGTGGCAGGGGAGCCGTGAGGGTGGCTGTGAGATCCTCACGTGCTAGATATTTTTGGAACCTACAGAGGAAGAAATGAGAGTATTCAGGATTGAGTAATTGCAAGGGTTAGGATTTAATAGGGAATTTATACTGCAATCTGTGGATATTAATCTAGCTAAGTAAGTTCATATGGAGGCAGAGTAACGAAAGCACTCATCAAACAGGTAGCTAGGATGATGCCTATAAATAATCAGTAAATGATCTATGGGAAAATAGAGCAGATATGCTTGGACAACATTTTATAATCATCCCAAAATTGTGGAGATAGATGCTCTAAAATGTGAGCCTGCCCTATAGGCAGCAGCCTTTTAGGTCAGTAAAGCACAAAAAGGTTATGGGATAAACCAGATGGATTCCTTTCTCAACAGGCTGAGAGCAGATTTTCCTTGAGTCATTTAAAGGAAATAAGGGAAAAAAAATGTGTAGCTGAGAGAGCAATGTGTGCTTTAATGTAAGGGACTGAAATGCTAGCAAAGCACTTTCCTAGGGAAAAAGCATTAACTCTCGGGATCAGAACTGTCCTGCTGAAGGTGCAGATGAAACATGACTGAGCTGAAAAAACAAGCGGTATGTTGCTTCAGCTCAGCTACAACAGCAAAATAGTGAAACACCTGTAATATTAGCCTTACACACCGGCCAGGTTTAAGACACTTCTTTCAGAGGCATTACTAGTCTTTCCAACTTTCAGTGCAAGCCACCTGGGAGTAGCAATAAACATTCCTCATTCGTTTAAACCATGAGGTTTCACTAATCGGGGCTTTCCAGCTGGTTTGTGAGACCTCTGCTTACATTTCTGCATAAACAATTACAAAACTACAGCTCATTAAAAGGTTAATATCTTATCTTCACCTCTACTGGCTCCAAGTGAATAGAAATTATTTAGGTCTGTTAATCTGCTCAGTGAGGAGAGTGGGATGGCATGGCTGGTGCTTTGTCGTTTGGCTGCAATGGCACTTCTGTGTGTGGCTGCAGAGGACGCTGCCACCGACCTTATCAGGCGTGAATTGGATCGCGACTCGTCAGACTCTCGAGGCTTTTGGTCAGTCCCACAAAAGGGTGGCTGCGTGGCTTTAGCCTGAGTTATGTGTGTAGGTTGAGCAGAGCCTTCCTCCCAGAGCTGTTTGGGAAGCTCTGCTGGGTGCTCAGCAGCCAAGGGCTGCTGCTCTGACGAGTCGCCAGTGCCTCCTTCTACCTCCCCTGCAGAAGGCACTGCCAACATCTGTTTCCTATTCAAGTTCACCAGTACTACTTTGATAAATGGTCAAATGCAGTCCAGCAGGTGGGGGGATGTCTTACTGTCCTTTCAGGACTCCGCGGTCATAGATCTGTTATTGTCTGTCTGAGAAATCCACATTTCTAAGCCCTGCCAGCCATCAGGAGTGAATGTCAAATTTAATTTATCTCTTGGAAAGCTGTGAGCAGACATGCTTTGGAATGGGAAAGGGGCATTTAGTGGTTGGGGTCCTGCACTGAGATGCAGTTAATCTGGGTTCAGTTCCTGCTTCTGTCACAGGTGTCCTGCAGCCAGGGCAGGATTCAGAACCAGGATGCAGCCCCCAAGGCTGGGACTGCAGAATTATTTAGGACACTTCACTGCGGTGCTCATTTAGGTACCATACAGCAGTAAAGCCCGCTGCTTTCCATGTCAGGTTGCAGAAAAGAGATGGGAGACCCCCGGCTCACTCTGCTGCTGGGAAGCTGCGGAGTTAAGACAGAAAATCAATGGGGTCAGGGAACGGGATTAGGCAAGATGGAGACTGACGCTTCAGCCTCAGGAGGGAGAGTCCTCCAGGCTCTTTTCTCAGCTCCTGGGAAATTTATATTTTTCCTGAATATATACAGGGAAATTTCAAGACTTCCTATAAAGGCACTGCAGCTGACGTAGCCAGTGTCCTGTGTGGTTACGCCTGTTCCCCTGCGTTCCTCATTGCACCACGTCTCAGCTTCAGCAGGAAGATGAAGGCCAGCACCAGCATCTCAGGAAACCGGCCGTATGTTCAAGCTGTTGTGGTGGGCAGCCTCAGGACATGCTTCCCGGGGGAGACCTAACCATGTTGGAGCTACAGCACAAGGCAGGTCCATCTCCAGCTCCTCAGACTGGGCAGGTAAGTGCTAGAAGCTCACCTCGAGCCAGGGTGCCCCTGAGATGTGCTGAGTGCTGGGCACCACTGACTGGTGGTGCCGCCTGGGCACTCAGGTTGAACGTTGCCTTGGTTTGACACAGTCTAGACAAGTTTCAGGGAGGGAAGGGCCCCAAATCTATGACTTGGACTCTGAAAATAACCCTTATTTTTAATGGAAGCAGTCGTATCATCCAACAGTTATTCCTGGAGACCACAAATCTGGTAAAGACAATGACAGAACTGAATGGTAACTTATGAATAGACCTTGTGAGATAGTGTGGATCCATAAAATGGAAAGTTGTGCAGTATTAGTGGTATAATAAAACAGCTTTATTAGAGACTATCCATGAACTAACTGTTCTCTGGACAGTCAGATCATCCCACTGTCTACCCACACCTCTTTTGTCAGGCTAGACTACTTCAGTGCACAAGTAAATAAATATAATGAAAAAATAATCCTGACATGCTCATTTGTCTACTCTGTCACCAGTGATCTATATTTTTGGGCTATCCTGAGGTGAATGGCTGCAAGAAGACCCTGGTTGTGTCATGAAGAGCACAGGCTGTCCTTTTAAGCAAGACAGTAGATTTATCTGAAGGCCAAGTGTTCCTCAAGTATTAATTCCTATCTGTTTTTAGGAACAATAAGAGCTGTTTCTGGCTTCTTCGTAGTGTCTTGATGATAAAGAAAATATATCCAGACTTAAGGCTATCCAGTGCCATTATGCCTATACAGAGAAGTGTGTACACACAGACTGGCACATTCCAGTCCCTGGTGCAGTGCCACAGCGTGGGCAGCTATAGGTGCCCTGTAAACAGCTGTAGGTTGCCTGCGGACAGACAAAGGCTGCCTGCAAACCCGCACCCACAGATCTGTTCTGCTTTCGAGTGCCTTACATACTCACCCTGTGTTGCAGCAGTTCCAAGTCTGTTCTTATCTCAGGCAAAACAAAATAAGTCTCAAGCCCAGACAGGTAACATCTATTTATTTTTTTACAGTCCTGAGTTAAAAAGGCAGTGGGCCCAGATGAGACCTGTGAAGGTGAAAAATCTGACTTTGTGTCATCCCAAACAAAGAGAAAAACCAGATGTATACCTGGACCCAAATCTCCAAAGATCTGCCAGCATATCTGGGTTTCTCCAGTGGTGATAACTTTGCTGTCAAAAGAAGAACCTAGAAGAAGAATAGTAGTTTCCTGGCATGAACCAGGAAATTTTGGTTCCTTAATACTGTGGCAGGGGCACACAGCTCTGCCATGCTTCGAACACACACCAAGAGAAGTCACTCCTGTTCCTCATTTCCTCCCTCTGACTCTCTCTGGTCACTATTAATCATTAGGCAATTAAATCCTTTAAGATAAATCACCACAAGTTTCTCTTCTGTAAACAGAGAAACAGCTTTTCTTTGTAAAGATTGATTTAGTTGCCCTGTAATTTCCTGTTTAATTAAACAGGATCAGACTGACAAATGCAGGTTTTTAAGCACTTTGTTTCTAGCTTTATTTCCTTCTGCTAGGAATATAAAAAGGACGGACTTATTTTTCATTGCATTGAGAGGGTAGGTTAGTACCAGTCATTTTGCCCTTGGGCACTGATTAATATAACTTATTAATGGATTGGGCCTTGATTAATATCAGCTATGTTAGATAATCTCATACAAGGAAGCTCCATCCTGCTTTTTAGCCCTCATAGAATCCTAGAAGGGTTTGGGGTGGAAAGGACATTTAAGACCACCTAGTTCCAACCCCCCTGCCATGGGCAGGGACACCTTCCACCAGACCAGGTTGCTCCGAGCCCCGTCCAATGGCCGTGAACACCTCCAGCGATGGGGCACCCACAGCTCCTCTGGGCAGCCTGGGCCAGTGCCTCACCGCCCTCACAGGGAAGAATTATTACTAATGTCTAATTTAAATCTACCCTCTTTCAGTTTAAAACCATTACCACTTGTTTTTTCACTACAGACTCTACCTCAGCTGGTACAAAAAGAGCATCAGACCTTTCTGAGCCAGATATGTTTGTCCAGAAATGGGACGTCTTTGTTCTCCTTTTTCCTCAGCTGCATTGAGCCCTGCTCAAAGGGGTGGAAACCTTGTTGATCCGTGTCTCAGACCTGCATGCTGGGTAGGTGACAAATGAAGGTCCAGGGCTACATCTTCTCCAGAGAGGTGAGTGGTTTCCTGAGAAGGGGCAGATGCTGAGAGATCTGCAGACACAAAGCTGAGGATTATCCTCAGATGGATTTTGGGCTAGCAGCTTAAAGCAAATATATCCCCAGGAACAGCAATAAATCAAGGGTCTGTGCTGGGAGCCCTCAGTTTGGGTGGGAGAAGAGTGAGGGGAGCAGGGCCATGGGTTACATCATGAGAGGGAGAGATGCCTCCAGTGTGGAGCTGTTGACCATGTCCTTTAGTATGAGGGCTGGGGGCAGCTGGTGAGTGAGGCTGATTTTTAACAGAAATGCCCTTGCAGACAGGCCAGTGAGGTGCTGGCACACGCTGCTGTGGGAGCTGTGGAGGTGGGTGGCACCGGCAGGGCCAGAACGGGATCAGCCAGATTGATGAGCCACATGCGGATAGTGGGGACAGCGGGAGGAGGAGGCTGGGGTGGTCAGACGGACGATGCAGAAGGGCTGGGTGTTATTCCCCAGGGGGAACTGCGTGGTGGCCGGAGGAGGAGCAGGCGTGTGCCAGAACGGCAGCGCTGCTCTCCTGGTGCCCACTGCTGTGCTAAAAAGGAGGTGTGCCCTTCTACATCCATTATTGTCTTATCTCAAAACAGTCATCAAGATGAAGTTATATAGCCTGGGAAAACAGTAGACTGTCACATTTTTATTGGCTTTCAGATAAATGTTCCCTGACACTGGAGCCATCTGCAGATTCAGTCCTGCCACTCTTTAATTCATGCCTCTGTTTAAATGATTTCTTCAAAGGAGAAATCCAAAGGCTCATTTATCCCCTTTCAACCTCCTCCTTTGCATCCACCTGGGAATATCACTGATCACCCAATAAACAATTAGCTCTCAACCTTCCTATATACTTAGTACCGTTATTACATGAACAAGACAAAGGTGTCACGTTCCTGCTGCTTGTTCTTGAAATGGTAACAAGAGCAGGGACTTTTCTGGAAGGCATTGTCTTAAATTTTCCCTTTGGGGTTTTAAAATGATACTACTTAGCTGCTGTGGCCTGAGTTAACCCTACCTTGTGTTGAAAGCTATTTGTCTTCTGTTATTAGCTCTGTTCCAGTGTAAACAGTTTGAAATGTCCTACTGGTTCATATTAATCCCATCTGACATTTGGGCTGTGGTTTTAAGGTGTGCCAGAGTAATTCCTGACGTACAGAAGTACATGGGATAAAGAGTATTTTGGGGGTTTGTCAGAAAATGGTAATAAAATGTCTTGCAGAGATGTAGGCTGCGCTCTCCCAGAAGCTTTTTGCCACTTTGCAATGCAAAGACAAAAGCAGAATGTGCATGGATGTCCTGCAAATGCATGCTCTCGTGTGTGATGGGGATAACGGGGATGGGATGGGTATCAGTGCTGAGTGGCACATCTATGGCGTCACGGTCTTGCAGGTGCAGTTCTGGTCTGCAAACCATTCCAGTCCCACCAGTTTGTAGTGCCCTCTCCTTGCCTCCTGAAAAGCACCTCAGGTCTACCAGCATCTGAGTCCTTCCTAATCCGTGCCAGATGAGTTGTTCCAGAGAAACACCAGCGCGTCCGGGAGGCAGCTTGTCTCTGGCAGGGAGGTGGTGATAAGCTCCAGGTATGGTAACATCGTCGCCTGGCACAGTGGGATATGGAAGCTGCCTGACCACAGAGTAACACGGACAAAAGTGACTCTTATCTTCCCAAGGGTTCAATCTCTCTGCATGAAAGCAAAGGTGAGGAGGTGACGCAGCAGGAGCTATCGGGCTGTGCAGGAATTTAGCAGGCTGTGGAGAGCTGGCCTGCAATGCTGCGGCAGCTGGAGCTGAAAGGGAGCGTCACCCGTCTCTTTGAGGCTTCCCTTGCTGCTTACCCTGCTGAAACATCTTCTCCCTCAGGCTAAGTGGTTCATGGCTCTTGGCTCATTGCTGTTACAAGACATTTATGTTTCATGGCAGATGGCCCACTGCACAATTTGTTCTTTTTTTTTTTAACTAAGGTAGATCAGCAGGCAGTGGTTCAGTCTCGGGGAGCTCCGGGTTCAGGTTTCACTATTATCCCACATTTCTTTAAAGCAAATGAAAGGGGGAAAAAAAAGAGTTGGGAGAGAAATATTTTCATATTCACAAGATCTGTCAGTTTTGTAGTATATTTGGTGTGTATTTTGTGAAGGCCAAAGTATGATGTCACAAACACTTTCAGAAAACCATTAAAACACAAAATAATGAGTGAACACTGCAATGCTTTGTGAATGAATGCATGCATATGCACTGACTTTAAGCTAAGCTGCATGGAATTTGACCTTGGCACAAACGATAGCATTTCTCCACCTCCTTTCTGACCTGTGCCTTTTCAGACAATTTGTAGATTTAATTTACAATGCATTTCCATATACAGAGGAAAAGTGCTACAACTTTATCCGTCCATGGAGTCCCAGCAGTCTCAGCTTACCAGATGTTCCCTCTCATTTAAACAGTGCATTGAGCATTGCTTAGTATGATAATTTTGAAATGCAGAGTATGGGGACACATAATGAAGAGTTAGAGGCAGTGGCTGTAAGGGTAAAATGTTTTAAGGAAAAAGATCTATTGCCATGTGTCCAGCTGCATTACCATAACTGTGGGTGTTAATTGTTGTGCAAGCACTTACAGGGCGCTCTGAGCATAAATTATGTTTTGATTTCTTTTCTTAAGGCCAGAAACCTGATCAATAACCTTCATTAAAAAATAGGACCTAACTGCAGGCAAAGTCTTTATTTTGACTCAAAGCCTTGTGATAACCAGATTGGTTTTGCTGCAGCAGGGGCTGTAAAGGGCTCTGCGGTGAGACGTGTCACCCGTTGCACCAGCCCATAGTGGGGCTGACTGGTGTCACTGCCCCGACCACCAGCGTTCCCTCTGGGCACAAAGCTGCCAGACCCATTGCTGGGGGACAAAAGTTTGCTTGCTGCAGGTGAGGGAGGGTCTGAAGAACAGTTATTGCAGACATGCCTTCCTACCCCTAGGAGCAGGAACAACTGCCCCTTTCTCAAGGGATGACTCCTCTTTCTAGCATTCTGGGTTTCTCTCTGAGTCCAGCCCTTGCTCCCGGCATAGCACAGCCCAGCCCAGGCATCACCCCTGAAGCAGCTGAACAGCTCCAGAAGCTGTGTAAGGGGTTTTGGAGAGTGCCGTGCAGAGGAGCAGGGATTTAGGGAGTTGTACTACCTACAGGGTGAGCAGCAGTCACAGATGAGGGTTCACTTGTCCCTTTTCCTCATCAGAGGGGTTGGAGGTGCCCACAGCAGCCCCTTGTACCATGAAGGTGGTGGTGGAATAGAATCATAGAATCATTTTAGTTGGAAAAGATCTTTGAGATCAAGTCCAACCATTAACCCAGGATGGTCAAGTCCACCACTAACCCATGTCACCAGGAGCCACATCTACACATTTTTTAAACATCTTCAGAGACGGTGACTCCACCACCTCCTTGGGCAGCCTGTGCCAGTGCTTCAACACCCTTTTGGTGAAGAATTTTTTTCTATTATCCAACCTAAACCTCCCCTGGCACCACTTGAGGCTGTTCCCTCTTGTCCTGTCCCTTGTCACCTGGGAGAAGAGACTGGCCTCCACCCCCTCCCCCCTT
>JAVJGJ010000047.1:18064656-18108909 GCA_035590215.1 Microhierax caerulescens | reverse complement strand
TCAGCCTTGAGCCCCAGCCCCTGCCCAGCTCTGGACATGCTCCAGCCCCTCAATATAAATACTCACAGTTACTCTGCAGAGAACTCACTTCAGAGGTTTCACTGTGAGCTTCCACCTCAAGAAATAAAATGGAAAGAGTTTTACTTCTAGGGCAATAGCTTTTGGTGTGACAGGACCCTCCGAGGGACATGGAGAGGTTAATGGACATCAACAATGGCTGCTGAAGGGTGACATTAACAAGCTGAATGATGCTTATCCCACTCCAAGGTGTGTGCTGTGCACTGAGAGGGATGACCATGCTCTACCTTGCTTCAAACGGACCATGTGGGCATAGCATAGAGTCGAGCAACGGATGGAAGGAGAGCCTTCAAAGGTAAGAGCATTGACAACCCCTGGCCAGCCTTCTTGAAAAACAACAAGCTCAGTGAAAAAGAACGAATAAAAAATTCATTTTCACCCAGTTCACAGACAAAAAATAAAATCTGTTTTTTAATCAGTTGAAAGGCAAACCCAGAGTTCACGTTTCCTATAGAAGTTGAATTCTAAGAATCCACATAGTTACATGAGTGTTTTCCCCTTAAGGACCATTCAATATCTTTATTTGGATTCAAGTTTCTTAAAGTTTAAAATACGTTCACCTACCCTCCAGTACCTTGCTGAAATAGTACAAAATTCTCAATCTTATTGAAGTTTGCAGTAAATTATTCTTGCTATATATTTACAGCAAGGTCAATTTTTTCTCCCTGAATTTTGTTGCATAGAATTCATTTGAATGGGGTGGCTTCTATGTCATCTTTAATCTTCTAAATGCATCTTATGTCCGAATTATAAATCCTAGAAGGGAGTAACCTATAATGAATTCTTAGCCATAACTTTATGGCAGAACAAATACACTTCTGTAATATGCAAACTGTTAAATGTTTTCTTATCATACTAAAAGTGTGAATTAAATTATAATATGATGAAAAAGTAGCAGTTTGCAGTAATTCCAAATGTGGCAAATCTTCAGTAGTGCATAAAATTATTCAGTGAACTGTGGAAAACATCAGAGCAATTCTAGCCTTAAAGCTTTTCTTCCAACAACCAAAAAGTGCCAAAAACAAGCAAGCATAGCTAAGCATTTCATCTCAGAAGCAGCTTATTGAATTAATAAGACAAGTCAATTAATGTAATGCTCTGTTGCTTCAGGATAAAACATGAAAAGGAAAAATATGGAGCTGTTTACTGTAGTGAGATCAAGCAACCATAAAGTCTGTAAAGCTAAAGTTGCTCATTTCTCTAAATCCTAAGGAAATTATCAGCATAGCCATTGTATATACTCTCTTTGTATATGTATGTCATCTGTCATATGTGGCTCTTCTGCTGTCCAGACACCATTTTTAGTATCAATTTGCTCCTGTTATGAGTCTGTTGTGCCTGTTATACTGCATAAACTTGAAACTGAATAACTGATATTCACACTGATGGATGTTGGGTGAAGTCTGAAGGGCTCACCTGTGTCTCAGGGCATCTTGGTGCTAACTGTTGAGGGACCTTACCCCCGAGATGTGCAGCGTATTTTGCACGGGGACTGTTTTACACTCTGTTTAGCCTGTGCATTGGAGAGCAGTGAAGAAAATCAAGATCTGCAGGTAGAAACTGTCTGTATTTCAGCAGAACAGCCTGTGCTTAAATCATGGCAAGGTTCCAATAAATTGAAAGTTAAGGTTGGTAATCTTTGCTTTCAGGTCAGTTCTTCAATTTTCATTTAACTTAATGCTAGGCTTGTATGTGCTCAGAAATCCTGATTTTAGGTGTCTGTGAAAAAGTGTCTGAGAAGGATGGTGTCAATTAGTAATAAACCACTGTTTTTCCTATGTAATGGACCATATATTCCCAGAAATCCTCATTATGCAAACTTTAGGTTTGATTTGAAAAAATAATAATAATCCTGAGTAAGAACCTTACCTGTTGTGAACTCCCATTTTTCAAGCCTTCTACCCAAACCACTGCCTTTGATTGCAAGGAACTAATTAGTTCAGTTTAAATAGGGATGCTCTGGGTTAATGAGGACTCCAGAAAGCAACTGGCTGTTGGTAAAGATGAGTGCCTCAATTATTCAGGCATAAGATGACTTTCATGTCTCACAGCAACTTGTGGAGAACGACTCTTATGGCTGTTGTGGTCAAATTCTGCTGGGAGCATAAGGGCAGCAGCTGAAAGGGAAGCTGGAGACTGCAACACAGTGACCAGGTCTGTGCTCACATCGTGTGGTGTGGTTGGATTTTTGGCCTCCTTTGCAAGTGTCAAGGCTTTGAATGGTATAGTGACAGGAGGTGTGACAGGAGGTGCTTCAAGGTGGAGTTACTGTAGTCTCCAGGTACATGTGTGGAGTACAGCAAGGCAGGAGTGCATCCACTGGAAATCAATGTGCTAAACTGTTTTTAAAGTTTTAGGCTGCTTTTCCTTATTTTGCCCCCAGATCTTGAAAAACACTGATGGCAAGAAATCCTGTCATCCTTATTTTCCTTTGCAGCTTTATTCTGTGGTGGGGAAAGGAGTGTGTTTTGATCCCATCATAAGTATTTTTTGTAGGGGGCTGCTAGATGCGCAGCAGAGATGTTATTGTTGAGAAAAGCCACTGTGGCACATTTGAGAGCTGTCTTTAATGCCAGGGTCTCACAAATCACAAGTAACAAGCAATCCCCAAAGCTACAATCTGAATAATTATTAAAAAAAAAAAAAAAAAGAAAGACATTTATAACAGCACTGGGGCTGCAAAGCAACATTATGAACCAGAAAATACTGTGGGTCAAATCACTTATGAGGGAAACTGATACACTTTGGCAGAAAAAAAGGTGTCAACCCCCATCAGTCCTCCGGAGTGAATTAAGTAACTTCAGTCTGGAGAATCTTTCTAGGCAGCAGGTAAATCTGTGTGTGTGGATAACTTTCCTGTTTTGCTCCTGTCCCTATCTTTCTCCTAACCCTGCTGGGCACTGGCAAAAATTTGCTGTACCCTCTGTTGAGGCCCGTGACTAAAAACTAGCATTAAATATTAAACCGTCTAATACACATTTTAATTTGTAAAACATGTGAATGCCTGGACTATCAATTGAAAGTTGGCTGTTTCAGTTTCTATCGCCTAGGAATGGTGTTGGCTGTAAAAAGACGCTGCTGGAAAGAACATTGCAAGGTGGAAGTCACAGACTATATGGACACAAGATCTGTAGGGAAACATGGCAGGACTGAGCCACCATTTTGAAATCTCCACCCAATTCTGCTCAAATCAGAGAATTAGGAATGGGTTACATGAGCTGGAGCTGTAAACAAATCAAAGTAGTCTGACATTAAAAAGAAAAAGATGCGATATCAAGAAGGTGTTTCAGTTATGGGGGTAGTTTGAAATACTTTTTATAATTCCACAGTGAAGCAAGTGATGAGATTAGCTTTGCTGAATAAATCCAACAGGCTCTTATCATCTGTCTTGTTTTGTATGTCAAGTAAAAGAATAGGCTTTTGTGTACTCAGAATATCATTTCCTCTGCCTTGGACAAAGGCAGGGTGGAGATGGGCTGAAAAGGAGATAGGCTATAATAATATCTAGAAATCAGGTGCTGAGAGAGTAGAAAAGCTAACAGAGAACAAGATATTCTCAGTAATCACACCTCAGCGTAGTTGGGCAGAAAAAGTCGCTGTAGGATCGTAACAGTTCAAGGCTTTGGGTGCCAGAGTTCCCCCTGCCCTCAACTTTTTGAGTTCCCTTTCTCCCCTGCCAGCTCAGGAGAAAGCAGTGCAAGGGCATCCCGACTAGAGCTACTGTGATTTTCCACATTTTTTTCCATCTAGTCACTGTTTGTGATCCTTTGAGCCCATCAGTTCTTGGAAGTCAAGATCAGAAGAAAATGAAGCCAAATGAATGAAGCATTCATTGAAGCTGCCTCTTGAAGGTACACACGCAGGCTGTGACACTTCTTTGTTGCACTAGCAGTTGCTGCTTAGCTTAGCTGTCTTTGAGAGACTGGTGGCCAGACAGAATGAGGGAAAACAGCCGAGCTGCTTAAGGAAAAGCACTGCAGCCTGATTATTCCTCTTGAGCAGCTTGGAACATATACGCCACCTGCTAAAAGAGCAGGTCATTGTAATGTAGTTGTATGCCTTACTCAGTAGGAAAGCTTTGTTTGGACTGTTGTACTGCGTTGCAAAGTCTTAAGTGACACTATCACACATACCCATCAGTCAAATTCAGGCTAGGCTTAGCTCAGTGAAGGCGGGTGGAGGTATAAACCTCCTTATGGTGGATCCAGTGCAGCCCCAGGTAGCAGGCACTCAGAGCTAAATGCTAAACTTGCCATTGGCAGGATTAAAGCAAAGCTGGAGAGTGCCTGGAGGTAGCACGGGGAGGCAGCGATGTCTTTGTGATAGGTTCCTTGTTTACGTTCATTACTGAGACTTAAATGGGTCTCAAGGTGACTTGTCAGTTACTATTCCAGAAGCAAAGCTAGTGGGAGATTTGATTATTCAAGAGCCAAGTGCATTTTGTCTTTTAGGATGTTTAGCTGATCTTCAGCATTCAGTATTGAGGTCCTTCACATTGCAGAATGCTTTGAAGGTTGATGTTTTATTTCAAAGATACTTTCAGGAAAGAGTGGTTTTTTTGAAGCAGGGGAAAGACACAGAGACCATTGTCTTCAGCCTGTAACTTTTCCTCTTTGTCCGCTTTACATCAGTATCTGTGAGATAATAGTAGGGCTTTAGGGACTTAGTGACAGATTTGTAAAAAAGCTGGACCACTTTACATGAGATACTCACTCTCAGCCCAGATAGCAGAGTTTCTCAGAAAGAAAATGGAACTGAAAAAGCACCAGCAAAAAAAAAAGCCCCAAAAAACCCTGTCTGTTCTTGTATCCCCTATTGTGCATTTAACAGCAACTTGGCTGGTTCTTCGCTCTCTATTTCAAGTCCAAGAAAACTCTGATCAGATCAATAGTGATAAATTTTCCTCTTGCAGACACACAAGCTAATGGCGAACCCTCAACAGTCAGCGTGCCAAGCTCTTGGTTCTGGTCAAAGTATAGGAGACTGTAGGAGAAGCCACAAACAGGACATGTTCAGTGAAGGTGAGAAGCTGACAATTAACTCCTCTGCTGCAAATCAAGTACAGTAGCATCTGCTTTGTACACTAGGGCACACCTGAGATGGAGCCTGTGGCCCTGAGCTGGGGATTGCTGGTGTGGGCAGTGAAATACGGGGAGCTGCTGGCACTGCAGCTGCAGCAAGGTTGGGACCTTGCCTTCCAAAGTACACAGGAAACAGGGAAAAAAGGAAGATCACATAAATCACGGCTGTTGGCAGGGGGGATGGTTCCCTGAATCAGGTCTTGACAGCACAGCTGCTTTTCTGTGGTCTGTGGGGCTATGCTGGTGATAAAAGACTAATAGAGATGGATGAAAATAATTAAGTGGTGTGAAAGAGAGGGGATGAGATGAAATGGAAATGAAATGAAATAGGAAATGAAGAGGAATGGCAGGTGGGAGGAAGAAATTGCATATCCCTGTGAGCAATATTTTAGGTTATGGGTAGTTTGCTTCAAATCTAGGCGGGCCTCCAGCCTTAATTTCTAACTGAATCCAGGACAGCCATCTCACCAAGAAAGCAGATGAGAAATAATGGGAAGGGTCAGTAACCCGATGCTCAAACATGTATATGGTTTCTGGTCATACCAATTTGACCATATTGCTGCATGGTGGGAAACCAAAAATAATCTGACAACAAATGTTGGATGAAAATATGTCATACCCAGGCCTGTCATGGGGGAAAGGCCTCTGAACATCTCTAAGATGCACTCAGGCATTAGAGGTCAAACAACAGCAAAAGGTTTTATCAAAGATCTGCCAAGTGTGCCCACAGATACATATTTGTCAAAATTAATTTCTGACCCCCCGGCCATGACATAGTTACCCCGTGTAATACCCTCTCCCCTAGCAGTGGTGCTCCTGCTTTTCAGTAGAGAACAAGTCATTTGTGCTTCTTGTTGGCTGGTTCAGGCACTTTCTGGTGTGAGGGAATGTGAACTTTCTCTGCTCAAAGTCAACTCTTACATGAAAATCGTTCCATCAGATGGGTATCTCTGAGAAATCATGACCTCCAGAAGAAGGAGTGTTGGCTACACCTTTTTCTCAGCCCATCACAGTTAGACACAGCCATTTCTGTGCCTTTTTCTGTCTCTGTTTTCATCTGAAAGGCTTGAAGCAGCTTCTACTAAGGAGCCACGAAACCAAACTAATGCAGAACTGTGTCCCTGTGGGAGCAGAAGAGGCTGGAGTAGGTGGTGGTGGTCTTCCATACACCAGTGGTTTGGAAATCCCAGCTGAAGGGAGGTGAACAAGTGCTGAGCAGTTGGTGCTTGCAGACGAGTGGCTGCAGGCACCCTAATTCTGCCCTCTGCGACCCTTGCTGAGCACCAGGGTCTGCTGTCAGTGAAATTTCGCTGATAGGCACCATAGATGAACCATCTGCAATGACGGGCTAAAAGCCAGCAGCCCTCAGTTCTACTGCTGGCTCGGCTGCAGGACTTTTAGCATAACCTTGGGCAGGTCTCAGGTTGTATGAGTCTCGGTTTCCTACCTGCAAAGTAGAGGATTCAGTTCCTTTTCCTCAGAGCAGCACAGTTTTATAAAGTATAAATATTTGTGAAGTTAAGTGTTTTGACTGTGTGAGCATTTCAGAGAAGGAACCATAAATACGTGTCAGGCCTATGATCTGAATTCAAACCGGTGAACTAGAAAAAGTGTTGACAGCCTTAAACCAACTGCCCTGTACACACATCTCCTTCTGTCTACCTGAAAGATTATTTGTGGATTGTGTTTCTATTTTTCTCTGACAAAAAATACAATACCAAGCAAAGAAGCATGACCCATTTCTTTGTCAGGCAAGCTCTAAACCCTGCTTACTGGGATGTGACCGAGGTATCGATAAAAGAGAAACTCATTTTAGGCCACAATATTCATCCTGCCACTGAAGAAGAAACAAAGACTGCCACCTTCAGATGAGATGGATGTGCCTTCAAAGCCAAGGTGTGTTTATCTTCTCCACAACTTCCCTATGATCTTTAATTATATTTGGACCATACAGTGAAACACAAAAGTGGCAAATGAGGAGAGTGAGGAGCATAACTGATCATTTTATAATAGGAAAATATACAAGCAATACACCACTGAAAGTATCTTCAAACTCTGCTAATGGTCTGATCAATAGGTCTGATAAGAGCATCACTCATCATAAACTATATCACCATCAGTAATCTTTCATGGTCCTTTCTCTGTGTACTGCCAAGTCTGGGTGCACGTCATGTTTGTAGTTGTTGGTCACAGGAGTGAACTTTCTCAAGGCTTTTTTTCTTCAAATTTAGCACGTAGCATATTCAAAGTAGTATTAAGTCATACCACACTGAGATCTTTATTGCCAGAGATTTTTGGACAGAAGCATATCATCTAGATGTTCTGAATCAGTAGGAAGATGATAGCTGCTTTTTTGTTTTGGTTTGGTTTTTTAGCATTTTTTCCAACTTATACATTTTAAATTTACACAACTTGGTTTCACACATCTGAAGAAGAAACACTGACATAAATCTAAGTTTATCTTCTATGCATTTACGAATATGTTTTTTTTTCCCTGACATGTCTCTGTCTAGACTTCTGCCAGATTGCAGGAACTTTAACTTTCTCTTCTGTTGATGTAAATACCTTTTAGCATTACGTGGAGAATGGCATGACTGTCACTTTCTCATGAGGATGTGAGACCCCTTCACCACCGAAGCGCTTTGGGTTTCCATAGGCCAAGGTAAGCTGCTCTGACATCTTCCAGCTGCACACTGTGTTACTGTGCGTATCACTGAAATACACGATCATTGTGACTCCAGGTTGGTTGAATTTTTTTATTATTGTTTTCAGTTCAATTCACTGAAACAATGAAGGTTAGCTGCATCCAGCTATTAATTTGACTTTGCGTTTTATTAGTCATTATTTTTGCAAAGGCCTTAATTCCCCTCTAAAACATTTTAATTAAAACAGCAATTTCTCAGCGCCACACTTCATGAGCAGATTTTGCAGCAACTTCAAAGACACGCAGATGTTTACTGAATTTGGTGTGGTGATATTTGAGGCTGCCTACTGGCAAAGAAAAACTCATAAACATCTCTAAGAAACTTTACTGTGGTAATGACAACATTTCCTTCTTATATTTGAGTGAGGCTAATATTTCCCAATCTCAACAGGCATATTTCATGAACATTGTTAGCTACTCACAGAATGAGCCACATCAGATACACCACTCTGGGATAAATACCTCTCAATGGTGACATCTTGGGCTTTGACTAAGGGTACAAGAGGCCACAGGTTAGTTTGCTCTGTGTGTGTCACCTCATAAAGTATCAGTAGACTGAGCATAAGAAAACCAAAGTTCGATTTCTGTTTGATTTTTCATAACGCTCCAATGTGATTATGGCTTTGTGTGACTCCGATCCTACTGGTAAAGGGATAATAACATATCTGGCTTTTAATCAACTTACCTCCTGGTGGCAGGGTCTATCTGCTAGTAGACCAACGGCTTCCTAGCTCTATAGGGTCCTGGGGTTTTAAACTGCTGTTCTAATAAAATTGAAGAAGTGCTATGGATTAATTTTGGAGGAGGTTCTCCTCACCTGGGGGAGGTGAACCTGGAGCTGGTCTGATGAGCTCATTTTGGGAGCACACCTATCTCTGGGTAACCAAGCAGAGCATGATCCCCTCTGAAGTCAAATGATAGGGCTAGGGACACATGGCCATGGCAGACCATATTTAAAACACAGACTAGGGTCCAAGTATCTTCTGTGGTTTAGGCAGGTGGCTGTGGCCAGAGAACATGTGGCCTGTCCCACTGGGCCAGCAGTGAAGCTGGTCTCCATGTGCAAGGACCTACTGCTGGCAGTGAGGCTCGTGGCTCTGTGTAGCCTTTCTGCGCACAGGAGAAAACAAGTTTCTTCCCTGAACACTTTTCACTCTCCTATCTCTCTGAAAGGACAGATATGAAAGGGCAGTAATAGAAGTACTTGGAAACAGCATATCCATTTTTGCTGGGAGCATCAAGCAAGGACCAGCATGGAAAGCCAGCGTGGAGTATGGCGTGACACGGCATGTAGCTGCTTTAATATCCAGTGTAATTACAGTGACAAATTTCTACCTCTTGAAGCATCGGGGATTGAAGTGGTTGCCCTGAAGGAGAAAGAAAGCTAGTGGGAGAATTTTGACCAACTCTACGTCGGGAAGTGCATTGGATTAAAAGTGATCAGCATGGCCAAAGAGGTCCTGTGAGAGGCAGGTAAGCAGGCTGAAAGGAAACTGGAAATATTAAAGAAAAGAAGCTGGACTGGATAGAACAAGTTTTACCATTCCCTGTTCCTCTTTAATTTGGTAGAATTATGCGTACTGAAGGGTAGATTGCCCAGACTTACACGTGATAGCAAGATACTTTTCCACATGAATAAACCCCATGAAACTAATTGGACTGCTCACAAAAGTGCCTGGGAACATGAACTGGGCTTGCACATTTCACCCTCAGATCTGATCTTTCTTCAGCAATGCAGGGGCCAAGCTGCATGGTGAATAGCACCAGCTTAGCTAGGAACGTGAGCTCAAACCGCTCACAGTTAGTAGATCAATGTCTCTGTGGATGCATCCTTGCTGAAGAGCATCTCATCTCAACTGAACTCACCTTAGTAAGAAACAGGTTAAAATTAAACTGAAAGCAAATACTCCTGAAACAAAAGCAGGGCTCAGACACAGTCTGCTTACCACAAACCGGTGTGTGTTTGCTGGGCCATGGAATTGCCCACATGTATGCTTGTAGCTGGTGGTAAATGCTCCCCGGGAGAGCTAGCTTGGCCTGCAACAAGGGAAACTTAAATTTAGGTTGTTCTCCCACATGTGCTGTGGGATAAGAGCACAGAGCCAGGCAGTCCCTTGCATGCGGGTGTGCCTGAGCACTCGAGGTGTCCACAGGGGAATTCGCTTAAGCTGAAATGCTCGTTCACCAATTGCAAATGAGCTCATAAAAACCCAAACCATATATAAAAGCCCTCTCGCATGTTATTCTGGAAAGAAATAGCTTTGTCGTTGTTTCAAAGAATTAGTGAGCCAACAACGCAAAGCTTTGGAGTTGGTTACTGGGTTTTTACTGTAGTCTCTACGAGCTATACAAAGTCTGAAGACATTGTACGTACAGTACATCTTTAATAAGAAGGGAGCTCACAGTCTACCAAACTCTGCCAAATAAACTTTTAATACATACTGTACTTCACTCAGTAGTTGTCCATCTCTTCTTCGTGGAATATCTAACAGCTCTAAAAATATTTTCTTGGAAGAGGATAGAATTATCATTGTTATATATCAATCAAGTATGGTTAATGAAGCAAAGCCAGCATGCTAGTATTGCACAAGGGGAAAAGCCTCCAGAACACAAAGTGGAACAACAAATGCCCTCGAAATTCTGCCGAAGGGAACAGGAAGCTCTGGATGCCACATCAGTACGATTTGTGTAGCTCTTAGGCATCCTTGTACCGCAGCAGGTTTGCTTTGCCTCTTCACTGCCACATTTCTTTCTGAAACAGGTAGGGATCTTCCAGACCATTACAAAAAAAAGAAAAAAAATTAAAAAATTACAGCAGCTGCAGCAAAGTGTGGTACTATTCAATTTCTTGAAGACTGAGGCTTTTATTTCAAAATATCATATATTAATATATATATATTTCTATATATATACTTTAACTGGTATAAAGTAAATTGTAGATCCAAACTTATACTGTTGCTTGTATTTCGCAATCTTGGAAACTTTACCAAAGGAACCATTTTCTTCATTTTTATTTTCAGCTGTCAATCAGGGGCATTGTTTCCACTGAATGCTTTCTTTTACACAGTAAAGCCACTGTTGTTATCTGGTAAACAGTCAAAGTGCAAATAAGAAATCCATTTGGCTTGTAAATGCTGAGATGGTTTTAAACTTTCAAGACTTTGTCCTCACAATTCAGCAGGGCTTTCACTGTCTCCGTGCAGACGGTGCGCTGTTAGGTCCTCGGGTGGATCTGCCATAAGAAAGTGCAAAAGAGTCAGTTATACAAAATATGTTATGACAGGAAAAAAAAGACCCAGGCTTCGTGGCGCTTTGCCTTGCTCAGGCTATAGCTGAGTTTAAGCTGCAGCATTTTGGGAGAGTTCTTTTCTCTCGGGACCGCGTGGATTGACAGATATGCAAGAGGCAGGTGCTGAGCGAGCTCCTGCCTGTGCCTTGGGAGATCCTGGATGTGCATCGTTCACCCGGGCTGGCAGCGCAGGAGATGCCAGGACAACCTTGGGTGTGGGGCCGTGGTCACCCCAGCCCACCACCCTCCCCTTCTCAGAGCGATACTAGTAGCTTCTGCTGGACAAGGACAGGCAGATGGATCCATCTGACCGGTTCATTTGGATCCCCATCAACCCACCTACCCAAAGAGGGGCGGGATAGGAGTGACCAGCTATATAATAGACTGGAAGGTCTGACCGACTTCATCTACTCACCTCGGGTGAGATAACACGGCCTGCAAAAGACCGTAAACACCATTGCTCTTTATGACTGACACCACAACGGATCTGAGTGCGCTAATGGCTTGAAGAGAAACCACCACCCAGAGGTTTGGTTTTTTTTAGGATGCTGGAATAAGAATGACTGACCAGAAGCAAACACAGCTCTCTCGAGGAGAGGCTTTTGTTTCTTTCCCACACTGATACACACAGATGAATGGCACAAGGGGTCCAACCCTTTGCTAGATGACTAGGTCAGCAATGAAACTCAAATTGACTTGAATATGGGCAGGTTCAGGCATTAAATCAGGGCTACAAATTATTAGCTAAGCACTAGGTGATATGATGAAATGCAGCAGTAAGTCTTATAGCAGGCAGTATTTGCTATGTTGTGCTCTACTGCTTTGAACTGACCTCTTAATTACAGAGACTGTTATCACAAAAGTAGAGGGGTTTCTTCACTGCTCTAAAGAAAAACTTAATCTGGAAATCATCTGACATATTAACCCAGTTGGACAGTTTAAAAAAAAAGAAATAAAACTCTGGGTTTATTTACCATTTCCTTCCTTCCCCCAGTTCCCATTTTCTGCTCTCCTGGTTTGCCACTGACAAGTGACCTGCTGGGTTTTCTCTCTTGGGGATCAATATCACCCTTTCTCATTTGTACACTGCCTCAATACTTTGTGTGGTGGGAGTAGGAGCAGGGAACAACAAGGGGCCGAGGGGCTGTGGACACCTCAGGTGCTATTTGCTGCAGCGTGAGATGAGCAGCGGCTGCTAAGAAATGATGCTTGGGTCCCACGGGGCGCTGTGAAATGGCCTCTGTGTGTCTGATGGCAGAATGTACAATAAGCCAAGTGTTACTCGGCAAACTGGGGGGTGAGTGGCCCTGATGATGGGTGCAGGCTGTGAAGCTGGAGAGGTGCTCCACGCTGAGCTGCTCTGTCAGCCCACGATGGCTCAATGCTTTAATTTCCATTATTTATTTTTATATATAGATGTAAAATTTATACACATATTATATATATATATTGTATTTCATTTCTCCACACTATCAGTAGAAAAAACAGCTTGTTGAAGTATTTAGAGGGCTAGTACATGAATGCTAGGTGTTGTTCACATGGAGTACACACAAAGGGCATTTTGCAGTGCAGCGTGCACAGGAGCCCAGGTTGAGAGCCCCGGGGAAGAGCACTGCGCTCCTCAGGGGCTCTGTGAAGCAGAGCACAGAAAGTCCTGTGTGGACACCAAGCCAGTGTCCAGAACTTGTGAGTGACTCCCTTGCTCAGATGGGAAGTGGCAAAACTTGGGATGCATGAAGAGCCACGTTTCCATGTTTTTTAGCAGCTCTGGTTCTTACAGGCATTTATGTGCCCTTGTGGGCATCATCTCCCAGCAACCAGACTGAGACTGTGCTCTTGCATGTCCCCAGGTACAGGCTGCTCTGCTGAACTGTAGTGATGTGATCTCCAGCCAGGTCCCAGTACAGCTCCAAGAGCCCCAAATTTTTAAGGAATGCATTGAAGATTATGTTCTTAACAAAAAAAAAAAAAAAAAAAAGAAGTGAATAGGGATCAAAAAAACATTGAAACTGCTCCAAAATTGAATTACAACATGATTTTTTTCCAGTGTTTGTCACCTGCTCTGACCATCAGTAGAAAAGAAATTGATTTACAGAGGCCATGAGCTTTATATCTTCAACATTAACAACTTAATTAGTGAGCTACGCTGAAGGACTAAATGCAGGAATAAATACATGAAAGGGAAGGAATGGAGAATGTGCTGGCAAAGCCTTCACCGGGTCTGTTGTCCACCTTCTTCTGACTCTAACGAGTATTAATCATATCTGAGAACCAATCATGAAGTAATACACTACACTGTAAAATTACGTATCTTGTGTATATACATGTATTCATATATATACATGCATACACACATGCTTATATGTGATTTAGTGTGGCCCTTGAAGAATATACTAATAGGTATTTTAACCCTGCAAGTCAAATGCAAATGTTTTCCCTGTCAGATGGCAGCCGCCTACTGTAAACATTCCTAATGTAAGGAAAAGCCTTCATTAAAACAGTTTACAATGTAGAGCCTATGGTGACTTGCTCTAGCTTTTTGGCTAATGACCACAGGTCATTATATATGATGTTGACTGATATATCTAGGGTGTTGACTGATTTGTCTTGTTTCTCCTTCTTTCTTAACTTCCTTAACTACACAAATTAGACACACATGGCCTAATCTTTCAGCCTGGATTGGGGTCAGTACAGATTATAGGGTAATCTCTTTCCCTGATGCCATCTGAAATGACAAAACAAAGAGAGAAATGCCTGTTTCAGGATCTGATTGCTTCCATTATTCTATATTTATGTTGCTAGACTTGATGCAGCAGCACAGATTCAAGCAAAATTTCAGGGATTATAAAGTAGAATTTTCCTTAAAAAATGCAAGAGGCAGTTGCTAAGCACATCATGTCATGTTGCCTTTGTCAATTGCATTCTGTAATGATATTTTAAAGCAACAAAGCAAAATTCTACTGGAAGCAGCACCATAAGGTACTCCCCTCACAAGCTAATTAAAATAACTCCTGTGGGTAAATGAAGAAATATTTTTTCAGTTATGAGCACTCACTCTGTAAGTATTTAATTTAAATGAAATACAATAATGCATACTGAATAGATTGGACCATACATCTGCATATTAATGAAGCTGCTAAATTTCTAGCAATTGCTTCTAGATGCAGGCTATCGCCTAAAAGTAGTTTATGTGATGAGGGTTGGGGGAGTTAAGAGCAGGACAATTTCACAGAAAAAAAACAAATGCAATTCCTAAATTATATAATTTGCAGACAGACTGCAGAAATACTGAGTTATTGTAATTTAACGAAAGTATAACATTTCTCCGTGTTGCTTATTACTTCTTTAATATCACTTTCTTCCATTTTAATTTCCCAATTCAAAGAGAAAAACGTTGTGTCCCTGAAAAGGACATGTAGTAAGTTTGGTTTTTTGGTTTAATTGTACTGCAAGACACATACATTAGGGCACCATCTTCCAGTGGTGTTTCAGTGTGGATAGATCAGTTGTGAGCATAGAGTGGTTTGCAGCAACAAAAGCACTGCAGGAAGAAATTGAGTCAAGGAATCACAGTTCCCTCCATGCTTTCTGTTTTGCTTTGTGAGATGCTGAAGAGCTGATATGCATCCTGCTTTCAGGGGCCACTTACTGCCTTCTGCAAAGAAAACCTCCTAAATTACAGTGCTGTGATGTGGTGGAGAGATTAGCTATGCCAGAAGGTACCATTCAAGAAACTAGGGTTGCAAAACAGATCATTCATCCCGGGGTAAATCATATGGAGGGAAAGAAAAGACTTGAGATGGCATGGGGATCAGTTGGGGTAAAATCTCCTCCTTCAACAAAAGGCCTAGAAGACATGAAAAATGACTAGAGTTAGGATCGTAGCAAAAGGAAGAAGTCAGGAAATTCTGGCACTAAGCTTCACGTTCCTGTGCATTAGTAGCTAGCTGGGTATGAGTATGTAGAGTTTCTTATTGAACAGGGAAAAATGTCTTGAAAAATTGCTGGTTTTTTTTTTATTTTTTATTTTATTTTATTTTATTTTATTTTATTTTATTTTATTTTATTTTATTTTATTTTATTTATTTTTATTATTTAGCAGGTTTCAAAAGTTATTTTCCGCTTCACTGAAAACCAAAATTTATTAGTTTATAAAAAAATATCTTGAGTTGACAACCATGTCATTTTTCTCTGGAAAAAAAAAATTATCATGGTATGAAAATAATAAAAATTGTTGAATACAGGTATAGGTGGCAGTTTTAAGCAAATGGTTGTGAAACACCTGCAAAATTCAAAAAAAAAAAAAAAAAAAAAAGCTAGATTCTATTTTTGAAAAACACTTTTTTTTCCTGCCAAAGCTAATCTCATAGTGAGAGAAGTTTAGCCAGCTCATTCACACTTTATTTGCAGCCCTATCTCCACATTTGCCTAGCTGTGCATGGTGAAAGCTGTCATCACTTTTGGCCTGGGTTACCTGAATCTTCAGCATCTCAAGAGTATGTTACTAACGGGTGCACAGGGCTAGAGCTGCTCTGAAGTAAGACCTGAAATGCAGATAGTGAGTTGAGTCCTCAGCACCATTTCATGCTACGAAGCACATCTACAGCTGTTTAACATAGATGTGGCCTGGAACAGCCCAGGAATGGATGTGGGATCCAGCAGTTCCCTTTGATCTAGTATTCTTCCTTTTAGCTTCCAGAAACGAGCTCAGTGATGTGCAATAGGGTTTTTTCTGAGGTGACAATGTCTGTAAGAAAGCGACCTGGTGATCCAGCAGCTCCAAGCCTGGATCCAGCTGACCAGCCTGAATCCATCTGAATTTTCACGAAATTATAGCCAGAGGCTTTGGGTGGCTGGGGAGGTATGCAGTGAGCTGTAAGACTTTTACAGCAGACATGGTGATGGAAAAGCTATGGGCGAGAAATCGTTAGTGTCCCCCGTTCCTATTAGGACCTCCTGGGTATAGGCAGAAAGACAACTTACTCTGGTGGTCTTGATTTTATTGCCAGTCGCACACATCCATCCAGAATTATCAGGCAACGTCTTACATTCCTCTCCTTCTAGGCAGGGCTCCATCTCACACCACCATTTCCCGATCACTATTGAAGCTAAAAGAGGAAAGACAACATTCACAACTACATTATAATGAAAAATCTAATTAAATAATATCTCAGGGGTCTAACGCTGCATTTAATAGGCAGAGCGTCCCTTCTAAACCCTTCAATTGAAATTCAGTTGCAGGGATATCACATTTAATTACTTGTTTTACATCCTATATTCTCCAAGACAGTGCATCGCTTGCCGTAGCTTCCTTATACACGGCATTTAGTCTGTTGTCACGCTGTGACTGTGGGGAACGCTGCGATGGCAGCAGCCCTGGCTCAGACCGAAGGCCCCTCCATCCTAACAGCCCGTCTGTCCGAGTGGCCCATCTGATCTTTATGAACATATATAAGACCAAGGCAAGTCAAAAGAGATTTTCCTCAGAATATTCTCCAGGTCTTCAGGACTTGTGGCTCAGGGTGCTCCAGAATAAACACTATCTGCTTTGCTTTCCATAGCTACAGCTGGCTTTTTCTTCTAACAAATCTGTGCAGAATTTTTTGAACCCATTGTAGACTTTTAGCTTTGACAGTATCCCATGACAGGGAGCATCACAACTAGAAATAGAAGGTAAGGTTGTGCTGAACAGCAGCAGAAGTTCAGTTTATTGAAACATGATTATGAATTTAATAGAAACCATATTATCTCTAACAGTAACTTTAAATTTCCAAATATTTAATGTTGTAAATAATGACAGTGTTTGGATCTTGTTGTTTGAATTTAATTGGCACATATGTTTACAGCCTTGAGTGTACCTTAATGAAGTTTCTTGTCTGGGAATCAGTATCTGTCTATAACCTTAACTGTATCTTAATGACATTTTTTGTCTGGGGATTTTGATAAACTTTAGCTATCCTTGCAAACTGTGACTAGCTGGTGCATGAGTGGCTCTGTCTGTAGTTTGTTTTCCTTGGCAAGAATTAATTTCATGGTTGCACTCATGAAGCCTCACTCTTAAAGCTTCTTGCACGCTCACTCAGAGATGCTTAACCCATTCATATCCACCCACACAGCTGCTTCATGCCTATAATATACCTTTGGAGCAGCAGACTGCCTTGGATCTGGAAAATGCCCTGTTGTGCATGCATTGATTTAAGGATATTTCAGAGTTTATAATCAAAGTCTTGATTTATTTTCTATCTAGTTGTAATCTGTTTATGCTCACAAAATCCTAAGGAAACACCCAAAGACCCATCTGCAGCTGCTATTAACGTCCATCCCCTTAATTCACAGCTGTGCAGATGAAGCTAGAAGTCCCTTTTTCTCTCATCTCTAATGTATGACCAAACCACTCTGAGAAATAAACACACTGAACCCACATTCTAGATAATCCTAGACTAAAAAGGATGCATCGCTATTCCATTTCATCATGCAAGAGGAGGCTCTGTGTGGCAGAGAGCACGAGGCTGGAGAGGAGACTCAACAAGGGACAAAAGAGGGACTCTGGCATTTTCAGTAACATGTGAACTGTATTCTTGCTTTCAGTTTAGAAGAGGTGGGTACTAGGGGACTATGGTTTCAAAGTTACCTGTCATCCGCATTATCTACACAGTTATACCCATCACACTAATTTACCAGAGCTGCTGTTGTCCCACCTGACCACCTGACTTTATTGCTCCAAACCTAATTTGCTAGGAATTGTTCCCCTTTTGATCCAGCCCTCAAAGGAAAACCGTATTTTCATAGGATTGTTGCAATTTTGCTTTTGTTTTCCAGTGCGGTCTAGCAAAAACGAACCACTGGCAAGACGGTCAATCCTCAGCCACTTTGAAGTCTTCTGGCAGCCTCACGTAATTACCTCTTCTCCTTAATGCTCCCCTGACTTTCTGATCCAGCTTCCTCTGCTGCAGACCAACAAACAACATGCAGAGATGCAAGCATGCAGGTATGTCATACTATAAATGTGTGTTTCCAAATGGAAAATGTAGGTACACACAATTACTCCAAATTAAGCCAAATACTATATTCTTTAGGTAAGAATGTAAGAGAGAGAAATAATTTATATTGTTTAAATGAACACAGAAGTATGTCATGTGCCCAGCAAGGAAGCTGTTTTTCACATAAAGCTGGTAGTAAACTCTGGGAAATAAAAATACTTCATTACAGAGTGGGACATCCTGTAAAGAAGGTCAAGCATACGTACATTAAATGTCACTATTATTTCCTTTAAAGTGCAGTTAAGACTTCCTTTGGAAAGGTGAGGTCTTTGCTCCTCAGATAAGCTGAACAAACCAGCCCCTGCCACTAGTTGAGGCGCACGGTTGATCTGAGTGGCACACGGTGAGCCATGCTGGCGTGCAGCCAAGTATAGCCCATTTTAGTGCAAAATAAACAAGAATGAGAAGCATTATTTCTGGGTCAACTAATTAACCGTGATGGGGAAGGTACTGCAACTCAGGAGTCCAAGGTAGTACCTCTAGGACAGGCCTTAACTTGGTTTGGGATTACGCCAGCAGAGTTGCTGAATAACTGTCCTGAGTGGGATATGGTTTTCACCTGCTGAGTTTACTTGAAACACAGGGAAAAATACCTTGGGTTTGAAAGCTCCATTGGTCTGGAAGAAGAGTAAGCTGGAGCAAGTAAGCTAGGCTTAGGATAGAGTAGAGTAGAATAGAATAGAATAGAATAGTTCAGTTGAACGGCCATACAATGATCATGTAGCTCTGCGTTGCCTTTCCTATTTCTCTTCACAGTTTATACCTCACTTTTATCATGTAATATATAATTTCTCCATATGTACAACACACACACACAAAAGCCTTTACACCTGTGCTTGCAAAGCAATTTAATGATGCTATTCACACGTAATTTTCAGAAGGCTATCATTAATGCTGCTAACAGTGGAGAAAAGAGATATCTCTTTTTGCTATGCATGAAAAGGCACAAGGGCTGAATCTGTGCTCTAATAATAGATTGTGCAGTGAGCAAACTGAAAAAGCATATCCTGCTAAATACTGGCCTTCACAGCAATCATCAGAGCACAGCTTCCTCAGAATACGTGAGAAGAATCTTGTGATACGGAATCAAAAGTGATGATCATAATTATTTACTAGTAGCAGTGCTGTAGCATTAAATAACCATGGAGAAGGACCCTATGGTGCTAGGTACAAAACCACAAACCTGAATGCCCTGGCCTAGGGAGTTTACAATGTAAAACGGTGATACGAGATGAATACAGACTGAGAGGCAGCACGGAGAAGCAACGCTGCTCATAGCAATTAAAATGATCTAACTACTTCTTGATGCTGTTACATACAGCCAAAGTGTTTGGATATTGACCTTGAGAAATACTGAAATGCAAAATCAGTGCTGAACATTAATGTCAATTAATTTGTGTAACAGCGTGCAGGTTTTAGTGTGCTTATATATATACACACACATCTCTGTATATAGTGATATCTGTCTATCTCTAAATTTGTGATCACAGTGCAGTTACAACCACAAGGTAACCCACCCAAGGGTCCACCAGTGAGTACCCTCACCTGTCCCTATGCAGCACAGATGGGCTGGAGACAAGGCTTCTTTTATAATTGAGGAAACTAAGGCCATTTACAGATTAAACGCTCCTATTTGTCTCTAATATGTAAGTGGGCAAACTCCTTTGTAAATCTGAAGCACTGCAAAACTCGCTGTGGTCTAGTCCTCGGCATCATGCTGTGCCAGGGGCATCCAGAGCCCAATGAAAGTTATTTCTTTTGAGTCTTGTGTTTGTAGGTTTTCTTTTCTATTAAGAGCCTTTTAATCTTTAAGACCAGATGTCCTTCCTGGGCACTGCTGATCCTTTGAGGTCTACTTGATCTCGAAGTTTTACACCTCCAGCTCTGTTCAAAGAGCCAGGAAAAAGCTTTAAAACGAATCACAGTTTGCTGTGTTTGAGATGAGGTACACCTGTATGGGGGCGGGGGAAGCTTCCCTGGGGAATACAATGCAGCTTCTCTACATTTAGGTTATGTTGCTCTGAGATGTGCTGAAGCAGTTGTGTGTGTGAGAGAGAACTGTTAAAAAGAAGATGCTTTCCCTTGGGGCTGTTTGCATTCGAGATCCCCCAGATCCTGTGAACCTGAGCTTCTCGGTGACCTGAACTGCTAATTCCGGGTGAGAATTACAGACTCCCATTAGTCACCAGGTATCATGGGCTGCGAGTGCTTACATCATGCTGAATTAGATGCCTGTAACATTTTGGAGTGGTTTTCATTGTGTTCTTCTCGCTGTCTGGGGAATACTTGAAGCATGGAGTTTCTTCATGCAAGGCTGATTTGACTGAGACAGATAATCCTCAGCCATGGGGAAAGAAAAAAGGATATGATATAAAAGAGTCTTGACTACACCTGCTTTGTTTGTGTTTTGTTTTGGGTGTTTTGTTCCCCAGCTCCTGCTAGTGTAAATAAGAGTTTGCTTATATCTGAGTTCTTTTCAAGAAAATGTCTGTTTTATAAGGATATTAAATTCTAAGCATATAACTAATGGAGCTGGGGAGAAAAGCAACTTTCTTCAGAAAATTATTGAGATTTTTTTTCCAGTCCAATTCACAGTGTATTTTTTATATCTTTGTTTGAAAAGCTACAGACATTTTTTGATCAAAATATTTAACTTTTGATGTATTTTGCCTGCATGGATTAACAGACAAAAAAGCATTTGGTTGAAATGGCATTCGCTGATGGTGTGTACCAAACAGAGATGTAAACTACAGATTAAGAGATCTGGGGATCAGATTGAATATAGGGAAAGAACAAGAAAATAGCTTATATTTGGTAGTGTTTACACAATCCCATTGCAATTTAAAATGCATTTGTTCCCAAAGCCTTAGGTGGCTGCAGGGAACTTCCAGCTTAGACTGAATTCACTGGGCTTCAGCCTGCCAAGTTCCTAAGAGCCTTTGTAGGTCACGTAAGGGTAGTGACCGATTTTGGACTTGTTCTTGTGCATCGTCTGGAGCACAACGGTTTGATGTATGAAGAGAGCTGGCTGGGGATGTTTCCCCCTTGAATGTCAATAACAAATTATTCTATTATGGGACAGTAAAAATGCACCAAATACCTTCACGTATCTACACCTAAACTGAGATCAAACCAACATGGACACACTAACCATTCTATCATCTTCCTCTTGAATGAAGCAGTAGTTGGAAAAATTTGATCCCATTTTGATCCAATCCATTGGATTCAAACCTCCTTACTTGTTGAAACTCTCAGACTTCTTGTGTCTCACGTTTCTCAGTCTTCAGGTTTTTGCACTGAACTGAAACCCCTCAGCTGATCAAAGCGGTGACAAGGGGCCCTGTTACAGGGGATGAACAGGACACAGGCGGGGGGTGGTCTGGGGGAAAATGTGCTCACACTGCCCAGAGGCTTGCACGTGCTTGCTTGTGCCATGTTTGCTACTCCAATGTATATATAAACTGCAAAGAATTTTTTTTTTTTTTTTGCAGATAGAGCTATTCTTTAACTTTTCTGCATTTGTGTTTAGGCAATTGCTTTAACATACTGTTCCATTGTTAAATATAATGTCTTTATGGCAATAAGCATAAATAAATAAATAAATAAGTTATATTTAACAACGGAACGATACGACAATACTCACAGAGTAATATATAATGTTAATTCACGTCTATGGAAGACCCTGAAATATGAAAAAGGAGCAAAGTATCATCATGCATTTTTCAACAGTTTAGAGGGAACATGCTATGTATTAAAATGTTCCAAGATTGCTTCTGCATTTGCCATTATAAAGCCACAGCAGCTATCTCTTTTTGCCTGTGATAAAGTGCACACATTTTGTTTATATAGAAATAGAATACAAAGGAATAGAGATATTAGATTGTGCTTCCTCCTGATCATAAGTATCATGTTACTCCAAGGAATAAGAAACAGAGTTTGTTTTCAAAACTAGTATGACACTCATTGCAGGATGGGAAAGTTTTTACTGTAAGTATAAAGCATTCCATTTTAATCTAGTTTCCACCAGAGAAGATTGATATAAATAAAATTTAAATAGAGAACACATTTCACAGATGCCAGCAGTGAAAAAAGACTTTGTCAGCTTAATGAAAAGGTATCAATTTTCTCCACTTTATTCAATAAATTGTGAGTAATTTTCTAAATGGATTAAATTAAAGGAAAGTTCAAACTCCCTGTGAGAGACTCTTGCACTGATGGAGACTTTTGGCAATGGCCATAGCACAGAGGTAGGTAAAATCCTCCAGGTCATTTTGTTTTTGAAAAAAACCCCACACCTCACCCTGATATAAACTAGAATAGGGGAATCTGTAACCCTGTGCTCACCTATTCCTTGTAAAACAAAGTCTCAGCAAATTGAATGAGACATGTAGTTTCTCTTGCTTTATTGGGATGTCATGGGGTGCAGAATGAATTATAGGGGTGGCAACACACTTTCTAGGAGGATGGGAAAACTGGAGTGAAAGCAAGTGTCATATGGAAGGTTATGTATTTCATAAACAGCCCGAGATACCATTAACTCTGGGAGTTGTAAAGCAGTAGTGCGATAAGTTAAAGAATACAAATATGAAACAAAAGATTTCAGGTTGAATAATGCTATCTAGGAGAAATACAGGATGTTTCCTACAGGGAATCCATCGAACTATCTGCTTTAATTCCATCTTAATTTTAGAAGCATCAGTCTAATGCTCACACAGTGTAATACTTTGCAGATTTTGATAACAGACCTCTCGTAACTCTGGGAAAACTGACATTCCTCCAGTTTAACATACAAGCACAGTGCAATCAGTCTGGCAAGTGATGTCTCATATCTCCTAATTGCCTCGGATCCAGTCTTGCTGAGTTAATTTAATATTTTTTAATTGTAGTAAACATTAAAAAGAGATCATCATATTAAATTATTTTCTTTATGACTTTCTGATCTTTGCAATGTTCTACAGGTTTCTGAACAATGTTTTATTAATTCACTGGTAGAAACTTCAGAAAGAATTAAAGGTTTTCATATTTTTTTCCACCCAGAATTCTTGATCTTTCAGCAGCCAGAGTAGGGTATTTTTAAGAGCGTAATATGTGTCTGAGCAACCCTGTGGGCTGCACTAAAATATACCCACAAAATATGAAAGGGCAGATTAGACTCAAAGAATCCATGAACAATTTCCATTTAAGATCTGCATAAATCAGCAAAAAGGGTGCTAATTCGACAGCACGAGAAGACTCACTAGTGAAAAACCACTTACATTGCCATTTTCTAACAGTTGGCATACTGTTAGGTAAATTGGAAAAAATGACATAAGAATGTTGTATACTTCCCTCGTAACAGTATGACTAATAGAGATGGTGATGGCTAATGGCCTGAGAATCCGAAACTGCCAGGGCTTGTTTAACCCCATCTCTGCTTCTGATTTTCTCTATTACTACAGGTAAATAATCTTCTTGCTATAGCAATTTTCCATTTGTAATTTTATTTACTTAAAAGGATGAGTTGGTTTTGCCTTGTCCCCTTGTACGTTCCCCTCTGTCTTTACTGACCTGTTGAGCTCCAACACTGCACTGCAGCAGTGTGGGGCTGACCCGTTGCTGCATTTGTACAACTAGGAGGATGGTGTCTTGGACTGAACCTGGGTTTCCTAGGTACCACCATAATAAATAGTAACATTAAAATTATATGAAGTCTGTGTGCTGCCAGATTTTTAAGCACATGCATGACTTTCAGATGGATAGAGATGGTCTGTTAGAGGGCAGGTTTCACACAAAGCAGGTTGTACCTTGCAAAGGAGTTTTTTGGCTGCAGTGCTGTTCAGTCCAGGAGGGTCAGACATTGCAGCTTTTTAATTCTTCCATGTCTCTCCCTTTGCACCTTTGGAAACAAACGTTGCTTGGGTGCATGGCTGAGTGGCACCTGTAACTAAAGCAGAACCCTGATTTCTCATGGGCGGCACCTTCATGGTGGGTGAATGTGCACCTTAACTTCCATGAGTGCCTTTAAAATGACACTGCTCAAATCCTCTGAGTACCTATAAAGTGTGTACAGCTGTTCAGAGGTAAAATCCTCTGTTCTGGTAGCTAGGTACACAGATAAAACCATCCAGATTTTAAGGAGAACTGTAGAAGTTGCATAATTATCTCCCAAATGGGGTGGATCCCAGAGATCTCAGCAGCACCGAGTGCAGGCCAGTGGAAAGCAATCAAAATGTCTTTTGGGCCACATGGTTCACCTTGTGAGATCTTTTAAAACTCTCAGGTTTTAAAGTAATAAAAAAATGAAGACACCAGAAGCTGCCAGGCTTGGAGGCCAATGGGTTGTAGCACTCTTTCCCAGAGATGTCAGCAATTCCCAGGTCAGTCAAACCGTGCTTGGCAGCTGGCTCTCAACCCCTGTTCTCATTTGCTAATACTGTACCAAAAGGCATCGCTGGCTTTCTTAATTATTCCACATTCCACTGAGCTCAGACATGACCAATGCTAGACATTTTTTCTTTGACAGTTATGGATCATAGTTGATATTATAAGAGAACCTTTACTGTGTTCTCTATCTAGAAGTTTGATTTCTACAACGAAAGGCAGAGCAAGCCTTGGCAAAACAGGTTTTTCACAGATATCCGTGGCAGAGAGAAAGGACGTGAAATGATAAAGTAAACCAGGTATGATAAACTTGTCTCCCCAAGAGTGCATGGTGTATTCTATGACATTGCAGAGCGCTAGGACAGAGCCTTACATTTTTTCTTGGAAATTCTTGAATTCATGTGCAGCAACACACACCTAAGGCAGGCATCAATCTGCCCACCTTTATTTATAGTTTTCTGCATGTGAGTTTATTGGTGTTTGACATAACCTCACTGCAAAGGCAGTGGGTCATTTGAGAGCAACCTGCTGACACTAATGAGTGCTAATGAGACTAATGAAAACATAAAATGCTTACATTCAGGGAGCTGAAATGAATGCAGGTAACCGAGGATCCCCTCCCAGCCTGTGCAGGGAAAATCGATCTCTTGTGGGTTAAGGAGACTCATTGCTGCTATTTATTACTGAAGTTTGGAGCTGAATCCATCCCTCACTGCAGAACAAAGCTGAGAGCAGGCTGATAAAATATTTGTGCAGTGTAGCAATGTATTTGCACCCTATTTGAACTGCTTTCAGATAGCCTAGTGAAAGCTTAATCTTACTGTTATATATTTAATGAAATGCTGATGAACTGCAGCATAATTATACATTTTTGGAAAGACAATAGGAAGCTGCTTATAAATATTCACACCCATGTTTCAGACCAGAGTTGAGGACTGGTGTGCCGTCAAAGAAGAAAAATGTCTTCATGTAATTTTTTCATTAATGAAGTAAACGAATGAGTTAAAATGTAGAGAGACAAGAGCCAGGTTGTGAGGTGAGGATTAGGGAGGTACACCGAGGTTTGAGGGTGGCCTTGCGATGTTGTTCCTCTGGTGGCTGCAGGGACCCTAAGTCGTACATCTATATCTATATATATCTATTGAGCTGCTGTGGTCCTGATGCTGCTGTGGAGGTGTTTGCTCACACTGCCAGCACTGCTGGGAAACGACAGCGTTGAACCAAAGGTATAATTGCTGTGACTTTGTCCCTCGTGACGGTGGGAGTGAACACCCAAGAGGAACAATTATTGCCTGGCTTTGCATTAGAAACCAATGATCTGTGTTTAGGGTCTGATCCAACAGTTACTGAGGAGACAGGGGATAAAAAATCCTCCTTGGTTTTTGCAGGTTTCAGACCAAATGTGGTGCCTGTAAAACTTGCCATTTGCTCAAACATGAATGCTGTGCACGGCAGGGGGCTGCTTTAGCAAGGGGGGAAGGAAAAGCTGCAAGATGGGCTCTGAAGGGTGAAAGTCTATTATGAAATTTTGACTGAATGAGGTGCCAGAATCATAGCTTAGCAGCAAAGCACTCTATGAAAGAACACTGAAAATGAATAAATTATGTAACTGTAATGCATTTATAAGGCATAACAAAGCATGCATAATATATTGGATAGTTATCAGTTATGAAATTAAATTCTGGTGTACTGCTTGGGTGTAAGTTCTGTAGCATTCAGCTTCTGTTGTTTCTAGTCCACAGAGAAGATTCATGTAAATAAATAAGCAAAATTCCTCCATGGAATCTACAGAAATTAATAACACATAATATGATTATGTGTTATTAGTCAATGAAACCCACCATTTTTAGCTTTGTGTATGTTTTTCCCGGGGATTTTTTTTTTTTTTGAGGTTCTGTTTGTTTGTTTGTTTTAAATGCAAGCCATTATATTGTCACTGTTTTTCTCTGTGAAAACTACTAACTTCTCCATAATTTAAAGACCTAAGGCTGAATCTCTAAGCTTAGAAAATGGTGACATATGTGCCTGCAGTTCCAGGTGTGCCTGTAACATCCCTCACTGTTGGCCACAGGAAATGTGGCCAGAGAACCGAAAGCACAATGATCAGGGATTGGTGTGAGCAGTAAAAGGGTGACGTTTCTCCTAAAATCTGGATATCGAGGAATTTTTGGAAAAAGAGACTGCTAAGAAGTGTGGAGTACATGAAGCCATCTGCTATTCTTCCCTTAAAAAGGGTGAAGAAAGGATACTAGTCAGAGATGGAAAATTCCTGAATCAAAACACTCCTTAATTTTGAGCTTGTTCTAAGAATCTAATGTCCTAAAAGGGTCTGAATATCACCACTGCTCTAAGATCCTTGCTGGGTTGAGTGGAGTTGGCAGGTTCAGTGACAAAACGAGGTGTGTGATTAAATACAGATTTCAGTCATCACTTTAGTGACTTAGGTTTGCAGTTTTATAGGAGAACCCTTGCTTTGAGGTATCGTGTTTTCAGACAGGCTGACCCACCCGTGTGAGGATGGGGTTGGGTGTGAACCGCTGTTTCCTGGCACTGCACAGTAGCAGGAGGTGGCTCTGGAGGGACTTTCTTGTTCTCCCCACTCCCACCAGTGCAAGCACCTGCTGGTGCGGTGGTCACACTTAAGTCCAAAACATCCAGCATCACATGTCTTTGTCCTGTCTCGGGGCACTAAAGCTGCCTATCTGGTCTGTGGGTGGTGATTAAAATGCTTTTGAAGTAGTTGAAGTTCATATTGGTGCTAGACCTAATGTCTTATAATACATTCTTGGTACGTTCTCTTCTGCCCGAAATGTTCTGCCTGCTGTGTCCTGCAGCCTAATAAAATATGCACAGATCTATTATCTGATTGACACATATGCAGAAGAACAACAGCCTTCATTAGTTGCCTGTTGGCATGTGGCTGGTGGATTTTCAGAGTAAAGTGATGTGGGTCAAAGCGCTGATGAGCGTAACCCATGGACGACCCATGGTGCTCAGGGAAAGGATGGGAGCAGCCCTTTGCTATTGTCTGCATCCACCAGCTATTTTCAGGGAGTATCAACTACAGAAATATGTTTATGGCAGACAGTTTTACAGCTGGTGAGTGATATTTAAACCCCTACCAACCAACAAACTCACACTGCAAAGTAGGGTCAGGTGCCCTGTGCTCTCAGTGTAGGGATGATTCAATTTGAAATGATAAACTAAGGGAGGTTTTCTTGTCCTAATGATGGTACTATGAACTTGCACGTGGTGTGCCACTTTATGCACGCTGGTGCCAAAAGGCAGAGCTTGCAAATTTCTTTAGGAAGTAGCTTAGTTAACTTGCAATTATCTCTGCTGTGGAAAGACACTATGGTCCAAATTCTCTTCCGTGAACTGGGGATTGCTGTGGTATAAATAATACACCTATAGAGCACTTATTAAATTTCCTCAGCCCAGCTCTCGTCTCAGAAGGGCACAGTTTAAAATCTGTGTGGAGGAAGCTGTTTTCAAAGGTTAAATGAGCCAACTGTCACTCCACAAGGTAATTACTGATTTATTAAAAGTGTTGTATTCATTCAAATCTCTTTGTTCTGTGATGTAAGACAAGTCTAATTTTGTTTTACAGATCAAAGGAACATTTGTTTTTTGTAAACAAATCCCTAGCTACTATTACAAATTACATCATGCATAATCTTGACATGATAGATTTGGAGGTATTTCAGTGCAACAATGCCAGTGCAATCGGAACAACAACTGAAAAACTAAACAAAAATTGATGAATTAAGCACACAATACTTTGTATCTCATATCATAGCTTAATTACTACTTCAATATGCATGGAATAAGAGAAGTAACTCAATTATAAAAGCTTATCAGCAAGACTTAAAACCAGTGAAATTCATGAGTGGATATTAAACTGACCTTAACTGACAAGCTTTTCTTCGAAATTATGTTTTCCTTCAGTGCTCATAATGCTTATTTACTCTGAAACGTTTTACAGAGCTGAGAATTCTGATAATGGGCACTTGAAATTTCATGGCTGTGTTGGTTTTGGCACAGCTTGTGTCTTTTTGCCTCCATTCCATATAACTGTGAGTCGTATTATTTTAAAAGGTGAAAATTCACTACCATTTACAGTGGTTTATTTTTTTCCCTGGAAAAGTCCCTGGATTGCACTTCTAGGTAAGTCTTTGCTACAAATAATTTATATGATGACCTTACTCTGTTGTCCTTAGAGTGAATAATCCTGAATTTATACAAGGATCATTATTTCCTATGTAATGCAGAAGATGTGCTCTTGAAATAATAACCAGATGGAAGGACCTGTGAGTCTTAGACTCCAGATACTCCAGGAATCTTGTGCGCACTCTGGTCAGATCATTCTTAGCTACAAAGCTGTAAGCTCTATTCTCATCACTACAAATAGGAGTTTAACATTTTATTTTTCACAAACATCTGTCCTTGTTCTACTTGATCTCATTAATGCTCATACAAAATGAATGTAAATGGAGCCTGAGCATGCCCAGCGCAAGTTCTTTCACAAAGCTGAGCATGAATTAGGGTAAAATGCTTTGCAGAATATGTTCAGCTCTGCCAGTTGCAAAATGTATGCAAGCAGAAGCCCTCCAAAGATGAATAGCTAAACAAAGACACTGCAAATTGCTATAGTTACCAGCAAAGTGAACAGGAAGCTGTTCTAGATGAAATTTTATAATACTCCTTGTTCATCTTTTTAAAGAACTTCAAAATGTCACAAGGTTGAAATACCTGGGTTTTCTTTCTAAAGAGCAACCTCCGCAAATACCTGTGAGTTGAAAGTAGATCAAATAGAAATGATCATTGGCTAGTGAATCCCCTGACTCTGGGTGTTATGTTGCAGTCCTCAGGCTAGTAAGTTTTCTTATTTTCTTCTTTAACAGTGATCACCAACGGAAGAGAAGATGGATGAAGAAGCAAAGCAGATGAGTGGACAACAGTTAGGAAAACTGTGAAGTCGTATATATGTAACTAATCTGAATTGTCGTTCCTCACAGAGGTGAGTCCAGCCTTACACCTGCTTTGATTTTGTCAACCATTACAAGTTCACAGCCTGAGGCTTTACAGCAGGAGCATTTCCTGGCCTGTTCTGCATGACCACAAACTGGTTTTACCAAGTTTTCGATAAATCCACTTGTTCATCTCAAGAGGCTCCTTGAACACAAAGCAGTTAGGAAAAAAGCACATGGTGAAGGGGATCATCATCAGGCATCTCTTTCTATTTAATCACTTTAATAATCCATCAGCCAAATTCTGCAGAAGCACTTCTGTTCTGATTGACACCTGCCATTATAATGTGCAATGTCCTTGACAGCCAGACATGACCAAGTGCGTGAAGACCGAGACTCAAAAGACAGCAACATCCACAAAGTGGGTCTTCACCTTAATGACCAATATTGGAAAAGTAAGAACTCCAAAGCTGAAGCTTCTTCTGGAAATTCTTTTCCAGGTGGGAAAAGTTTATCCTGCTGCATTTTTTATTGAATTGTACTTTGTGCCTGTCCTCTCACATAAGAAATCCCCTTGCACTGTTCAGGTTGGTCTGTCGTGGAGTTGTAGGATTGATATTCTTCCTGGTACCAGTTACCATATCTGACTTCTCGTTCAATCCATTGATCTCTGCAAGTGATTTCTTGTTTCACTTGCTCCAGGCTTCTCCTCCATGCCTCTCCCTCTTTCTCCTCATTAATTCAGTCTCCACACCCGTGATCTCAAAGTCAAGGCTGGGAACCAATGGCTCCTCCCCTATGACATTGTACATGGGTAACTGAACAGCCACCTACTTGATTGTATGTCACATTTAGTATAAACGTTCTAAGATAGAAATGTTATTTGACATTAAACATTAAGTGCTGATTTTTAGTTTTTTTGCTGCTACCTAGATATAATGCTCTCACCCTGGACTTTGTGATAGCAGGCAGCAACAGCTTTATTACAGAAGGCAGTCTTCAGAGTTTGGTAATTTAATGTTCAGTGAAGGTAGAATACGATAATTTATTATGAATGCCTTTTGCATGGGCTTCCTCAAATATTTATAAACTCATTTAAATAATTAATACAGGAGTTTTTAATAAACTGTTTATAGTCACAAAAAAAAATGTGATTTGAAGGAAGGACCTTTCAGGTGCTAGGAAACATGGATAGACCACATAAATTAAAAATAATGGCTTGCATCTAAAGTTTACATGACCTTTTTACAAGTCATCTACAGTTGCTTTCTTGGGGTGATAAAGTGTTTGTATTGACCTGGTTAAGCTACGCACTGCACAGACTATTTTAGGAAGGGAAAATGAACAACTTTCTATTAGCTTGTGGATTGTTAAGATCAAGGTTTAACCAAAGAAACAAAATATATTATCTTAATTATGTCAACAAAAGTCACTCCTCAGCCCTTCTTTTTGAGCAATTGTGTACTATTCTCAGGAAAGCAAACCCGTTTTTTTACTCATTGGGACAAGTTTGCATTTATCACTACAGCAGGTCATATTTTAATCAAGCATGAGCTATCTAAACCAGCCTGCGACCATCTGAATATGGTTAATAACAATAAAAGCCTTTTAACAAAAGCAATTACTTCATGGGAATCCAGCCATCTAGGGCTTCCCAGGCTGCCGGGCAGCAGCGATTTCTTCCCTCTGGAGCCAAGTTGAGCACACTGCTCTCGTAGGACGCTTGCAGGGATGTCGGATTCAGGCTACCATGGGTCAAAGGGGAGCCGCGCTCTCTGATCCGGTTTTCTCCCAGGTATCCCTTTCTAGCAGGTTGTAGGTATTTAGCTTGTGCTGAGGCAGAGAGCCTGACTTGCCGAGCTGAGCACAGACCCGGCATAGCAGGGCTGCACAGGCTGCAGGGCACAACTCCCTGCTAGCACCGGGCAGGCTCGCTCTCGTCTGCAGGAACCAGCCCGGACCTGATACTTCTGCCCTACATCCATAGACATGGAAAAAACTCTTGTTTCCTGCCATCCTCTAGTTAATTGATATTGCTGGCTCAAGGCATGTCTCACAATCTGTGCATGGGGAAGGCTTCCTTTCACCCTGGTATCATTTATTCTCTTCAAGGTTAACTTTAAACTTTCCACGAAGCACATCAGCGCAAACAGGTGCATGCAGGGCTTTCCGACAGAGAAGCTGTTGCAGGTCCGTGAGCCCCTGCCTGAGTTCTGGGTCTCCCTTGTTCTGAGTGCTGTCTCTTTGAGATACCAACTACTTGTGCTGCTCCAGGCAGGGTGAACTCAATGTCGTATCACAAAGCCAAACTTTTCAGGCAGAAATAGCAAGTGGAAAAGAGACAGATTTTTCTTCCACTTTCTTTTTTTTTTTTTTTTTTTTTTTTCACCTCATATCTACATGCACAGAAAAAAAACAACAAACACCATCCCATTTAGAAAAGTGATAACAGATATTCCAAATACCAAACAAATCCATGCTTATCTTGTAATTTCTTCTGGTACCTTAAAACTCAGGGGTACTATGTTCTGCAAACACCTCCTCTCTGTGTAAACCACTAGCAACCTCCAGCCCCTGGAGAGAGCTTTAGCAATGAAGCCAAGGTGGGTAGCAGGGAAGGAGAAGAAAGTATGCAAATTTCACTGGGCACACTATAATTACTAATTCATAGCAGAACAGATCACAGTATTTCACGCTTATCCCATGTAATTCAGTCACAGCAGTATTCATTTTAGTATTAATTTTAATAGAATAATTACCTTTTTAAAGAAGAAAGAAACTACTGTTAGAGGGTTACATGCTCAGGTGGGGAAGATATGGTGATTTATGCTAGTTTGATGAATTTTGTAATCTTCCTTTTTCCTTCCTTTGAAAAGGAATTCAGTAATTGACTAGTCGCCAGACTTGCAGAGATAATCTATGCTAAATAGAGCAAAATAAGAAGAAATGGTGAAGCAAAGAAATGCAAGCACTTAATGGTAAGATTTACCTATCTGCATTTGAATGTTTATGTATGTGCGTACCTTGCGGACACACATACACACAAGTGTCTAAACACCCAGTTCATTCCCAGTGCTGTCTGGCAGGAGAAATAGTTCCCATAATGACACACATTGCTAAATTTATAATAGTATGTATCCAGATTCAGCTCTGCAAAATGGCAAGGAGTTTGGGATTCCAATAACAGCCTTTTTGGGTATTAGCAAAGAGAAGAGTTTAGGATATGAGCTGTATAAATGACCTACAAAATAAGGAACAGACAGCTATATTATTATCTCAAGAGCCCAGAGAGATATGCAAACCACTTAAAAATTTTGCTCTTGGTCACTAGAAACTTTTGATAGAAATACTTCATAACCTGCAGCTGTTGTACTTCATATATTTTTTTGAGAATGAGCTTAGACCTTAACCCTCTGCCACTTGCTGCCCTCACAGCCGTTCTGCCTTTTTTTCCATGACATTTTCCTTCCTTTCTTTGTGCTTTTCCCTCATTTTCCTGCCCAGGCTCATGGGAGCAGCTCCAGTGGATCTGCCTATTGCCGGAGCTGGTGTGGCAGAGAGGAGGTAGAGCTGGACACTGGGAACTGCAGGGCAGCTTCTGCATCTGTCTCTCATCTTTAACCAGGGTCACCTGCTTTAATTTAGATGCGTCAAGGTGGCTCATTATATTAAAATGAATTGCTTTGAGAATTACTTCTGAGATTAATTGAATTTATGGCCCCATCCAGGAGTATACGCCCTCTTGTTGCGATTAAGATAATCCACTGCTTGAAACAAGAGTTAAAATACATGTCACTTTTTGTCAGTCAGCAGTGCTGTCATTGACGGATTTTATCTCAAAAAAAAAAAAAGAAAAAAGAATTTCAAGATAATTGTGTTTCCTTTCTTTCTCCTAAGGTTTCATATTCAACCATTTTATTTCAGGGTTCTGCTTAAATTGAAACTACTACAGCATTATATGCAAAGAGAAATCAATCTCAGAGGGGGGAAAAAAAGAAGAACCAAATATAGATTAGAAAGCTGCCTCTCCAAAGATTTTGAAGTATGAGAAGCCTGGCTCTGCATGTAAGATTAATGACAGCTACGTGTGTGATGAATAGTTCAGCTCAAATCGGGGGAAAGTTTTACCCTAAGTATCTGCCGTTCCCAGCGCTGAACCCCTAATGTCACCCAGCCGTACCGCAGGAGACGCGCTTCCCTGTTCTCCCAGGCTGCACAACCAGGCAACCAACAAAGAGAAGTAATACATATGCTGCTCATCAACCCACATCACTTTATGACAAAAAGGTAATTTCTCTCTCTGGATATATATTTTTTTTTCTTTTTTTTTTTTTTTTTTTTTTTTTTTACTTGGCAGTATATTGGCTTTGTTCACTTCTTATTAAGAAATGGAGATAGGGCACTGGTGACGGAGCCTTGTCTCACATGGAGGCTTATGAATGGAGCTATTCTTGTACTTTAAATTGTAAGTATTTTTTTGAAGAATGGACAAAATGAATATTCAGTCACTGTGCATTCAGGGGTTCAATTCGTGGCCAGGGAGCATTAAAGACTTCAATTCTGCATTGGGAGCTCATGGGGAGACCTTCCAGCTCTGCCTCGCAGGGACCACCAGTCCTGGTCAGGGAACGCAGAATGCCTTCTGCAAAGTAGCATCTTTAGTGGCTTATACACTTCGAGATTTTGTATTTTAATGCAAATTAATTATTCAAGCAGTGTCAGCATTTGTTCATTAAAAAAGCAGGTAGAAAAGTCAAGCTAGGACAGCTTTTGACCTCCAAAGGCTTTTGCAGTAACAGGCTCATGCTGCAGTGAGGTTGGGGCATCCTCACGCCACAGCAGTTTCCTGTGTCTTCTTGACACCTCCGCTGCCAGGATCTCAAAGCTGTTCCCAAGCCCCACCTTGACACTAAGGGGGAAAGGAAGGTATATTTTTGTCTCTGGATCACCATTGGTTGTACAAGCTGCTCTGAAGAACGTGGGCAGAAATGGTAAAAACATCCATTATTGTTCAGTGGAAATACTGGGATATATTTGTGTTCTCTTTGCTGGAGAGAGAAGTTAGTGGCATGTTTCCTTCCACTTTCTGTGGGCAGTGGGATAAAAAGGCACCCATGAATTCTCTAGGAACAACCACAACATTTTACATAACTATAAAAGTAAGCTTTTTCTAATACTAAAGAAATATGACCCAAGAGAGAGCTTTCTATGTAGACATGTACATTTATTATTACCATTTGGAAGGAAATTCTTCAAAAGCTAATGAGATATATAAACTTTTTTTTTTCTTAAGTCATTGTATTAACTATCACTTTCAAATAGAATGAGTCTGAGGAAAATGAATTGCACAGTTGTTAGTGTTTTTTGTTTAAATTGTAATTTTTAATTTAGAAACACACTGAGGGCAAGTAACTTAGGTGCCAAAGTGTGGAATTTAGATGACTCAGTGGAAGCCCTCAGTCTTTTGCAAGTGAGATCTTAAATACTAGTTTGTGCTAAAGAGAGAGAGAGAGAGAGGAGCAGGCTACGTCTGCAACTTCATTAGTGCAGCCTAGTGTATATGTGCTCTGAGTCTTTTTCCAGCAGTCTGCAACACCCCCACAAATCATCACTCAGCATGACTGCAAACAGCTTCTCTTGATATATACCTTAGGATTCTATACAGGATGGGACAAAAAAATAAAAAAATCTAGACAACCAGATAGCTGTGAAATGGATTATATATATATAATATACACACACACATATTTCTGTGCTGTCTTTTCTTTTTTTCAGGGCACTGAAAAAGACAGGCAGCAGCGACACACCTTTGCAACATCACCTCCTCGTGCAGAGATGCCTGGCTGTGTCACAGTGAGGCTAAATCCCAGCAGAATTTCAGCGAGACTTTGCTAAACTCTAGTGAAGCAAATGGGAGTCAGATGAGCTCCACAAAGACAATATAACTATTTAATATCCCTAAGGGATTGTCTGTGACCAATCTCTCAGCATGCTGCATTACATTTTTGTTCTGCAAGGGTAGAGTAACAAATGGGACTATCGGCAAGGGCCACAGAAGCAGCTCCTGTCATTCTAAAGAAAACTAGATTTGTAAGAGGTCAGCCATACTGTATGCAAGAGAGGGTCTAAATGTGTAAATAAGATTGAAGACTTGACATTTAAATTGCAAGGCTGAAGTTTTAATGCATTTTTACATGCATGCTGTTAGGGCTGTGTGGGTAGATGAAGGATGGGAATGTGGAAGTGAAGAAGTATTCACATTCTGATGATGTCTTGCAAAGGCAAAAAGAAAAATTGTTATTTACAGGGATGTTGAGCCTATCTTTATAAAATGCACTTGCCTATCATTCAGGAAAAAGATTTCAAAATCTCCTGATTTTGCTGAAACTGTTGGAAGGTGTGTGCATGTAAGTAGTGGGGTTTCACACTCATCTTTCCAGTGATGCATGATGAACTTTCCACTTGCAACATGTTACACAGTTTTCTTGCAGCGATGACTTCTAAGCTCTGCTGGCCATGAAACTGATGCCAAAACTTCCCCCAGAAACTGAAGCAGGTCATCCTATATCTCTCAGTACCAATATTTTGAGAAACTCCACCAAGGTGCCACTGAAACTCTCTAGGTTGAATGACAAGACAGAGTTGAAAGTAGTTTGTACATAGAGTCAACGCATTCAGTTTGAAGAGTTATGCAAAGAATATATTATCGTTGCCTGAAACACCCAGGCCTATCCTGCAAAGCCTCCAAGAGCTGGAATTTTTAGCAGGTTTCTTTCTTTTGGATTTTGGGGGTTTGTTTTTGTTGTGTCATTTTTGGGGGGTCATAACTAGAGTTACTATCTGGTATAACTTCTTACATACTATCATACACAAAATAAGCCTGTGTTCCAATATGTCTTATCTGACTGTTTCTCAGTAAAGCGAGTTGTAAGCAGTGAATAACTTTCTAGGGATAAAAATGTTGCAAATACACTTCTGGATTTAGGGATCATGAGTAAAACCTCACAGCTCCACTCCTGATCCTCCCACAAACACAGCAGTGTACAGACAGAACAGCAACAATCGCAGTCCCCCACCGAACAGCGATGTGAATCACACAGTACCGTAGATGGACTTCTGCCAAGGCTCTAAGCTATAAAACATGAAGTACTCTAAGAAAAACAAAAACTCACTGCCCTGATTCAACTAAAAGGTGATGGCTGCAAATATGCTTTACAATGTGCATGACAAATAAGGGTAGAATTGAACATTAAATCCACAACATTTCATAATGCAGGATTTTCTTCCTAACCAGAAATGCAATCTGTTATCTCACTAATTTTGATTCTGTCTCTTTCTATCTTCTTCATTTTAGTGGTGACTAGATCTGATTGAGAATTAGTTTGCTCCATTTAATCCTAATTCATGTACGTCTCTGAGACTTCCTACCTTGTCTGCCAATCCTGCTGTGGATACCTATAATGCAATAATCTATACTCCACAAGGTTTTTATGATGACAGCAAGCCAGAGTAGGAGCTTCAGCTGAGTCAAACTGTACTTGTCATTAACCTAAACATACATGTTGTCTTAATATTTACATCTAATTCCAAAACAGCTGGGAATGGCTGCAAATGTCAGTCTCGGGTGTGGACTGGACCTAGGCTGCTGCATGGTGCATGTGTCAGCAGATGTATGAGTCTCAGCAGATGCCAGGGGAGGCTTATGAGAGGATCCAGCACAGCATTGAAATGCCATCTCGGCTGCCTCTCCTTGCTGCCCTTCCAGGGAGCTGTCTCAGATGCTTAAAGCATCTCCTCCGGAGGCTTCTTGTGAGGCAGCTCAAGAGTGAAACTTTACCCCACCGCACAGCAAATCCTCGCCTGTGTAAGGAGCAGCCCGTTTGTACCTCTCCCCTTCAGCGGGGCTGAACTGCTCCTGTAGATATTTTCATGGCAGCGGGTAGCAGCAGCAGCCGACCCTGTGAGTTAGCTTTCATTTGTACCAGCTGATCACAAAAGAAGAAACAAAGATATGTGTTAGTCTAGAAACAGTACACAAGGGATATCATAGACAGATTAATCTGGCGCCTTGAAGACAGCATAATTCATTTGGATGAAAAGGGGATTCTCCTCAGCGACACGGAGAAAAATCTCCTTTTATCCTTTTCTTGGCAGAATTGTGAAACACAAGGAGCAGCTCTTCTCCATGGGAAACATGGAATGCTATTACAATTGCTGACACCACCCTGGCCAGAGATACTCAATTAGCCCCATGTCCAATTCCCATGTCCAGGCTTCTGTAGACACCTGGGCTTTGTGATTCAGTTCCCTAAAGAGACTGTAGGCACAACACCAGCTCTCCTGTCTCCTCACAATCACAGGACCCATGACGGGGTAGGCACCAGTGGAATAACCAGAACAGGAGAATTTCAGCCTCTGCTGGGAGCTGGGCCTGCGAACCTAGCACAATTCATACTAGCCTGTGACATGGACTAACAGGTCTTCCCTCTGTAAAGGTTAAGTCCAGGCCAGTAACAGTCACAGGACATCACTGCACATGGTACAGCTTCAGCCCTGTCAAACCCTGCCCTCCATCCTTCCCTTGGAAGATATATTATAGCAAGCACAGTGAATTCCTTGTAACTGTCAAGAGGCTTTGTTTTTTTCTTCTCCCCTGTGATGAATTCCCTGTTAACCAAAATAACGTGACAAGGAATAATTGTCAAAGAGGTGAATTCATGCTCAGCTCTGTTGATGATTTGACGGGTTTTGAATTTGCACAGACAGCAAGCAATGTTTTTTCAAATATACTGGACTTGAATGAAACCAAATGTGCTCACAGTAAACTACCAGTTAGCCACATTTCATAATTGAGAGAATTGTGGACAGATGTAGGTCAAGATTTCAGTGCAAGGTTTACTGAATCTGTTGTCTCTATTTTGAGGTGGGTAACTTGGTATGCCCTGTAGACACTTGTTTTTTAGAGGGAGTACAGGTCAGGTCTCTTAGAAAATGAGACTTCTGTGAAGGTCTGCCCATTTGGTGCATCACTATGCACCACTTCATAACATCTCAATTAGACTCTTCTCTACTCCAACAGCTATTTCTGCTGTAAAGATGTGCAAAAGGGGCTATACTCATTTCTCATCAAGAACCTGCATCAACACTCCTGGAAAACTCCCATTAGCTTGAATGTGAATTGCCTTATGCCAATATAAAGTTATAAATATGGAACAGCACCACTGGCACAGAACTGACACTATTGTAAAATATGAGGTACGATTACTTTGGCCTGTTTTATTCTGTGTGCTGCTTCAGTAATACAGCTTCCAAGGCCCACCAAAGTTTTCAATAATCCCTTAATTTGCATCAGATGTCTATCCTTTCTTCAATGGCATTTTAATGTCCCTGTGATTCCACTGGGCAGTGATGCTGGGCATACAGCTCTGGCAGGGGGCCACCTGAATTACAGAGTTTCCTTTGCAGCATTTTATTAGCAAAAGACTAGGTAATGGAAAGAGCATTCAAAGAGGTGTAAAATTAATAATAGCACTGAGATATTGATTTGTAAGAAGTTGGTTTTAGATTACAGCAGGATAAGCAATACTGAAATTCACCAGCAAGTAAAAAAAAAAAAAAAAAAGAAGTATCTAAAATATTACTATAGAGGGAAATGTGAGACACAAGGAGCAACAAACTGGACAGCAGGCTGGAGAACAGAACAAGGTGTATCATCAGCACAGGGAGTCCTAGAAAAGAGTACAGCACATCAGCTTGACACTAGACCTTGGTGAAGGCAATGGGTTATGTTAGTTTTTTGCAGGCAGGAAAAACAAGAGAGATGAGCAACTTGCCCAACAAACTAGCAGAAGAACCAAGAAAAGTCAAGACCAAGGCTATGGTCTTCATTTCCATTAGCTGTAACATTGCGTTTCCTTGGGAAAGAAATGATATTAAAAGGTACTGGCTGGGGAATATCCCCCTGAAGAGACTGTGTGTGTGCATGGCTAGAGACAGGAATACAGGCTGGAGAGATCCAGGAGGGAAACGATGTTGCAGCAACACCAGTGTAAGTGCAAAGACCAGAGGGGCAACTAAACCAAAACAGATTGCGCCATTAAACCGCTTTTCTTTCTGGAAGGCATCAAGATTAATCAAGAAAGAACTAAAAGTGAGTCTTTGATAAAATGTTTAAGCAGCTACACTTGAACTGCAAATTATTTGCATCAACAAGAGGATGAAACAGTAGTTTTCCGTTATGCTGCAGGAAATAGTGGCTTACTAAATAACTCTTTCAACTTTCCTCTGGCACTTATTGATTATATCCAATAGAAATTAAGAGTAGAAGGCAATTAAGTTCAAAATTTAACGGTGTTCTGCTCCTGTTAATTTACTGCCTGACCTGATCAATACATTACACTGGATAACAATCTATTGCAGCAAGGTTTGGTTCCTCCAGTGTCCCTTCCACTTAAATTATAATAATGACAAACAACTAAATTTTAAGCAAATAATTCATAAAAATAATAAAATAACATATGAAATAATTAAAAATTGGATTATTTAATGCAGCGTTGAAAACAACAGCTTAAAAACCAAACTGACTTTTACAACACAGAGCTTGGATTTTGTCAAAATATTAGATAAGCTACAACCTCAGCCTCACAGAACCCCCTGGAAATCGAAATCTCAAGCAAGTTTTAAACATCTCACATACACAGCAGTAAAAAACATTCACCCTTAATCTAGAGGGCAAAACTGAAGTGGGAAACTGAAGATCAATGGTAGTGAACGAAACAATATTGTGCTGTAGTCATTCTTTCTTTTACATAATAGTTAAGGTCTCTGGGTGAATAAAGACAATATAGACTTTATGTATAACAAGCCCTATCAAAACCCAGAAGTTCTGAGTTGATTTGCATTAGGGTGCAGGTTTTTTTGGACTTCCCTCCAAAGCCTTGCGAGGCTTTAAAAATAAATTTAAAAATAAAGTAAATTTAAAAATAAAAATACTTTAAAAATAACTAAGCCAATTTCCTGCAGAAAAAAGGGATGCGGTGGGTGGCATTTGTCACCTCTTGTCCTCAAAGGTGGCACCTGAGGAGGTGCAGAGATGCAGGGTGAGGAGCAGGTAAGCCTCCATCTCCCACCACCTGCCTCAAGTGGCTGCTGCTTCCCACAGTGCCAGGCAACACTGGGTGGTCTTGGGGACCACAGGGATGCTCCTGCAGACATAACCCTTGAAAAGGATAATCCAGGTGCAAATAGCGATCATCGGTTCAGCATGTGTCAAGCAACAGAGCATTTCCCCAGAGAGGTATCTACTTCCAGGAGCAGAATCATCAAACGGATCTCCCTGCGTATGTCTATGTGCACACATACATGCCTATGTAACTGGCTGCATTTCATCACTTTTTTGCCAAAATTCAACATGTCAGCATAAAGTCAAAACAAAATATGATGAGGTTTTCTGAAAACATCCTCTTCACTGATCGGCTGTATCCCTACCAGCATTCACTGTAGCCAGCACACCATTAATCACTGTGAAACATTTTCATTTATTTTGACATCAAAGAGAAATTGGAAGGAAGAGTATTTTTGGATGGGAATGGAAAGCAGGCTATAGGAATATCTGCTTTTATGTTAGGGTTTCCCCAGACTGAGAGTAGAACAGGACCCTGTGGGTCTGCCCCCCACGCTCTATGTTTTTGTCTCATCCTTCACGGGTACAGTAACAGTGATCTGAACAGTGTATGTCTAATCTATTAAGTTACTGTGCACTCTTTCAGGTTTCTAAGAAAGAGAAAAATTCCACATGTTTGAGGTCATTTACTGTATCCAGTATTACCTAACACAGCAAGTCAGCTCCCACTCTGCAGCATAACCTTTCCTCACTCCTGTGTTTCCCACAGCCTAATTCTTTTTTTTTTTTTTTTCTCCCCCCCACTACACAAAGCCTGTACTCCTGTCCTTGCTGGATACCTACTTGTTTTGCAGCATAAACTAGTAGATTGTGGTTCCTCGCTAGACTTGGGAGTGCAAGTATAGACCCCTTGGTCTCTGTGAAACTCCTGGCAAGAACCTCTCAACATCTATGGTGGTTTTCTTAAGGAAAAAAACCCAAACAAAAATAATACTATAATAATTCCAGGCACCTGTTATTTTTAGCTAAAAATGTTGTAGAAAGCAGCAGCATCATAGTATGCCATGAAATAAGCAAATAGAAGGGCAGACGAAACCAAAAGATGTTGTACAAGCAGGACACCACACTAACGCAGCTGATTTGTATTCTGTGGAAAGCTACATTCAGCAAGACCTAATGTTTCAGGAAATGCTAGCAGAACAAGCACACAACCCATACCCTGAGCACAGGGATACTGCAGTAAGCCTTGCCCATAATTCTGCTCAAAACCTGTGGACTCAGCAGAGCCAGAAAGGGCTCTGGCTGGCCCTTTTGCTTCCGAGATCCGTCAGCACTGCCAATATTCCTGGCTATACACTTCCTCCAGGTCCATGACTATTAGATGGTCTTTTTTAGGAAGGGAAAGTAAAAAAAGCAAGAGCATCAGACTAAAAATGCAGCAAAACACACCAATATGCAATTAGTATTTCCTAAAATGGTATAGGTATCCAGCAAAAAGAGTAGGACAATGGTGGGGAAGATGCAGTGTAACAGGTCATTAAGATCCAGGTGGTCCTTACAGGATTTCTACTAATGATGCATGGTTGAAATTGAAAGAGCACATGTATTTCTTTACATTTTTAATAGCAGTTAGCAATAGAGACCAGTGCATTATATTTGTTTCTTATCTCATACGATGTAAAACAGAGCCCACCAAATGCTTCACAGTTAGCAATTTATTTGATTTAGGAATGTATTTTGTGTCCATGAACAATCTGCTAGCTGAGTATGTTGCTTACATTTTGGTTATTTTAACACTAGTTGGTGAAAAAATTTAAAAAGGGGGCAGTTTGCTCTCCAGCTACTGCAGTAACATTTCAGGCATGCACTACTAAGAATTTATTAGCTGAGTTGAAATCCTTCAGTCTAAACCACAGCCAATTTATTCCTGTAACACTACGTCTTCACAGGTCATCATCCGTATGGATTAGACCTCAGACCTGGAGATTGCTTAAAAACATGAATTTCTATTGTTATTTCTATTAGTTTAATAATAATCCAATACTAAATGATTCTAATCCCCTTTTTCTTTTCAAATGCCGGACTATTTTTTCTTTACAAAAATAGACAGGAAAGGGAAAAAAATCCTAATTAAAGAAGGTCAAATCAGTAGAGCAGAAGTTCCTTACAGGGTTTAATATATAAAAGCATTCACAGTCAGGTTTTTTCTATACCAAATATGCTTAGCAGTATTTTTGGCATTTCTGCCCCAGATTTCCATATTACATCAGAGTCAGGGTCACTTTTACACACCACCTGTACTGACCTTTATAGAACAGGCTCCTTCGCCTCTGAAGACCAGGAACAAACTCCGATATGCTCACTTCAGGCAGCTCCTGGGAGAAGTGACAGAGCAACCTCACCATTTGCCTTCTGACTCCCTGGGATCTGCTCGGCCAGAACAGCCTGAAGGTGTGAATCGCCCACAGCTGCTCCCCACCGGCAGCTGTGGACCAGCAGCCCCTGAGGATGTGGTCCCAGCACCCCGGGCTGGAGGCTCTCCAGCAGGGCTCCTGCCTCATCAGAGCTCCTCATTTTGGAAACGAGCACAGAGCGGTGGGAGGCTGCCAACACTAACTTCCTAAAGGTTAATACTTACAACTACATTTTGGCTGATATTTTCAAAGCTGCCTAGAGGGAATGGATGCCCAGTGCCCATTAATTTTAATAGGAACTGGGCAGGCACAGTCCTTACGAGGTGACATAAGGTTTGATATTGCAGGAGGCTGATTACCTGCTGGGAGCACTGGAGCTAATGCAGCTTCGATATTTTGGCTTGAAAATTGAATATGCAAAATGCATGAAAAGTGTGGCTATGCTTACCATAAATAATGAGTTTAAAATTAAAGCAGTTCATATCGAAAGGGTCTAACCCCAAGCCTTGTTACAAATGCGTGTTCCTGATTATTTCAGGAATATACTGATTCAATACAGTGCGCAATTCCAGGAGTTTTCACTAAAGGTCTTTGCATAAGGGTTGCTACATTTGGAGCATAAGCTTCTAACTTGGTTTGTTGATTCATTCCTTTCATCGGGAAATTGTATCACCTTTCAGTGCCAGTAAACTGTTAAATGATTCTGGGTGGTACGTAATTGCATTTGAATTTTATGCATTTCAAAATCTCCCCCATTCATTTTATTTACCAAACCTGACTACACACAATACATTTAGACCACATCCATTGTAATCACAGATCATTTCTGATCATAGTTTCCAGCCTGACGTGTGTTAATGAGGAAACTCAGCTGGGAAATCTGCAAACTCAAACTGATAGGTTTTGCTAGAATCCTCACTTGTGGGCACCAGGCATCATTTGAAGAATGTAAGCCAGGTAGCAAGGCTATAATTTACTTAATTTCTGTTTGCAAATGCTGTTTTTTTGCAAAGACCACACAAAACTTACAAGCACTGTTCCAGAGGGGTAGTAGAAATGGACTCTGCAATACTCCCTCTGCCAGGCTGTCGCTTCCGCATGGGCTGGCTCCTCTCCCCGGCTGCGGCTGCTGCCGTGCCCAAGCTTTTCCCTTGGGAAACCCATGATCCCAGAGGCACTGCCCCCCCACCCTCCC
>JAVJGJ010000047.1:18046860-18060210 GCA_035590215.1 Microhierax caerulescens | reverse complement strand
GTGGGCGCTTTGATATACCACCCACGGGAGGATGACTCTACAACACGTGCACAGACACACAGATCTATTTACGTACACACACACATATCTATTCCTACATGTATTTGTTCAGGGAGAAGCATGGCCTCCCTGCTCTCCCCAGGTTGCTCGCTGATGGTCTGGGTTCAGGAGGTGATGCTGTGCTCTGACATAAAAGCTCACCTACCATCAGCGGGGTCAGGCACATACCTCCGCTCTGTTCCGTTCAGCCTCTGCCCTGCAGATGAGAAGGCAAACTGGTAATGAGAGCTGCTGTGCCTTGGTAAATGAACTAATTACTCTGTGTCTTCACTGCCAGTTTCACTTTTGCTCCCCCTGAAGTCAGCACCTCTCAGGACCTGGCTGCAATTTCAGGGTGGCTGCAAGGGCGTTTCAAGGAGATATGTCTGGACAAAAGCAAAGTCTTAAAATATTCCAGTACAAAGTTAGGCTTCTCCCCCCCCCCCCCAACTTTTTTAATAGTGCACGTGATACACTGCAAATGTTTTTTGAGCTTACTAAATGGGTGTCAGTGGGGAACAGACACATTATTTTTTTCCCTCCTTACAAATGAAGTCATCTGAATTCACCAAATCAAAAAAATACGAGTCTCCTGCTCAGTTCCAGTAGTGCTGCAGAAGGACAGGGCTATAGATTTTCCCAGGAGTGTGGAATAATTCACCAAGCCTGCTCGTTATTTATATAGACAGTGCATTAATAATATGGGACCCCGAGCCTCTTATCTAGGCCGAAGCACAGCTAGAAGATGAGGAACTGACTCCTTGGATTTCAAAAAGCATTCCTCCCTGCCCTTCTTTCAGAAATAAGAATTGATTGAAAATATTTTCACAGAGTGGGGGGAAAAAAAAAAAGCTTTCTGGTGATACCACCTAAAGTACATGCTAGATAAATAAAAAACTATTGGCTTTGTGACTGTGAAACGTTTTCACTTGATGTAAGTGCTGACAGATACAGGATTATATCTAACAAAGTTTTTACTAAGGACCTGACCAAAGTCAATAGGAGTCTTCCATGTGACTTTACAGGGCTCAGATCCTGTGCTTACTCCAGGGAGAGCCAGAAAGTGTCTGTATTTCCCCTGCCCATCTCTTAGCCAGTGTGCTTTGGGTAGCACAGGTGTGGGAGGATGCACGGGTGCTGTGGGAAGATGCATGGGTGCTGTAGGAGGATGCACGGGTGCTGTGGGAAGATGCATGGGTGCTGTGGGAGGATGCATGGGTGCTGTGGGAAGATGCATGGGTGCTGTGGGAGGATGCATGGGTGCTGTGGGAGGATGCAAGGGCTGAGCACCAGCTCAGCGTCCCGCCAAGCGATGTGCTACACCTCTGCACTACAGGAACACAGAGCTCTTGAATCATGAATGATCTATAGTAGACATTTTATTCATAATTTAAAAAATAAAATAAATTAGCTCGTGTTCATGGCGTAGCTGGTGACATACCAGGTATGGCCTTTTCATTTGCAGGTCCATGGTAAGAGAAAGGAGGGCAATGTCAGCAAAGAGAACATGTGCTGATGAAAGCTGTCCTCTCTCTGCTGCCACTATTGAACATGGAAACAAAAGGATTTGTGGTACCCACCATCCAGTGGCAGGACTGCAGGGTTGTGAGGTGCTGCCCCAGAGAGGCACTAAAAGTGACAATGCTCTCAATGGTCATTAAGACTTGTGTTTAGTTTGTTAATGCTTTCCTGATGAAGTCTGATGTAAATTCACAGGGCCACAGGGTGGCTAGCGATGAATAATCCTCAAACTAATAGAAATCTGAAGTATGTACATGCACATTAATATTTCGTATATTACGGAATGATTTGAAACTTGATGTGATCCAAAGCCAGTCTGGGAGAGAGGGAAATACTGGAGTGATTTCATTTTATTGTTCTGTATCAGTGAGTGATTTCCCTTTCCCTTGGTGCATGACTGGTATAAAATAGGACACCAGCAGACCATGGAGAGTTAAAACACTAGTCCTGCTGCCTGAGAGATAATGCTTCAAATCCTGTGTAGCAGACAACATGGAATCGGATCATCTCAGATATCTGCAGAGACCTTTCTTACAAGAATACCTTAGAGGAAGAGATACTGCACAGCATTTTAGTAGCACCTTTCCTTTTCCTCATTGGTTTTGACCAGTGTTTAAACGACCTTGTTTCCTAAAAGCACTGGCAACATGCATAACTTGCATGGAAGTCCCTTTGTGGCTGATTTCAAAAGCCAGTGGAGGTGCTTTTCTGTTATTCCATACCCTGCGCTCCAACAAATTTCACAGATAATTGTGCAAGAAATATTGAGGTTGCCTCTTAAAGAGTTTAAAAAGGAAGAAAAGGGAACAGAAAAATTCAAGCATTAAAAAGATGTGTCTGAGAGCATCATTGACTCTAACACAGTAAACTTCAGTATAGATGAACAAATTATGTATTATTCAACGGCCTCAAAGAACACATGGACATAACCACCTGCTGACTGTACAGAATGGTTCAATACCACTGTAAATGATATGGTACAAAGCACATTATTCACAGCATAAAAATGACAGTATTAAAATTACAAATATCTTGTATCCCTATTACATTTTTATAGCAATCATATGAAGTGCTAGAACTGAGAGAATATTATCAGAGCTTTTCTGTTCATACATACTCAGTAACCCCATGGGCTCACTTGGCCTCTGTTCCCACCTCCTTCGCACTGGCTGTTTGTGACCAATACCATTTACTGATAGCCTGGAAGGAACATGAGCAGCCACTGCAAAGCGCAATGGAAAGTAAAAGTGTGTACCCTTACAGGGAACGGGGAACTTCCAAACAGGAGAATTTTCACGTGCTTTCAGCTAGATGAAAACTCCCAAGGCCAATCAAATATTCATGTTGTTTGTACTGAGTACTAAAATGAGTTGCTTAAAAAAATCCCAAAACAACGAAGTAAAACACAGAAAAAAATAAATGAAGTGGCCATAACACTGCTTGGTTAATGGAAGCAACCAAAGAAAACTGCAAAACTGCAAGTCATGTGTAGACAAGCCATAAAGAACAATAACAACAAAAAAACCAAACCACAAGTGTATTAACCTATTCACCGCTGCCACTTGCTCATCATTGCTCTCTCGCTCACACACCCAACTTTATTCATGCTGCAGAAAATCGTAGCTTATTCAGAAAGGTGACATCAATTTTGCATGAAGATTAGACCAGTGAAGAACGGGAGGTGGACTTACGTTCCTGATCCACATATGACAGTGTTGGTATAACCTTTATATTTGATACTGTCACAACAAAGTTATTTCGAAGTTATGAAACTCCGTACGATGCCAAGATCTGGTAGAACCACCGAACCTGGAGCAGTCTGCAGCCATTTACTTGAAGAAAATATCTTGGGATGTAAGAAAGCAAAAGCAAAATGGCTTTTCAGGAGGCAGTATGAATGTGAATCCCTCAATATTACTTAAATATTTTGAGAATGTGCTGCGTACATCCAGAAAAGTTTCAAATAGAAATGTTAGAGGTATTTAAAACCCACTTTTTTTCATCGATATTTCTCTATGCTCAGTGTGTTCCACACTGAGAAGGAAGATGGGGCAGGAAAAGAAAGCTTTGATGAAGTAATGAAGAAGATTAAGAACATATCCACATTATGCATAAACAATAGGAGAAATCTTGGTCCCACTTAATGTGAAAGATGTACTGGGAATGGTGAAAAACTCTAAAAAAGGCAAATATCTATTAAAAAAAAAAAGATAAATACATGAGGTTTTTTCCTTTTCTGTTTTACTGGATTCTTTCAGTTTTATGTAGAATAACAGAAAATGAACTTATGAAAATAACACTGAAATTTTGGAGCTACCGACTGATCTTTATTCTCAGAGGTGAACAGATTTTTCTAAAGGATGTGGGGTTGACACCTGAAAGGACAAACATCACATGCCCACTGAGCTTGCCAGGAAGATGCAAGAGGCATTGCTATGAAGAAGCAGAGGGCATTATTTGGAACATCTCTCTTAGATAACCACAGTACCAAAAGCAGAAATTGGTTAACAAAGACAAAGGAATAAAACTTCAACCCACAGGAGAAATCATACTAGCCATGAGACAGCAAGCAAGAGGACAAATCCCACCTGAGTGCCCTCATAAACCCACAGAACCTATTGCAGGAGGAGGAAAATTCACGGGCTTCTGAAACAAGGAAAACAAGATGTTTGTAAGCATAGCAGAGAGGGAATGTGCAAGTTCAGACACACAGCTCAGAAACCCTTGCAGAAATAGCCTGCATGTCTGCATGTCACACAAAAAGTAACAGGAAAATGAAAGAGCGCAGGTCCATCAAAGTGTGAAGCTAGAGGGGTCTGCAGCTAGTCTGAGCTGCACATTCGAGCCCTTTGCTGGCCCCAGGGTCTGTGAAGTATGCAGGCAGCAGGACAGATCAGGAGTTGCTCTGGTACCATCAGACAGCCAATGCACATGCTGCGTCCAACAGTATCGCAGCATCACTGCGGAGGGGTTAGTAACACTCCCAGCTGCACTGGTCCCCTGTACTTGGGAGGCAGAGGGCTGGTGGCTCTCTGGACATGCTCAACACAGCTTTCCCCAGAAAAAGGGACCCTTTCAACCTGCTCTAATACAAATGAAGTAAATCATCCATTTGAGACCTGCTCTGGAGAGGTGTTTGTGCAAATGGAGAAAATAATAACAGCCATGAGAGCTGAACAGACTGATGCCCATGGTATGTGCTACTGCCAAGTGGCATGCAAGATAAATTATAGGGAGGGAAGGGAGTATTCAAAACCATCCTTCAAAAAATAAAAAAAATAAAAAAAAGACCTTGAAGTGGCGAAGGGACTCATGAAAGTAAATGCGCAGCAGAAGAGGCAAAGAAACAGAAACTGGCATCTCTGTTTCATGACAAGATTTGGCTTTTGTTTTGCTTGCACTGTTGCTACTACATAATTCATTGATGATTGAGGCAGGTTTTAGGACAGTGTCTACTGAATGAGCCGCAAGGAATAATTTATAACTTCTGAGGCTGCCACAGCCTGGCCTCACTCTTCTTTTTTTAAGATGAGGCCCCAAAGACAAAGTTTGCTGAAGTTGGTGGGAAGTGATGCTCGGGAATATACAGCCACTTCCCACCCTTCAGAGTACAAACCACACACACTTGGCCTGAACTTCTGCTCACTGAGGTGGAGGGTGCACACACGAGCTCCGTGTACCATTGCTGTGCGTTACACGTGATGAGATTTCAAAATAAAAGGACAAAAGGACCATTTGTCACCCCTGATAATTATTAAAAAGGTTAAGCTGGCTCCTACATATGATTTTATTCTTTCTTAAACAGAAAACAAAGCTGGCTCTCCACCCAATTCCCACCCATGCAGCCCAGTTGTGTCTGGAGCAATGGCTGGTAGGAGTGGAAGGCAATGCATGCAACGTGAACTCAAACTGTCAAAGCATCAGCCTGGATGAGGTGTTTTCTGATGAAACTGGACTGAGAAACACCAAAAGCTTGACTCTGATCCCATTAAGTCATAGTCTGGCCAACAGTATAGATAGGGCAAGACTGAGGTTCAACTTGTTTTATACACACTACTACATAGCCATCAGGTGGAGATGGCTTGAGGCAATAATCAACCACAGATGGGAGTCAAATTGTTGACATAGGATCCTTGTCACCTCTCAAAGGTGATCGGTCTGTTTGGGTGTGAGCATACTGCTGACCTGAACACCCATGCATATTTAATTAATGAACTCGAGCAAGCTTTCTTAGGGACAGACCATGGCTTGGAATTGCATACATTGTGAAACCCTGTGTGAGATGTAATGGTGTCAATCTTTCCAATATGGTAGGTAAAGAAGGAAAAGAGTTGTAGATGACCTTTTGAAATGTCCTCACATAAAAAAAGCAACAGCAAATCCCAAATCTTTGTATGAGTTAAAGTACTGACGTCAATGGGACTCTCATGGGAAGTTTTGGGAGTTTGCCTTAGCAAGAGCAGAACCACAAAATAGGTCAAAGTTTTGACTTAAAACAGGTCAGTATGTCAAAAGTCACAATACAAAGTCCAGGATAAAACAAAGGGCAAATAAAATGTCCCTTCTATTAATTTTTACAACCAACATATTGGGCTTTTGAGCCATTCACCAGCCATCTACAAAAGGCTGACTACAACAACTAAACTTGAAAGGGGAAGACATTCCTTTGTAGTTCACATTTTCTGGCTTTGAAGTCACTGTGAGTCTTACCGGCGACTTCAATGGGACTGGCTTTGCGCTTTTATATTAGCCATTGTTTTATCCTTACTCCTTTCAAAATTCCAGACAATAACATTTCTTTTTATTGTAATCCTGACAGAGCAATTAGGCTCCAATCCACACCTGCACCCGACTTCTTTTCTTAACACAGCATTCTTTGAGCTCCTCTTCTCTGAACAGACTTATGAGATCTGAATTAATGGTGTCTCTCTGCTCTATCCAGGGCCTCTGTTTTCATGACCTGCTGAAGAACATGAAATTTTTCGAGGCTTGTACAGCTAACTTTGCTTAAGACCACTGTAGGTCTCACCTATGGTTTTATAAGTGTGTCTAACAGAAAAATAAAAGCTTCTTTTCATCAGGGTAATTAAGCAACAGCAGAATGACAGAATGTGGATTAAAGCGTAATCATCCACAGGTGCATTCGTAGCATGTTTTTAGTCATGAGTTCAGAAAGTGGATTGCACTCCCAGTGTAACAAGCTATGAAATAGTGCCTCATAATTTTAAAATTTGAAAGCATTTTTGAAATAATAAAGCATTTTCTTTCTATCTTTAATATAGAAACCAGATATGCACAAACCACAAACACTCGCTGAGAAAACATGGGGTTCTCATCTCTCCAAGGTATCCCTGATCTCTCATCTTTTTGATGTTGAATGTAGTAAGCCTCAGAGCTTTGCCTGCATCATCCTCCAGTCCACAACACCCACGGATACTCCCGTCTAACTCTGGGCTACAATGGGCCCAGCTCCTGCTCCTTTGCTACTGCCTTTGCAGATGTGATCAAGCAAAGGTACCCAGAAGAAAAAGTTTTTCCCCCATGTTTGCTTGCACTGCTCCCCCTTCTCACTCACCTGGGGGGAAGCTGAATGCCAAACGACAGACACAAAACACTGGATTCTTCCAAACCCTGCAGCTACACTGCCACCCCTGGAAGTACAGCCGGGGGAAGGATGAGGAGAGCCCAAGGCAGAGCTTACCTCGACCCTAGCCAAAGTGACCCCTGTCTCCTGGAACCACCTTTGGGCTGTGGGGTGGTACAAACAGTGGCGCCAGACATTTGTTATGAAGAATAGCAAGGAATTTTTACAAGTTGCTCTGTTCACAAAGCTGCTGCACAGAGGGATTCTGTAACACGGAGCGGCTTGTTTGGGAAGGGTAACTGATGGGATTAGTACCACTTACTCCCCGTCTTCTTATGCTATTTACATTTTGCTAAGCACTTGCAAGCCGCAGCTATCTCCCCGTTTGCTGCACGGTTTCACCTTGCAGCGGCGGCGGGGGAGCCCTGGAGAAGAACACACCCTGTGGAGCCAGAGCTGATATGAAACCCAGGCACAAATAACATGGTGATTTTCCTTCAGTAAAAAAATCCCCACAAGAAACGGCACCAGTAATTTCAAAAGATAAAGGTTTTTCTCCTGGCTTTCTGTAATGTTTGTTACAGGATGAGACCACAGGATTCATTTATTTATCTGTTTTACCACTGACTTTTCAAATGGCTAATTAAATCAAAATGAATGGCTGTAGTCCTTTGAAATACTTCTGAATCAAAACTAATGTGGCACTGGGGGGCGGAGGGGGGGGGACTGTGAAGTGATGCAACAGGTAAATTTGTCCAGTGATTGATTATGGGCTTGATCCTGTCACTGGATCTGGTATGCTTCTCTAAGTGCCCGTACTGAATGCTATACTCTCATTTTTTGAGTAAATCTTAACGTGACCCAGGCACACAGAACCACGCAGTGGAGTAGCAGGCAAGGCGGTGTAACTGCATGCCTATGCTTCGAGGTTTTTCTGTTTTGTTAAACAGAGAACACAACACAGTTCCTACGCATAATCTATAGACTTAGAACTATTTACTGGATGGTACACAAACGAGACATATATACAGGAGGAGCTACTTGCCATCAACACAGGAAGGTCTGTTTCTTGTAGTCCCAGCCACTTTCCCGGGTAGACAGGAGCATTTTACTGTTTGTGATCTTTCCTCAATTCGATTCTTATTACAGCATCTGTGTGCTGCTATAACTTCACACGTTCCTCCTTCTGGCAAAAAAAAAAAAAGAAAAAAAGAAAAAAAAAGAAAAAAAGAAAAAAAAAGAAAAAAAGAAAAAGAGAATATTGACACTCTGATTAGGAAGAGCAGCAGTGGCTAATCAAAGCACCCAGGCATGCTCCTGTCCGTGCCTCTGCACGGTGGGATTACAATGTTGTTTCTCCCTTTATGCATGCTCCTGAATAAACCAGGTGCTGCTATACTTTAGTTTGAATAGAAAATGTAGATAAATATCCATCTACAGTAACTATAGCTTGCCTCTTATATTAGAAGCTTCTCTGACATCAGCAGAATTTTTGGCCTAAAAATGACTGTGTCTGGGCCTGAAGAAATGTAGGTAACAAACTGCAGTAAATGTGCAACAACTGCTGGCTGGTTTTGCTCTTGTTATATTGGAAACGTTTTCCCCCAGATATTCGCTCATACAAGGATGGGGCTAAGGGAATCCATCCAGAAATCAGATTTTCCTCCAAACATTTGATTCCACGCCAGTACTCAGCCCTTAGGGAATGACAGTCAGCCCCTCTACATTACAGGTTGGTCCAACAGCCCTTCCCTTTGCTAGCCCACTCGCTGCACTGGCACGTTCAATGCAGGAAACATTCCCATTGTGTGCAAGATCACCAGGCACCACCTCCCTCATTGTTCATTATGAAATTTGCGAGTTTGATGAGGTGGAGAAGACAAAGGAGTGACAGACACAGTGGCTTAATGTTTATGAATACTTGGTGTTTGTGGCATATGCTATACATGGAAACAAAGTGTCAGGTGTATTATTGCCATTCGCCTTAGCAGTGCCGTGCAAGGAGATGAGACACTGCAGAGGGCTAATGTACTGCCTAAGTAATTTCTCGATCCTCAGTTCAGATTGTATTTAGCTCATAATCACCAAGTATTTAATAGTGCCAGTCTGTTCCTCACAGATATCTGGTTGTTTTATGAAATTGTGGCATGAATTTGGCAGGGTTTGTTTAAACTTAAGACAAAACATCATGCACAGCCTACTGAAGAGCAGGATGTATAAGGTTTTCTAGAAATACATCGTTACCTTATGCCACTATGAAATGCTAAGCTTATATTGCCTGTAGTATAGCAGAAAAAGCATTATTCTTGTCTTTGGCTTTCATTCTTTTTGAAACGATTTTGAGAGCTTTTGAATGCTCTAGTAACCCTGCAGCCAGGTAGGAGAATACGCAGTGTGGAGGTGCTGATCCATGTCTGCCTGTGAACAGGGGATTTTGGAAGAGGTCTGGAAGTCTGGCAGCACCTCCCTGCTCAGGAGCAAATCCTGTTACCTGGTGATTCCACAAATGTGACATTTCTGTAGCGAAGCACTGGGGTAGGTGGGCAGGGAGGATGCCCCTTGACTATATGTTTTTAAGGTCATATGGTAGTTTGCCATGAGATGCTCCCACAGTATGAAGTGGTACAAAACCCAATGAACAGGGACTCCACAAAGTGTGGAAATGTTTTGTAATATTAAATTTTCACACCATTGACCTACCAGGGTGAGTCAGTGGATGAAAGCCTGCAAAAATCCATTAAGGTAAATGAGCTTAGGTTGTGTGGTCATGGGGTTAAGCACTGATGAGTTTGCAAGCAGGAGACAGGACTGCCTCTGCAGTAAATATTTAACTCATCTGGAGAGAAATGGTGCTTCATGTATTAGTTATTAGGTGCAGTTGGCCTGCTGACACAAGCTTTTTGAAAGCAAATAGGTGCCACAGAAGAGAGATCTCAACAATTCAGAAAGCCATCATTTGACAAACAGGCTTTTAAGTGTCTCTTAGGAGCAAGAGGAATTGTGACAATCAACTTAGTCCAAAATGCTTGTATTTTTCTATGGAGTAATCTTTGGATAAACTCCCTGTTCCCCCATCCAAATCATATTGAAAACAATGAAAAGTTTCCCATTGGTTTAATTCATCTTACAGTCATGCCCTAAGAGAAGAAAGATTTGTGATTTTATTGATTGCAACCTCAACAATAGAGATAATGTACACAGTAATAAGCATTTCTAACTTCAGACTACATGTACCATGCAGTAAATAGCTGTGAATAAGTTAAATGCTTAATTTTCTCTATTAATTTGCTGTATGAGTACTAATAACCACATGAGCTAGTCTTGCTTATTTGGTTATCTATTCAAAATAATGGGTTGCGGTGGATAAGCTTTATAACACCTTCAATTTTTATGTGGAAGCTCAAGTTGCTGCAGCAATAAAAAATTTAACTAAAAGTGTATAGTTTTTTAGGAGTGGCAGAACATAATGAAACTATAAAAGCAACAAAACCTCACTTTTTTTTACCACTAGACAGTTAAGTACATTAATTGGAACTTTTATCTGCATGGACTATAACTGTAATCTAAATAAACATAATAATAACAGCAAGAATAAAAAGACCCTTCCCAGTGTTGACACAGAAGAAAAAATCCATCTCACATGGAGAAAGTTCTTCATGTTACACACCCTGTTTTCCTGGAAAATTTGTTATGTGAGATCAGATTTTTTCATTAAAGCATTTTTAGCCTATGAATGACTACCAAATAGCATCGCATGCAGTGTGTTTTGCTGGTATATGTTATACCAGCCACGAATACACGTTAGAATTTTTAAAAGCCATATACAAAATGAGAATAGATAGAGGTATATACAGACAAATACAAATGGACACAGTGAGAGTAGGAAAAAAACTTACTGAAAAAGCACACTCTTGATTAGGTTATTTACAGAAATATATATGCCACAAGTATACTGGGTGGGAAGGTTCAACTTAAATCTCTATTTCAGCTGTACAAATGAGGAAACAAGTTAGAGTGGGGTAAGGATCATGAATCAGTCTTCAGTTTCCACTGGGAAAAAAACCCCAAACATTTTCAGATATAATATGTGAAGTACCTTTTTACTCTGTGATTTTTATTTTATTTTTCCATCTTTTTTTGGGGTGGGTGGGTGTGGGTGGGAGGGTAGTGCCAAGAAATGCTGTAACATGAATATCTGAGGACTTCTGTTCCTGAGCCAGTGATTCTTTCTCAGAGGTTCTTCTAGATTATGGGAAGACCTGGCAAGATGTTACAGTGCTGGGAGTCCTGAAAAAATGTGAATTAATTGAGCTGCTAGGCTGTGAGTGCTGCAAATGTTTGAATCCTTGTCACAAAAAACAGAATTATTTTTTTTTTAAGTTTATGGTCTATTGAGCTGGCTTTGTTTCCACAATAACAGCCTCATCCAACTCACTCAAGTCAATAGGGGATTTGCCATTGATCTTAAAAGGTGAGGAAAGGGCCCTAAAATCCTCTAAGTATGTGTCTTCTGAATGCTTTGTTGACAGTTACATTTCATGAAGTAGCTGCTTTATCCACCTGTCAAGAAAAATAGTTTATGCTTTTTTAATTCACTTCTGCCCCAAGAAAATCAGAAAAAGATTAGAAATAGAATAGGAGCTTGCAAATCAGGAATAGCTCTGCTTTTTTCAAGAAGCTTCAGAGGTGAATAAAAATGTCCTAACATGACTTACATCCTTTTTACACCAAACATTAGGAGGACTTGATAGTAAGAACAGCTAATCATTTCTGAGCACTCAGTTCACAAGATGCCCTCAATTTTGCATGCAGGAACTGGCTTGCTGAGAAGGATTCTGGGCTGTTGAAGATGGCAACTATCTGTGGCATTCCCTGCTCATATTTTCTAGCCTTCTGGAAGTCTTTGTTCTGCATCGGTTTAAAATATAAACTGTAGAAATAATAAAACATTCTTACTGTAAAACAGGGACAACTGTTTGTTACTCCTGCAATGGCTTTAATTCTAATTGAAGGACACTAAACTCCTGAAATGCTCATTTTGGTCTCTGTTACAAAGCCACCTTCAGCTTACACACCACAGGGTAAAATACTTTTTGGTAGGTATGAGCCTATTGTGGGTGGCTGTAATTTCAAATATTTCATCACATATAGGGTCTAAGTACATGCCTGGCAGAAGCCAAAAAGCCATCTTCTAGCCATCCCTGGTTTTTTATATCTCTAGCTGAGAGGTAATAATAAAAGTATATTTTGCACTTCAAAATTATAACTTGACTCTGTATTCTAGCCAAGCCTGAACTTACCAGTAAACAAACATAAAAAAGGCAAACAGCAGTACTGATTTGTGTTATACGTTGTGGAAGTCATTAACTATGACTCAGGTAGCAAAACTTATACATTCTCTCTTTGACAGTGATGACAATTTAATAGTATTTGACTGCTGAGTTACATGGAGCATCCTGCAGCAATGAGAGAGGTTGTTTATCAAAATGATAAACATGTTTTCATTTCCTCCTTGGCTGCATGTATGTGATCAGAAGTCTAAGGCCATCAAGAATTCACTTATTCTGGCCACCAGGCAGACATTAAGCTATTCAGGACCATCTGTGCTTGAAATGAGTTCCACTTAATGGACCTTCCTAGGGCAGGTCAGTCATAATGAATGCATGTGTGCATGAATGCATGAGCAAAGCACTGCTTAGGTGAGACTTCTCGGGTTGTTTGGCGGAGGCACAGACAGTTGATAGATAAGATATGCCTTTCTTTTGGGGGTCATACACCCAGTGATTTTAGAATTCAGATCCTCTGTTGCGTTTGCTTCTATCTCATCGTCAATGCACCACGCAGCCTGATCCAGCTGAAGGTTGTTGTAAGAACTTGTTCATGTAACTTGAAAAAAAACAGTGATACCCATACAAATTCATAGGCTTTGGTGGTCAAATTCTCTGGCCCTTTGTTACATCATAAGCAATCCACAATGAGAACATGAGGAAAAGAAATCATATGGACCAATTTGACCAGACAGCTCATTAGGACTGTTACTGGTTTTGATAGTTCTTTTTATTTATACAGCTTCAGCTAGAGAGTCCACGTTCCAGCATTATCATCCTGTCTGGGGTCACATACCATTATAGCGTGGCCAGCAGGAGCGGGGCAGCGCCCGTCCCCCTGCGCTGGGCGCTGGTGCGGCCGCCCCTCGGAGCCGGGGC
>JAVJGJ010000047.1:18014274-18040497 GCA_035590215.1 Microhierax caerulescens | reverse complement strand
CCCCCCCCCCGTTTTTTTTTTTTTTTTTTTTTTTTTTGTAACTGCATTGTATGTTTCTCTCTGACATTTCTTTCTCTTCTCTCTTGAAGCTCCTAGGGAACAACACAATGCAGTACTACCTCCTAATAATTGATCATCTGGCTCCTGTTCAGATTTGTACTGCTTCTTTGAATACATGTGCAATTCAGTTCATTCTGTTCCCTTATAATGTGAATAAAAAGGGCTGCATACTTGAGTGGAAATACATGAAGTCTAGTGAGCAAATAATTTCCTACTTTCAAAGCAACGTGTGATACGTTACAGCATTGGCTTGAAATTCATATTAATTTATTTTTTATTAGTTAAACAGTAGCAGTGTGCAGGGAGCTCTGCAGTTAGGAGAACCAAATGGGCAAGGCAGAAAATGCATTTATTTCTCTCTCTCTTGTTTACCCTTGGTAATGATCAGTATTCATCCAAATACTATCTCTGAGAATTTGGAATTGGGTTTTTTAATTAAAAGTTGTTTTTTAAACAGGTTTTTTTTTTGTTTTTTATTTTTTTTACTAAAACCTTGGTGGTGAAAACCATTGACACTTCATTAGCAAACATCAATAAATTTCAATTCCAGATAAAATCCCTATGTTTCAGGGGGGTTATAATTCATATAACTCAACTATTTTTAGCTAATGATTTTCAATTTCTTTCCTATATAGTACTACAGCCAAGAAACTTCATGCTGTACTCACATCCTCACCAAAAAGGGGAAAGTATCTTGAAAGCTGAAGTACAGACAGAGAAGGGAATAGTAAATTATTTTAACTATGTATCATGGAGACATTTTACATCTTAAAAAAAAAAAAAAAATTAAAAATCTACTTTTAGTCCAAAATAAACCAAGTGATATATTTCAAGGCAATCACACGAAAAGAAAAAAGATATATCTTTGTCCTTATGCATGTACTGCAGTTTCCTAAGGGAAAGCAGCTAGTATGATGTGCTGCAGATGCCATGCTAATTGCAGCATTGCACACAAATGGTTTTCCTTCCCTCAGTTCTTCTTAGACTGATGCATGTCCAGCTTTGTCCACTTTTGAGCTAGTTAGAAAAACACCATTTCATTCAACCCCAAATATTTTGCTTCAGATAGCTCAGGTTTAACTGCTGTCCCATGAAGTTCATGTGCATGCAGGGTGTGCAGCTCCAGGTAAAACAACCCTAATGCTCCGAACCCTCAGCTTAACTACCTGAAGTTTTGGATAATGTTGAATATAAAATGGTCTCTCATTACAAATAAAAAAATGAGAAATGCCTGCAAACTAGAAATAGGGTATCTCTGCCAGCTCTTTCTAATAGTGTGTTGGAAATTAGAAGCAGAAGAGGTCATCTTGCCCAGTCCTTTCCCAGTATCAAAATGTTTCCCTCCACACACTCATGAGCATGTTGCTCAATTTATTTTCACATTATTTAAGCAATTGGGCTTCTGCTGGTGCAACAGGGGATCCTTTGAAGATACTATTCTAGCGTTTAATGTAATCTACCATTGGGCTGAACCGCAAAAAAATGTTCCGTGTTTTCTTTTGCTCAGTTCTCCTCATTAACCCTAATTGTAATGCTATGACCAACTGAACACCACTATTCCCTGTTCTGTATTTGCAGATGTCAGATATGTTTTAGATGGTCATCACATCCCCTATCATCATTATCACCACTTAGACAAGCTGTGCATTTGCTGCTTTTCTTCATCTTTCTTCATAAGCCTGCTTCCATCACCTTAATTATGTCTACAGCTCTTCTCTGCATCATTGACATCACTGGTACTGATGTTTCTAAAATTCCACTATATAACAATAACATTATTATTAACAGTGATAAAAATTCTGTGCTCTTAAGTCAATGAGTATTATTATCTCCATTTAAGAGAGGAAATCTACCCTATTTTCCCAACCCAGCATTTATCTCTTGTCTGTTCTTCAGTATTGTTAACTAAAACATAGACATAACCAAAACAAGTTAATCAAGTTTCAGGAATATTTAAGCATCAGTGGATAAACTACCAGATACACAAGCATTTATCTATTACTGCTTAGGCACACAGGCACTATGGAAATAGACAAGGAATGAAAAACAAGGGATAGATAGAAACAGAGACAGATGCTGTGTAATAGAAAATCTAGCCAACAGCCTGAGAGTGGAAGAGGAATGCCATATCTAATTGAAATGGCGCTCTGTGCTTTCCAGCAGTGTTCTCAACAAGGAAAAGACTATTACCTCCTGCTCTTTTGAGAAAATGCCATCACTTTCATATTTTTTTCATCTCCATGCTAGCAGCTAGCAATTTTCCAGCATTAATACTTGAATACTTCTTTAACCTGGATATATTAGTTCAGATTTTTCTAGTTCCACTCACATAATTTCCTGGACCTTCAAAATTTTCTGATTCTTTTTATTATGAGTCTTGGACTTCAGTGACATCTGTCATAACACATATTTTAATACCACTGGTAAACAGGCAGAGGCCCTGTTTCCTATAAGTCACAACCTGAATAGAGCAGTCCTCAAATATTTATTTTATAACTTGATAGATGATAATGATTTTTTGCTCAGCAGAAAACTCAAGTTAGCACTTGAAATACCTCTAAGGTCCAAAATAAGTAAGGAGTAAGGGAACAGAGCTTCAAGCCCAACCTGCTAAGACATCCAGCACTGCAAAGATGTGGCTTTCCCTCTTTTCCCAGAGGGAGTCTTCTCCTTACAGCTATCAAACTACACAGTAACAGAGGGAATTTAACCCTGCAGCCAGAGAAACTACCGACTTTCCACTGAACAAACAAAAATGTAATATCAGAAACACCTTTAAGGCAGGCTTGGTTGACAAACAGGTGTTCTCTGTAAGACAGTTTTCTTATTGATCTGTGCTAACATCTTGCAGAAGTGAACAATCTCATTGCCATGTCAAAGGCTAACCATCTGTGAACAAGTAATGTAGCCAGAAAATCCATGTTGCTACAATAATAGCTTTAGGACGTGGGTCTTATTTCAATCACCACAAAAAGAAATCCACATAAAACATCTAAAAAATTCCTTCTGATAAATTATTGTATCTAGAAAATACTTTTGCTTACACAAATTTCATTTAAATAAATTACAATAATTTACACTATCAAGCAGGTAAGTTACTGACATAATTGGAAAGATCATTTATTCCATTTCCTCCTTTGATATTGCAATCACCTTCTCACAGCCTCATGCATCGTAGCCCTTCTCTTATTTAGAAAGCATAATTCTCTCTGTGGGACAAATCATCTCGTCAGTATCTGAATACATATGTTATATATATATATGTTAATACTTTCACGATCAGATACTTCTTCTCACATCAATAACCAATACTCAACCGTACTGGAACCAGAATATTAGACTGAAAGAGCATTCTGAAGGATAGATATACAAGCACTGGATCATATGGAGAGGTGGACTCGTGAGTTAATGGTGCTGGAACAGAAATCTAATGGCAGGACTTTCTAAGACAGGGAGATGGTCTTGTGAGAGATTTTCTAGCTCAGTATTGATAGCACTAGGTCCTAACTAATTGTCATTTCAGAAGATATTGAGGCTGCTGGACTCAAGTTCTGAGGGAGGGTTTTAATAATCTGACCAGTCCCTTAAAAACACGATCCAGGAGCTTTCTTATATCAAACTCATGAATTATTATTATCTTTTGAGAAGTTATAGCACATTGTCCAGTCTGTATTTAAGTGTTACACATATAGTTTTATCATTGAAAAATTCAACATTCTGGCTAGATCCTGAAGGCTTAAACTCTGCCCTCCTGCTCACCGGCTATGCTTGGGGAACAGCCTCATGGAGTATCACCAGTGTGGCACCCAGAAACAACCGTGGTTCCCATCCTCCTGACAATGACCTGCAAGGAGCACACATGAGCTCATGGGCTCTTCCAACTGGGTAAGACTGGTGAGAGTGGGTGAGTGCAGATGTTCCATTGGCACAGCTGAATACTAACGTGCTTGGCATAACTAGCAACTACTGAAGTGCAAATTTCTGTACCTTCTCATTTACATCTAAGATAATGCTGTCAGGGCAGAGGGCATGGAGCACAAAGCATATTGGCTTGTAACATTTGAGCTCCTGAGCTCCTGGTCCTGAGCTGCAGCAGAGACAGAGTCAGGGAGGGAATCCTTCAACACCAGACTTTTCGCTCAGTGCACAGCCGAAAAGAAAACTGGCCTGGGAAGTCACAATGGGACACAGCTGCCCCAAATTTCCCATTCTCCTTTCCTGCTTTGTTTGTTCATGTTTTCATTGCAGCAATCAAAAGCCTATCACCCCCAGCCAATGTAGGCAAGCTAACCATGAGATCTATTCAATTTGTGCATAATTATTCCATTGCTTGCTGCTTTCCAAACAGATCAAATCTCCTGGGCATTTGTGGTCTCCTCCCCACTACCACTATTCTGTTGACTCATTTCAGCTGAAAATTTGTGCGATCCTGAAGCATTGATTCCAATTCCTTTTAAACTAGGTTGGATAAAGAAAGCATTGTAGAGACTGACAATAGAATAAACTACTGCAGAGAGCTACAATAGAAAATGCAGCGCACACAGTAATTCAGCAAACTTGTGGTTCTCTCTTCTTGGGCTCTTTCAACCCAAACCTCAAAACCAACCAACTGGCACTTCTTGATGTATATTTGCATACTTGTTTACTTTTCAAAGTAATTAGCTTTTAAAGTATTACCAGGGAGCTGAACAAATGTACCATATAGTTCCAAAAACAATACAAGAGAAACTGTTTGCATTTGAATGAATTTATTTTGCTGGTACCATGCATGTATCAGCCGAGTGAACACTTAATGTTGAACATTAATTATGCAAACAAAAGAAATGGCACAAAGCTGTTGTCTCTGTTAGTTTTCTTCCAAGATTAATCCTTGTTTATGTTAGGAGTTTTGTGGGCTAAATAAATTACTAACTGTGAGTGCTTCAAAAGGGGTGATATTTAAGATGATTGAAAATCACTGATCAATGCCCTAGACAAACAAGCTGTTAGCTGTTGATGCTCACTCACTGACCCTCACTCAGTCAGAAATTCTTTTTATCATGCTGTGAATGTCATCAGATGGTCATCAGTGTGATGTACTGATGATAGCCCTACTCCCTCCTGGCCAGTTATCTAACATATGGCTTTCCAGTCAACTGCTCTTGGTTTTATGGCTTTGTTTCTGATCCTCAAGAGAGAAAGAGTAAGCACTTGGGCATTAGAACAAAGCAAAAAATAAAAGTGTAAAACTACACAGAAACTTTTTGAAGAAATATGGGTTTAAAGTGAATATTTAAGCTAAACTCCCCAGATACCTTTGGCTTTTGATTAAAAAAAAAAGAGAGAGAGAGAGAGAGAGAAGTCATTTTGGTAAAAGATGTTGGCAATCATCTTTGCAAAAGATGCAAGATTGCAAAAGTCAATAGCAAGAGATGAAATAAAATCTCCTGTTTCAGCCAAATTCTCTGAGGTAACAATGAAAGTATGTCCTAAGGAAACTCCAGGCATTTCACAACTAGCAGACACCATCTCATCAAGACTGTTTTCTGAGAAGTATCATTCACTGCTCTTTGCATCAGTCCCATAAGTTAGCAAGGTCTGGTTACTGACTACCACCCTGCCAGTTTTTGAAAGACTTCCATAGAATTAGGCTTCACTAACCTGGTCCTCAAGCAATCACATCCATCTTAGCCTCATTCATTGCTTCCTAATAGGTGGCTTTGGTGTGTGTGCAACAGGAAACACAGACTTTGAAAAGCTTAATCAGATTGTAAACTTCGTTGCCAGGTGATTTAGGAACATTTACAATCATGAAAGTCAACCTTTCTACCCAGTTTCCCACCATAAAGCCAAAACAGATACCACTCACAATCGTCCATATGCTGTAAGAATTGAAATGAAGAAAAAAAAATGCAGGTAGCCTCTTTCCACTAGGCAAAGAAGATAGCAGTGTTAATGTTCCTTGTGTAACATTACGGAATGTTCCCTCATGGAAGGTGCTTAAATAGTATGATGGTGAATGCCAATATATAAACCATTAGAAAAGGGATTCTGAGATAATTGCATTGTACTTAAATTCATGCCGCAGATGGATATACTCATCTCTATGCTCCTGGAACTGCATGCATGGTGGCTGTGTGTCATCACATCCCACCCCTGAGAAGATTGCACTGTGGCATGATTCACAAGTGTGATTTATTTCTTACTCCTTTGCATGAGGTAAAACACCTTTTGCAAAGCAAATGGATCTAACATATCCTGATGTAATCTCTCTTAAATTAACAGAGTTATATAAACAAAATGCTTTCTCACTTATTTGTAGAGGTCTGAGATTTATAGTATGGAAGTCACTACTACAGAATTGCAAAAATAAGGGCTTACAATACTTGCAGGGTTCACAAACTAAAAATATAAGCTGGAAGAAACTACATATATGCCTCAATGGAATGTTCATAATTCTGTGTTTAAAAAAACCCCAAACTTTGCACATACTTTTAGTCTCTCAGAAACAGTAAATGACACTTCTAAGGGCAGCTGGTACATGTGACAGCCCTCTGAACAGCCGATCTGACATGTAACAGCAATTCTGCAGCTCCTGACCTGTGTGCAATGTTAGCACTTAACTCCTAAGAGTAAGACAGTTCTCCGCTGAACCTGCTAGCAGAAAGAACAACTAAATCTAGTTATTCCACAGTAGCTATTTATTTTAGATGTCTACATGGAGATGTGCTAAAAGACCTGAGTGCTAGAAAAGTGCTTAAATACCCTGAAAAACAGGCATCTTTCAGAAACATCAGTTTTGGCCCCAAAACGAAGTCCTCAAAAATGACTTGCTATTCTGGAAGGTGTTTGCCTTAGGTTTGGTTTTAGCTTTACTCATAATGAAGCCAATAAACACTTGTTAACAAAACTCAGGGACAAAAATAGTCAACTGAAACTCATTGACACAACTCCCAAAGCCCCATATGAGGAGATAAGGTTTGCCTGACTGTAAAAAAGTATATTAAACTGGCAGTGATTAATATCAGTTTAGAACAAAATTGGAATGTTTCTAACCAAAATAAGAGTGACTTTCTGGAAAACACTATCATTAAGAGTGCTGAACAAGAGGTGTGGTTTGAAATAGTGTGTAATCAGGGTACTGCCAAATGTCAGGGAAGTACTAGTTTTCACTGCATCTTCCAGAACCAAATTCAGGAGCTCTGACAGAATATGCAGTTGAAGGTTCAAACCAATAAGGCAGACATTCTCACAGAAGACACACGAACTGAACATTTTCCATGAGCTCACAAAGTAGATAGAGAAGCAAATGGGAAAAAACTCTTTTAAGGGTTACTAAACACAATCCCCGAATCACAAAATACCAAAACCTGGGAAGGTCTAGGAAAAAATTTTCCCTATTTGTTTATCACTTTTGTTCTCTGCATCTGCTGCAGCTGCTACTGAAGACAAGATACTGGATTCCTGGCCTGATCCCACATGGCTGTTTTTAAATTCCTAGAGATGGTCCCAATGTCCCAGAGGTCATTCTTCTAGTCATCTGAAAATAGCAACCCACTGCAAAGTATAACCAAGTTATTTAGGACACATATTCCTAACATCAGTCATATATTGGGAATTTCATATCTCTTTGCAGGTATTGCATTTCCATTTTTTCTGTTCTTATCCAGAGCAAATACCCTTCACAATTCCATCTCCTGCATTCCCTTTGTACTCAAATCACATCAGTTTTGACATGCTCTCTCAAAAGACTTATGCTATGAAATGCCATCAGAAGTACACACTCAGAGTTTTATTTTTTTCATTCATCATCTGACAGCCTGCCTTGCAGAGCCTTGTCCGGAGTCACTGCTACAGGACAGAACAAGGAAGGAAACGTCAAAGTTGTCATGCACATTCCCCAGGTCTTTGATTTCTGCTGCTACCCACACCTTCCTCAGGACTTCTTTGTGCTTAAGCTTCAAGCTAGGGGATGAATCTCCCATGCATCTGAGACACCCTCAGTGTCCCAGGTTCACTGCTAAATGGCCCTTAAACATGTACAAACCTGGAACACAAATACTGCCAAAGTAGATCAGAACAATTGTCCATCATCTGTTCCACACTTGTTGTGACAGATGAAACACAGAGGGCTTCAAAGGAACGTTAAAGAAGCCTATAAGTGGGACAATTGCAATAAAGCCTGCTTACACATTTCTATTCCGGGGAATATGACCTCCTGTTCTTTCAGAAGCATCTTTTAACCTAGTCAAAATCATGATGTTCAAATGATCCAGCAAAATACCCATATTATTTCCTGTCCCTTGTACTAATGGTATGGCATGCATTTCACATACATTACATACTATATTAATAAAACTTTTAAACTTGGTTCCCTATATCAGTTTCATAAATTTCTTCAGTATCTATACTAATTCATTAAGAGGGCTGCAAAAATAACAGTTATTCTGTGTTGCATTTCATGCCTTTACCGTATATGTTTTCATATTTCAGTTTTTCTCTACTGTATATGGTCACCAACATGCCAATTTTTGCTTATATAAAGATATTTCCTTGTCTCTCAGACCTATTATGTGGCTCCTCCTTCAGTGTTCACTTTGGATCTGATGACAGAAGGGGGCATGTGAATCCATCAGTAGACGTATCTTAAATTCTCATAATGGCATTCAAGAATTCAGTATTCAATCCAGTATTTCCCACACCATTTCTATCCTAGTGTGCTGGAGCAAGTGTTTCAGTAATCACCAGCCTGGACACACCTATTTCACTTTGACACTATTTTTTTCCAATAACAAATGCCTTCACAATAAATCACCCCCTGTAGTTTCACCAGATAGGTGATTTTCCCTTCACCACTAAAAGAGCAGTAGGTGCCCCCCAGGTGAGCCACCCCCGAGACTACTCTAGCTCTGCTTGCTAATAAATCTTGTCCTCTTTCTCTACTCCTATCCTCTTGGGCTTGAATTCCTGTTACGCTATTCTGCAGTCTCTGCTAGCCCCTAGAAACAATTCACCACATGTTCCCGTGGGTGCTCTTGTCTCTCTGCAGTTTACATCTTGACAACATCACCTTCCCTAGTTCTTCACTTATATGATCCTTCACAGATCTATTACTCATTTTCGGAGCACCGTGTTGCTAACTGCATCACACATTGGATCATGTTAACTATAGTGCAGAGGGAGCAGATGTTCTGCTCAGGAGATGAATCAGGTCTTTGAATCAAATAGTTAAGATTTAATTAGAGCCCAGTACTGTCAGGGACATCTGCAAGGACTACCTTTAGTTCAGAGGTGATCTTTTAAGAGGTACTTTAAATGCCCATCTCCCTCCACTGAACAGAAAGGCAAAAAAATGCCACAAGGTTAAAATTAGCCTTATGACTTCCCTTCTGTGTACATATTTTTGTTTTATTTTTCCTGCTTTTTTCAACACTGAAAATCATCTGACCTTATACTACTCATTCACCTAGTTTTCTTATTCATTGTGAAACTGTTGTGTTCTCCATCACCCAAGACTGTCAACTGCATCAGTTTTTCTAAGTCAAGTATCACCATGTGCTTCACAAAAAAAAAATAATTATGCCATACTTTTCCAAACTTGCCAGATCATTGCCCAAATGTTTTGTAAATCTAATTTAGAGTAATTAATATTAAAAATAAGGTATAACTGTAACAAATATTTCTGTGTATCTCTGGAAATATTTGAAAGTAATGTTAGCCCATTAAAGGCATTACCGAAGATAATTCTCTTATTTGCACATACACCCTACCACATGTACACACACTGGTACATGGGCACTCTTTAACTGTACTTTGTCTTGGCTACCCAAAGATTAGGAGGCCTTAATTTTAAGACTGGTCTGCATGCAGTGTGAAAGAATTTCATATCACAACAGGAACCACAAACTACACACACACACATTTTAGCAGTTGTGCATGTTAGCCTGTAAAATCTCTGGGCATGCACGCATGGGGTGGGCAATGGTGCGCATCAGCATCCATCCAGTTCTGCAGCCATCAGTGCTGAGCATGCCTGGCTGTGGCCTGTCTACAGATATTACAAGTTTTCCATGTTATACTCCTAGGGTCTATTACAGAAAATCTGTGTTCATTAGGAATAAGCAGTACATTTTTTCTGTATTTTTTCAGAGCATTCAAATATGTTCTGTAATACATTTAAATGCTCAGTTCATTAAATACATGCACAAATATGCCCACATATCTATAATTCCACTAGGCTACTTTTACAGTTTTGCTAAGCAATATTGAACACTGTGTACTCCATATTTTGTGTTTTGCTATTACTGCCACGAGCTTCACAAACGTCACTGACAATATTTCAGGCAGACCTGTAGATCGAGGCCATTGCGGGAAGGCTGCGCATTGCACCCGAAGCTGTGCGGGGTAGATATTTGATATCAGGGGGGGTGTGTGGAAGTGTTAGATTTCTATTCATGGAAAACCAATTCTGCTGACTACCATCCATGCCTACAAGGTGCTGTATGTCACTAAGGGATGTGTCAAGGTCTTTCTACCACACTGCTTGATTATCGATGCTAGTCATCAAAGAGCAACTGGAGAAAAGGCAAAACACTATCACCTCTGTATATGGTTTCTGAAACATACTTTAGACTGTGGATAAGAGATGTTGATATCCTCTCCCAAATACAATAACAGGTCAATGACCTCATGCTTGGGCCTTTTCATAAACTAGCTCCTGCCCACTTTGGTTTTTCCTTTGATTGCAGCAGGTCACACACATCAGTTTAACTGAACTACAACACCAAGAAATACCTATAAGCACTCAACTCAACTTCTCAGTCTCAAGCTAGCTGTTGCATACGGAGTGAGGAAGTATTTCTTCATGCCTACATCTACCATTATCAAAATAATTATTGGGTTTCTAAACATAATTCACAAGTAAAACAGAAGGGAAAAGCTGTCTCTTTGATAATACAGTAGAATCAATAGCAATAATTAACTAATCAGAAGGTAATAACATACAGAAGAAGTAGAATGGAGAAAGAAAAAAAGCTGAAGTTCAGATTCAATAGCATCAGGAACTTGAAGAAAATAGATGCTTCCATCTCTGACTCAGCTCTCATGCACTTAGAATTTCCCCAATAATTCTTAACATATGTAGCAAAACCCATTAAAGTACCTTTCTGAGATGATTCTTAGGAATTAATGTAGCTGAAAAGAAACCTAACTCATCAAGACAGCTTATAGTGGTAAAGTTGACAGGGGATTTGGTCCCTGTATGCCACACAAATCTCAAGGCAAAATCCTGGTTCCACTGAAGAAAATGGCAAATGTGGACAGGACTTCATCTGCTTAATTATTTAAACTGAAAACTGCCTTATTTGTGGAATGTGGACTGCACATAATTAATCTGCCTTCACTTTATCTGTGCAGCCTTTTCCCAGCCTGTGGTGAAGGACTCCAGCCTCTAAATGAAAGAGAATAAATGGAATTAAAAAGTCCATTTTATGGAATTGTTCCTTTCTCTCCCATTGCAGGCTGAAAATGATTCAGTTACTAGGACATCACCAAAAAGTCTCTGAAGTTATCCACCACACTCCCAGGAATCCAGGTCTTTCCTCAGTTAATTTTGGAATGCAGAAGTATCTTTCCAGATGTGTTAGCCTCCAAGACTTGATGGGTTTATTGTTTTCATTTTTTAGTGAAACAGTTCAAGGAAGAGAAAGAAAGGATGAAATAAAACTTTGAAAGGAATGTGCAACACCAGATCAATATGCCTGGCTGTTGCAGCTGAAGGGACCCAGCCAAAACCCATGCTAATAAAGGCAGTGTTGCACCCCTTTATTGCTTCTAAAGCAACCCCCCAAACTGATGGGAACCAGTGCTTCCTGCAGGCTTCAGTAAACCCACAGGGTTCTTGTGATTCTGCAGAAGCTTCCCTTTTAATATCAAGTGTTAACTGCAATATAAAATATCAATTGAATTATGTCCTGATAATTTTTGCTTGAGTAAAACAGACAACGAGGCTTTACTCTTAGTTACATTAATGTTTAATCTGGAGTATATTTGGTGCCTACTCTATACAAGCAAGGGTAAAATGAATAAAAATGCTATATTGCCGTTAACAATCCTCCCACAACTGGCAGATTCCTTTTACATGATGGATTCTACTGTCCATCAGCAAAGTGTTACACAGGAATAAGAGAAAGAGCACCGTGATTGACTAATGAACCCCTAATAATTTTGTTTCAAAGGTATAAAGTATTTTCCAATACTTTTTCTATGGAAATAGTTATGGAAGTAAATACATTATTGGTTTAATTGAAGTATGAAATAAAACTTTTCCTCACTTTCATTACATTGTTAACATATTAACGTGTAGTACAGTCCTTCCTTGTTCAGCATAAAGCAGTTAAGATTTCCACATAAGTCAGTCTTTTAAAAATCTTTGTGTCTTAGTATGATGCCAAACTGCGAGTTGAAACAGTTGCATATGTCATCGTCATTTGTACAGAATGTATTTCAAGTGACTAGAAAAATACAAATTTAGCAAATTCTCAAGCTGTGGAATAAACCATTGTGTCACAGGGCAAGTAGATAATGAAGCAAATGTTGCCCTGTTTCTTCCATCTGCAGACCTTTTTGTCTCTCACTACTTATCAGGTGACAATACAAGTTGGCATCTTGTTACTGAAGGAAGTTTTGAATTAGTCATGACAATACCACTGAGATCCAGTAAGTAATGAGTTGTGTCACTTACAGCTGGAACAAAGTAAAAACCAGGAATTAACGAGGCAGCAATCAGCTCAGTCCCTGATGAGGTACATGTTCTCACAAAAGGCATTTCAGGTGTTCAGGGGACCACTTAATATACTTTGATGTTTGCTTTCCAGCCTTCCAGCTTTACCATGGAACACCTTTAACGTTACTGACAATTACGTTCAAAACACAGTCAAAGAATGTCCTAATTATGTCCATACACCACCCAAACTCCTTCACCACTTCCTTCAACAGCCCATACAAAACTACTCAAAAGTACAGCGAAAATAATGAACACTGTCCAGATATCATAACATCTGCTTTTTCGACTCTGCTGAAAATACTGCAGAAAGGTAAAATACTTTGAAACAGAACATGTTTTTCCTAAGAAAATTCATAGGCATGAGGTATAAAATGGTGAAACCACTCGATCCTGCATAATGTATTTAGGTATTTGGAAAAAAAATATGCAACCAGAATTCCCAAAGCTTTTTGAGTAACAGATGAACAATCAGGAAACTTTCTCATTAGAACCCTAATGTCTAATTTTCTTTAGAAATAATGTTATGTAATCATCTAGTTTTGACATTGTAGAATCATACTTATCCCTACATGAAGGGTTTCATCACACCTGTAATGGCTACAAGCAGTGACCATTGCTAGGGCAGAGCATTTTTATCAGAGCGTATCCCACAGTAACCCAGCACTAACTGCTTTATGAACAACTATCACCTCTTCCTAGTGATCTACTGTAGCCATCATAGTGCCAAGTAACTCCCTGCTATATGCTTAAATTTATTGTGTTTTCTTAAAGGAGCAGTTGTTTGGCTGGCTGGAGACAGTTTTCTACCTGGATGAGTTAATAAAGTAACAGTGCATCGATTTATTTGAGAAAGGTTATTGCCACAGCAAGAATGACTGGAAGTTACTTGGCACCTTGTTTTATTTTGGGAAGAAAACAGTTTAAGAAAGTGCTTGATTCTTGGTTCCTGCACTTACGGCTGAGATTTTCCCTTTTTTACTACAGGAGTTGGGCAGTAACACAAAATCTTAAAGAAGTAAATGTTTTTTTCAGTTGGTTTCACTGCTTTCCAGCTCAAGCAAATGACTTTTAAAGTTCATTTTAGGACATATCCAAAAAAGCACCTTTATTATAATAAAGTAATAATTATATGTTAACTAAAAGGAGCAACACCCTTCTATTGGGCTCACCCCATGTATTACTTAAGTCCAGATAAAAAGTCCTGTCTCATTAAAAGCGACTGATGTCCTGCATTACTGGAAGGTTTACTACAAACTTCAAACCTCCTCCTGCTTGAGCTGGGATCCTCTTTCGCTTTTAGTATTTCCCAGCATGGGCAAGCAGCTTCCCTGCTGAATGGGTCCGCTGCTTCCCTAGCCCCATAAGCTGCCTTATACCTGGCTTTTGAAATGGTCCAGAGGGGCAAGAGCTGTTGCCTCTTCCCCAAAATATAAAGATGTTTAATGGGAACATACACCCAACTAATACAATCCCATCAACAGGAACTTCATGAGATTATTCTGTAATTTCACTAATTAGATAATTTAGATCCATCGACATAATTTGCATGGTGTCAGTCACTGTAGAGCCTATTCACCAAATAAAATCAGAATGAGCCCTTTGGTCTGTGGTTTTTTTTTTTGCAGATGGAGCATAATATTTAGTCATCATTCTTCCCATCACAGGTGGCAATCCCATTTGCTTAGTGAGTAGGCCTCTTACTATTTATCTGTTGCCTTCTTGCTGTTCCTCTAATTCTTTTTTAATCTTTGCACTATCCTACAATTGTTCCTGAATACTGATGTCTTCTAGAGTCTTTGTCCCTTGAAAAGCCAGACAATGCAGCAAGTAGCTGCTATAAATGCAAAATAAAATACTTAGCTACATAACCATTTGAGAAAAACCAGCTCTGCTAAAGCTGAGGAAATGCATTTCAAGTCACCAAATAGCAATTATTATTATGACTTTCATGCAATAGTAGGCTGCATTATGTTTGTTCAAAAGACCAAGCAATAGAAGATAATAAAAGGGTCATCAATTAATGCTAAATGATATTATCTGTTTTCACCTATAAGATCAGAGACTGAGTGTAACTTCACTCCTACAATCCTCTTTGAAAAAAAACAAATAAAGGAGAATGAGAGAAATGTTATGTGTTGGCTTTGAAGCAGGGTATATGCTGTACTTAAGTGGAGATTATAATGCTATTTAAGGATGTATTTGCACATATTCAGAGTGAGTATCTCTAGAATTTGTGTACATGTGTATAAATACATACTCATTTTTAAACATACATATGCATGAAGGTTCAGCTACCTTAGAATTTAAAATTCAATTTTACTTTCCTCAGGAGTCCTTGACTATCTTGAAAGATATGTGCAGTTAGCACAGAGCTCGAGGTACATTTCAATAAGTGCTCTGCCTTTACCTGCTGTTATTATCAGAAAACAAGAGGAAACTGAGTAATGTCTTCTACTCTCCATCTAAAAACACTACAGGCACTAGTAAGTGTTTTAAACCATCTTTGCTTGAATAACTTTCTTAATGTCATCTGGCATATTCTGACATTTACTAGCTTTTTGCAAGGTAGGTAAAAAATTGAATATATAGATCACTTTCTACAATGAAATACCACATTTTGGTGATAATCCTGGTTCACCCAACAAATACTACTTTCACACACACACAGACAGTAGAAGTTATGATCTATTATGTTAATTAACTTTATTAGAGTTAATAACTCATTGGGTTATGTTTCTTTACTGTTTAAAAATACCAAAATCAGAATCCTGAAATGGATCCATAACTGAAATGGATGTTCACAGATATTATCATTTGATATGTCTACTTGATATAGCTTCTGTGATTTAAAATCTGGTCCATGAAGCTAACATTGCCATAAACTAAATGAAGCACCTCCTGCACAATTATTCCATTTTCTAACACAATTTGGTGTTTCTCTTCTTGATTAGGGTCTTTTAGGGCTCTGATTTAGCATGTCAATGTATATAAAACTTATGCAGCTTATTTGGTTGTCATGTGTTATCTACGTGACATTATCGACATTGTCAAGAATCTGCTGACTGGCAGTAGCATTCTGCTCATTAGATCATGCAAAGCTTTTGACTGCAAGGAAATCTTTGAGTTCAGGTATAAACATTTGTATTATGTCCATCCAAACCACCATGAAACGTATCCCTCTTTCTGGGTCACAACAGAGAAGGGACCATATCTTTTTCTGTGCAACTGTTTAGTACCTAGCCTGAATTCTTCTCATTTTCCTGGTTTTGACTGCCCTGGAAAATTCAAATTAAGCACACATTAACGCTCTTATTCTTTGGCACAGGTTGCGATTTCTCTTCTCTCAGTCTGTTGCACAGTCCTGAGTCATGATTGCTTATTCTTGGTGTTCAGTTCCCTTGTTTCTTTGTTTGATCAAAACCCAACTGTGTCATCTACAAATTAGTTGTGACAATTATATGCAGCAAATAACGTTTTTCAAAGATATTTTGAATACAGAAAGCAACAAGTTGAAGTGATGCAAAGACTGCCTACTTCAATGTTTCAGTCTAATCTTTGATCTTGCTGCTTCATGTATACACCATTATACAATTATCAGCCATGTGTCCCCGAATTCTTATGTATTTATTCTAGCCCTCTCTCTTTCACTCATGTAAACAATTATTTGCACAAGTTCCTTCTCTAGATGCAGTAACTGCTTTGTGGAACTGCAGTAAGCAATCTTCCCTACCGTCTCATTCTATTCTTAGAAATGATCGCTAGTAGAGAAATTGCATCCATCTCCTGCCTGCATGTCTGTGGCTAATGTGCAGACACACACACACCTCACAGCCTTACAGACCTCATCACGCGTAATTGCAAAGCATATTCTCTTGTATTACAATAAATATAGACAGCAATCCATATTCATGTTGTTGTTATCAGGCAGGATGAATAAAATTTTGCAGCCCCGCTAAGGTGATAAAGTCAATGGGATTTCTGCTCAGTAGGAACTGAAAAAAGACATCAGGAATTTGTCTGATATCATTAAGAGGTCCTCTCTGTATTATAAGTAAGGTGCATTATATTACCCACTGTTTTCAATTGCAGAATATTTTACAGTCTGTCATATTACACTGCATGCTGTTTAGAAGTTCTCATTTAGTAGCTCTTACCACTTTTAGATAGAAGCACTCGGATGCAGATCATGGGAAAATCTTTGAGGTGTTATTAGGGAGATAAAGAATTTGAGGGGTTATTGGAAAAAATGAATTTGATGTCTTTGCTTACCACACAAGCAAATACTTTTATTCCTGTTTCCAGAAGCAGAGCTCCAAAAATGTATGAACTACTTAGGAGTAAGCTATTACTTATCACAGTGTTTGCTTATATCAGAACAGTAAAGTCAGAGTGGTGCCAAAGAAGATTGTACAGCCATGTGGAGGGGTAAACAGATGCATATACATAGAGGCATACTACTACTTAAACTCTCCAGTTGGCCGGAAAATTCATCCTTCAGTCCTAAATCACCCCTGAAATTTGGATACATGAGGTTTCAGATTAATATTTTATATTACATCTAAAAGGCTCTTCACTACAAGAAGTAAAATAATTGTTATTAAATTCTCAGCAGATTACAAGGCATCTCCAGAACACAGTGCAAAGGAGAGACTGGGCCTTTGTGGTGCACAACTTACTGAGCACTGGGGAAGTGGATTTTGCTTTTTGAAGGATATTTGCCTCCAGCATAATACCAATAATGGAAATAGTATCAGATCATATAAAGCTGAAGCTTTTATTCTCTATAGAACTAAGGAATGGTGAGAGAAGTACTCTGGGAATTTTACCCTTTAGATTAAATATTTGAGTCGTGAATGTCTGAGACAATCAGTTTCAGTTCTGAAATTACCTTGCTATCTCAAGCATAGGAAGAATAAAAGACACTTTCTGTATTACAATTAAGACATGGAAAATCTTATTTTCAACAAGATTTTATGCTTAACACAAGAGAAGAAATTTTTTTTAGAGTGCTTAGCCTTGACGTCAGCTTTTCCAGCACGAGCTAAACTTCAGCCCATGCGTTCAAGGGGTGATCTGGTGTCACCCTTGCCCACTGCAGCCAGTTCAATAGAGAACCGCACCATTACGTTGGAAAGCCATCTGGGAGACCTGCTCCTGCCTGTGCTGGATCACTATTGACAGCCTTTGCCATGTAGCTTCTGTTTATCAGCACAAATATCGCTCCTTGAAGCTGACACCACACCTGCTCAGCGTGGCCGCCATCCCCCTTCCCAGGACAAGCTGCCACAGCAGGCACGTAGCAGGGTGGCAGTTACAACCTTTGGGGTACGGCACGGTGTAGCTGATACACTGTGGTTTTTCAAGTCATCTATCATACCTTCTGCATCAGAACTGAATAAAGCTCCTTTGTGCGCCTCTCTGCAGCAGCACGTGTGCATGGGACTGGCCACAGGACAGTCACACTTGAGGCTCTGCTCCATTTGGTTACAGAAAAAGCTCCTCACCTAACACCATGCAATCTCCAGCCTGACACCTAACAAATCACAAACACCTCCCTAGCTGGGATGGGCTGGGAAGGACCTCACCTGGGGCTCCAAAGGTCTCCTAAACCTCTTGGAAAGCATCAGGTTGGCCACTGGCACCCTGGGCAACTCTCGGAGGCAGTGGGCACACAGGGGATGTGTCCATCCGTGGCACCCAGGGAAGCATGGTGAGGCTTTCAGAAGTGTTTAGTAGCTCTCTGGTCACAGGATTAGCAATAACCAGAGCACCTTTGATAAGGGACACTTTTTTTTTTTTCCTACCATGTTGGATGCTCAACATAATTAGAGAAAAAAATCTTTTTCTTTGCATTTTACTGCAATGTCTCAGGCTAGTGGGCAGATGAGCTGCAGATGTCCTAAACAGTTTACCAAAGGGTTGTTCCCAGAAAATTATACAAATAAGCACAGACCAAATCCAGTTTTCCTTTGTTCCAGCTGCATTACTTCTGTAAGTTAGAATTTTCTCCACCTTGTAAATTTGATCTATAAAGCTTTTATGAAGTTTCTGAAGTTGCCATTGTCTAAAACAAATGGACTACAGATGTAGAGATGATCATGACAGAGGGATTACGAATGTTTGCAGAACTAATACTATTTCTTCTCAGGGACACTATACCAAGTAGAGAAAGTAACAAAAGATTAGTGTGTGTGCACGTCATATGCATTTCCTTCATGATAAGAACATGCTAAGTGCTAGCTGTAAAGAAACTGCATAATCTTTATGTATATATATATATATTTTTTATGAAAAGATTGGCATTTTGAGTAAAAATTTGATAGGACAGAGGGGATTTGCCAGGTGAGAGGGGAGAATTCAGTTCATTTCTCAAGTTCATTGACTTCTGCCTCAGTAAATATGCTTATCGAACAGAGTTCATGAAGTTCAGTACTGAAACAGATGGATAAAATCCTGTGACCTATTTTACACAAGAGAATGGAATACATAATTCTAGTGACACTTTTTGACCTTAAAAATCTTTGGGTCAATAGAATAGCTGGAAAAAAAAAAAATACAATCCAAACATCTTTGAAATGCCGAGTCTGTGAACCTTGAAAGGATTAATGACATGTATTCCCTTTTTTAGCTTATTTCCTTCTTTCCATTATTCAGATGTTAAAGACATTCATATACATAAAAGATAAAGTCTAGAATGTGATGTAATTATATCTCCACCTAATTCACTGGGTCAATATATAATACAAGAAAAAACTTCAAAATATCATAAATTTGCTCATTAAAATGATAAAGCAGAGGCCATTTATTAAGAAAAAGGGAAAGGTGTATGAATTTTTTGGCAGTAATTGGGAAAAACCTTCTTTTACATAGTCACTTCTGAGTAACATGCATGAAATAGAGTTGGTACGTACTGGTGCCAAGGGGAGACAGTTTCCCAGTTTCGCTCAAAGTACAGCAGACTGAGTTTCTCTTGGTCTAAAACTGGCCAACAGAAATATTCCAATGGCCTTCCAAGCTACAAGGGAATGAGGTGGAAGGCACACCACATGGAGCTACCCAAGCTGCTTTCTGCAGGGTCACAATGGAAAAATCCCTGACTATGAAGAAACTACAGAAAAATGAATAAGAATGTTATTTGTATAAGTTATTCTTCTTCAAAAGTACCGTTTGCCTCACACCAGAGGTATGGGTGGGCTGGATGATGAAAGGGAAAAGGTAGCAAATAGAAAGAACAGAGAATTATAGTCAGAGAAGTGATAAAATATGTATCACCTGGGGGTGACTGGGCTATTTTATACTGAGGATGAAGCTGTGGAGCTTTCTCCAAAGGCTGTGCAAGGGGAATGGAATTCCACTCATACAATTAAGCAAACTCGAGGAAAGAGTGGAACCTGAGCAGAGACTAATACAGCTTGACAGAAAGCATCTAAGTGATTAAGAGGGCTAACCAGGTGCTCTTTAGAGGTATAATGATCCTTGGTCAGATGACCAACAACTTCCATGCAGCACTTCTTTTCTGCTACTTGTTGATTGGAACTATGCAAATAGAGTAAAATGTAAACTTCATTCATATATAGACCTCAAGACCTGAACAAATCCTAGTACAGCTAGTGGAAATAAAATAGGATTTCTGACTTCAAGGCTAGCAATTTTTTGTTTGTTTGTTTGTTTTGTATTTTGGGTTTTTTTAACAGAAAGGAAGCTGCAGGTAACAATACCACTATTACTAGGTTTCATTATATGGTTAAATTATTTTCCATAACTAGGTACAGTCTAAGTTGGATTTTGGGTAATTAGTTGTGTATCAAGGGAGTAGCTGCAAAATTCGATCCAGATCTCTACCGTTAGTTGCTGCCAGGAGTTTTAGGAGATCTCTGATTTGGAGTTCTGCCATTTTGCTAATAACAGCTAATTAGCAAGAACTCATTGCTTTCACTGCTGGTGAGCAACACATATGTACAGGTTTTAAAAATTTTGTGTGAGGAATAACACAGTTTCTAAAACAGGACAGGGTTCTGTTCTGGTGGACTGTAGGGGAAATAGCGCCCCAGAATATTTCAGTATTTTCCATATTCCTTCTGAGTTTGCTTTCCATATACATTTATTACTCAGGGATTTATTTGCACAACTTTGAACTTAAAGCTCTTGGTACCTTAGAGACTGTGCCTTATTATCCTGAGTTTTCTTAATTCTTTTGCAGGTGTTGTATGACAGAAGCAACTGTTCAATACAACACAAAGTCTGTTTTTCAGGGCCACCTTACTCCTATTTACTCCCATGTATGTGCTACTGTGGATGCTGTTAAAAGAAAAAGGAAACAGGAGTAACAGTGCTTTTGCTTTTCCTAATATTTATCTATATTGGATGAAAAGCAGAGAAATAATTAAGGATTTCATTTTTTTTTCCTAAATATTTTCTTTCCCATTTTAGGACCAGATCTTCTCAAAGGCATGCCACAGGCAAGGGAAAAAATAAACAAAAATAGAAAAAAAAATGTTGAATAGTTTGCCTAAGTACAAACTGTGCAGGTAACTTACAGATGACTACAAGTTAATAAAAATTTGAATTTTGTAATCTTGTTGAAAGTTATGGGTACTCTGAATTAACCTCACTGAGGGCATTTCTTGCTTATGCAGGATTAAACGTCAATTAGTTCTGTGACAGTGGAAAGTGCTGCATTTAGCAGGCAAATGGAGTAGAGTATACATGCATAATATATGAAGGCAGTGGAAATTCCACATTTAATTTTGCATGTGAACAGTTCAACTGAAATCTTCAGTACAAATGTTAAAAAAACCCCACAAACAAACCACGAGCAATGCTTACTAGATCTGATCTCCCACCTACCAGACAAAGGAAGACACTGTGGGCAAACACTGTATAATATATCCCCATGACAGGTCCTTGACAAGCCTAAGCAATCCATCAGCTCTCCATGCACCAGACCTTCACAGCTGTGTTGAAGAGAGCCACTTCCCTCTGAAGAGCTATCAAGTTTTGGGAGCAAAGATCAAACAGTCCAAAGACAAGCTTCGTAAAACCATGTCAACGATATTAGCAGTCCCTGATTTATCTGAATGGGGAAAGCTCTGTAAAATTACGATATTCTGTATGTTAATACATCATGAAGTTCGGGTCTGGTATGGCGGCTGTTCTTGTCTTTTTGTCTAGATAGAGATAATTGTGGTTTAATGTGAAGTCAATTATTCACAAAGACACCAGGGGACTCACATTAACAAGTTAGCTCCCAAGTTTTCAAGTGAAAGTGAAAGATGCATTTCAACTGTTTGTCTACAAATACTCAGCAATTATACAGATATGAAGACATTCAATAACACTCAGTAGTCATGGCAACCTGCTTTCACTTTATTTGAAATTGAAATTCAAATTGCTATTTGACTGGAGTAAAGAATGCCATTTTTTGTTCTTTATTGATTTAGGAACAAGATTTTAAACTTTTGTCCTATGTTGTGAACATGTCATTATTAATATTATATCCTGGCTGTACTATTGCCTACTTTTCTATTTTCAATTCTCTTTCTATTTATATGTCATTTACATTTTTACTCATTGTCTCAGTTTTACTTCAGATATGATGGAAGTGTACTAATGACCTGGGCCCTTCCACCTATCAGCCTTTAGCTTTCCCTCCACGTACCCATACTTTCTTTTTCTCCTTTTTTTTCATCTATGTACAATGAATTGCATTAAACTTTTAGGTGTAAAGAACATAGCAACTGACAGCTCTGTGCTGTTCATTTGAAATTATGTTCTTGTTTTCAGCTATAACAAAATGCAGCTAATTTCAAGCTGCTTTATAGAGCTTTTTATTTCAAAGTCACAGAGACAATATGGATACAGCTTCTTAGTGCAGATGATGCCTCCTTGCATCAGGGGATGTCAGCAGCCAAGGCAGCATTAAATGGGTACCATGTTAGCCAGACCAGGCAGATGGGTAAGGTACCAGCTACCACAATCTTACATGATAGCCCACTATAGAAACTGTTTTAATCATACAGGCTGACACACCAAAGTCTACTAAAAATCCACATTAACCCACAGTACAGGTGCTTGATTTTAGCCTTTCATGTACTCATTATATACCCTAACATTTCCTCCACATGCTTGGGAATAGGAACTCAACCTTTGGGGACAATGGGATATGCACACAAGAATCTGACAGCAGTCATTAATGATGTAACAACTGGGTCTTGCAAAAAACACAGCGTGCTTTAAGTTTGACTGGAACACACACTGGTTCAGAAATACTCTGAAGCATGATAATCCTTGGTCAGTATTGTACTGGTATTTTCAGGCTTGAAACCACTCATCTCAGGTAAACCTGGACATATTTCACTTTCTTTCTATAAAGCAAACAATTGTTTAGATAAAATCTGGAGGGTTTACTTCTATCTTGCTCTAAAGGAACAGTGGAGGGCCACAGCTGCTGAAGAGCGGTTGCTGTGGACTAGTGAAGGAGGTGGCACAGAGGACACACATTCACAGGCTCTGCCTGTTGTGCTTTCCTCGCCAGGTTTGGGGCTGGGAATGATTTTTTTTTTTTTTCCCTTCCCTCCCCCCCCAGCTCTGTGTCAGATCTGCAGGGCTTGCAGGATGGTTGTGCCTTTCTCTTTAGGAGAGGTGAGGCTTTCCTGCTGGAATCATCCAGGTACCTCCCACTTCAGAAGGTGCCTGGACTCCCACCCACCTCTCCTGTCCTCTGCCCACCGCACACTGTTAGTGTCCTGAGTGCTTTGCAGTCTCACTGCAGGATATTCAGACAGAACTAAAAGCATGGCATTTAAGAGCAGTCAAAGTAGAGGAAACAGCCATCTTTCATACCCTTACATTCCCTGAAACTACCAAGCTACAAAGTGGATATAGGCCAATAGTGATGACTTCTCTATATACAAGAAAATGGAAACAACTATGAAGTAGTTGCATAAACTTGCAAGGCAATAAGCCAGATAGTTTTACTAAGATCATTTCCAGGCAATGTTCCATTCCCAGTGGAGGTTTCTATCGATCAGTAGTTATTTTTGCTTGCAATCTCCCACAGATTTGAAAAAAAACACCCATCTCTCTTTAACAGAGCATCATCATAAAGTGTATCAAAACTAGGGAGGACTTTTTGATTGCAGTGTACATCCACTAGTTATTTTATTTCTTCTATCTACCTTCTGTTTGCGTTTTACTGTTTTCTTTTTCCACCACTTAGAATCAATATCAGCTCTGCCACAGTCAGACACCTGATTTTTTATATTTATAGCAGTATGAAGATGCAGGAGTTGCAGCAGGTTTGAGCACATCAGTCCTGCACCATCCTGCTGAAGTCACTGGTACCCTGTCCAGGACAGGACCTCTGTTGGAGGGTACTGCTGTGGATGAGCGTTTAGAGAAGTGGGGTTTCAGCTGACTTTGTGCTGAAATAACACTTTGAATGCCTCTGTCTTCTGACAAGCTTGGACCAGCCTGGGAGTCTGCTTACTGTTAGCAAAGGCAAAGGCAGAGTTTATTTTCTAGCAAACTCCACACCTAACCAATGTTTGCATCCACATAGGCCCTTTTTTGCTGTTGTTTCCTGTTAAAAGAATGATATTGTCTGTGAAACAAGTATGTATTTGGCTTTAACCATCATTAAATGTAGATCTTTATGAATGCAGGTTACTATAGTTACACTGGCATTGCGGGTAATTCTTTCATTATAACTGCTGCATGTTTGTATATAAACAGCTGAGCTGCATTTTTTTATTTTTTTTTACTTTAATCTAAGAAGCCACAGGAAATGCTTTGATTTAAAATTTGCTGATCAAACCTGCAACATTAAAAATGTGAGATCAGGGTGAAATCAGCATAATTCACTGCATTATTATTTTAAAACTTAAGGAAAAATGTGCTTCAGAAAACTGAAAAAAATATCTTAGAATGATATACATGAGTGGATCCACAATCCATTATGATTAAACATGTGCTTAACCATTTCACAGATTCAGATTTTAATGCCAAATGATAGGCTTTCTGTGAAGCAGACCATGAATATAAAGGCTTGCTGTATGCTAGTGCTTCTGTGTTACATCCAGATGTATTAAAAAGGAAATCTTCCTGCTCAAATCCAACTGTTCAGGTTTGGGGTTTTTGGCCTTGTTGCTGTTTTTATTTTTTAATGGTGTGACCAATCACTTCAATAAAATGCTTCCTATTTTAATGCACTTAGAAGAGAGGCACTAGCAAATTAGTATTTTAGTATTAATTTCAAGTAGAAATGGAAGACTTAACATGATTCTTCCACTACTTTTTCTGGTATGAGTCCCTAAATAACAATGCAAATTTACCACCAGAAATCACCCTAATTTCCTAATGAAATAGTCCAAGCATTTGACAAAAAAGAAAAGCTCTAGATAACATTCCGCACTTCTTGCAAATGGTTTAGGAGCATCTCTGCTTTACCTAACCTGCAGCCGTAACCACAGAGCAGGCATGGAACTATCCTGAGCTGCCAGGAGACTTTGCACAGAAGATGAGCAAGACAACTTAAAAAAGAAGAAAAAGAGTAGTGTTGTCCCCAGCTGGTGTCTCATGCAGCAAGATGTACAGGGGAAGAGTGAGGAGGCAGAGGAAACTACAGCCTGGAAAGAGGATGGCTCCATGATGAGCTGGAGGAAAAGAGTGGGATTACTGAGCTTCTTTTGGTGCTGCTCTCTCAAGTACTCCTAACAAATGAGAACGAAGCAATATCAGGAATTACAGTCTCAATTGCTGTGGCCACTTTTCCCTGCATATTTTCAGCCAACAGAGAGAGAAAGGCAATAAACAGTTTCTTGTGAAGGCAGACCAAGACAAGACTATCACCAGCACATCCATATGAAACATGACCCCAATTTCATAGTCTCCCCCTTCAAAAATCAGCATGAAGTGCAGGAGAGAGCATGAAAGTCAAAATCAGATTTCCCTTGGGAACAGGCTGACTGTTTCAGAAGCCAGACCTGGTTAATGACCAGCCCAGCCCACTGTAAATGTGGTTTACAAAGCCCCTGTACTACTGAATCACTGAATTGTTTAGGCTGGAAAAGGACTTTAAGATCATTGAGTCTAACCATTAACTCAGGACCTGCCACGTCCACCACTATGGACCACATCTATATGTGTTTTAAACACCCCCAGGGATGGCGACCCCACCACATGCCTGTGCCAGGGCTTGGCCACATTTTCCGTGAGGAAATTTTTCTTAATCCCCAACATCAACCTCCCCTGGCACCACTTGAGGCTGTTCCCTCCAGTCCCGTTTCTTGTCACCTGGAAGTAGAGACCAATACCCCCCCCCCCCAACCCCCTTTCAGGCAGCTGCAAAGAGTGATCAGCCCCCCCAGCCCCTCCTCTCCAGGCTGACCACCCCCAGCTCC
>JAVJGJ010000047.1:17979734-18013459 GCA_035590215.1 Microhierax caerulescens | reverse complement strand
CCTGCCTTTCACAACCCCATGCTGGCTGGGACTGATCCACCAGCTGTCCTGCACGTGCCACGTGATGGCACTCAGGAGTGTGCACATAAAAGCAAGATGGGATAATGAAGGTTGTAATATCTCTTGTAGCATTAAATATAAATGAACACATTGACACCTACAAAAGTGAAGTTCACTAAACAGGGGGACACAGCTCATTGTCCCTAAGCTCTTCTTTTCAGGTTAATTAAGAATTAAAGTGCTGTGGTTTTGTACTTGAGATTCCACCACTTCAGTAATTAATATTAAGGAATAAAGCTAAATGGAAAATAATTGCAGTCTGATGGTCTGTCCCCATGCAATCCAGAACAGCTCCTACCTACCTGCTCTAAGATTTCATCTAAAGGACCAGCTCTGCTAATGTCAAGATCCAGAAATACTTTTGGAACTGCACTAACCAATGGAAGAGGAGAAACCATGGTCTGTATGATCCACCCTTACTTCTGCTGAATACATACAAAGTAATTGACACTCCTGCATTTTCAGGGTTTTTGTCTAAATCAACCTGCCAACCACTCAAGTCCTGAACAGAAACCGATCTTACTTCTGATAGAGCCACCGACCTCATTGACAGCAAGTATGCAAAGACTTAAATGGACATCTTCAAAAAAACATAAGATTAAAAGTAAACAAGATTTTTGGATGGTTTTACTCCTATTTCCCAGTAACAGCTTTTCTCCCAGTTCTGTTGCTTGTGTCTTACACATTGTAATTCACATCTCAAAATCTCCTTTATTTTTCTTTTAATTTAGCTCTTTTAGTCTTAGTTCTGTCTTTTTGCATTTAATGCCTCTGACTTTATTAATACCGGGTAGGACTGCTTATGTAAAAGAACACATTTTAAATATATACATTAGAGCTGGTTTAGGAACAGAATAGTCTCTACTTGGTCAGATTAGTGTACCTCTCATTTAATTACAACTCAAAAGGTTAGAAATTTTTATCATGCACACATATTCTCTGGGAATTATCTGACTCTAAAATATAATTAATCATCCTCTGTCATGCTTTTATTATACCCACTGCTCTCTGGAGTCATTCCTTTATTTCTTCTTCATTCATATTCCTCTGACCTTCCTCTTCACTCTGTTACCACAGACCTCAGGTGAATTTTAGCCGACTGCTCAGAGAGTGAGTATTGTTAAACCCATTTGTCAATCACAAACATGAGATCTCTGCATATGTTTAGCATTTTCCATATATAGCAGTCCCAGTATTAACATGGATGGCATCTGTCAATGTTGACTAAAATTAAATTTTGGAACTACTGTAAATAATAAAGCAGTCATATAAAGATTATTTCTCTGGAGCATAAGCTACCAGTAAACATGATTTGCATATTGTGCTTACAGCTGTTTCAACATGAACTGTTTGCTGTGGTTCATTAAAATGATTTGATTTGTCAGATTCCAGGATACTTGCAAGTCTATGTATACCAGCCTGGATGTATGTGGTGACAATTCAGGTGTTCAGAACTACGCACATGTGTACTGGATTAGCGAGCTGAATTGAATAATAAAGCTTAAAAAGAGATCATTAATCACATGTTTGTGACGAGAGAAATGAAAGAGGGAGTACCTCTGAGAGATGTTCCTAAGAAACAAAGAGTACAAATAGCGAAGCAATGTCCCCTGTGAAAAGAAAACCTCTTTTATAGACCTACATCTCACTTCCATTCCACACATTGCAATCTTTTCTATTGACTTAGTGGAAGTTAAACTGGGACTTGGGCATGAAACTTAAATGATATTTCCGTATAATACTCTTGATCTAGATAATAACATTCATACATCTAGGAAATGTTTTACTCTAACTTACAGTAAATCCGCACAATTTTTTTTTCTCTATTTATTTCCTTCCCCTATAACATCACAAAAGTCTAGATTTTCTCCCCTCCCTTTTCCTCTCTATACACATAATCACAGCAAAGCAGCAAAGAGCAGGCAGAAATTTGATTTCAGCTATGGAGCTGTCTCTTCCCAAACAGAAGAATGGCAAGATGGTGCAAAGACTGAATTAAAAGGAATCCTGTGCTGTGAAGACATGTGAAAGCACAGGTAAACTCACCAAAGAGCCACTACACTTGTCTGTATGATTAGGGCTGTGCTTTAGAGTTCAGCTATGACAGAGAAGAGTAGCATCATTGATATCACTTCAGAGTTTTGGGGCTAAGTCATCTTTATGCTGGACCCTCTGGGTGCGAGCCTGAGCCTGGTGGGGCTGGCTGCGAGCTCGATGCTGGACCCCCAGTGACTTCAGCTTCCCTGCACCACATACCCCAGTACACTCAGTCCCAGGCTGTACAGAAATTTTAAAGGCAAATTCTGTGAGTAACTAGGACAACAGCAGCTGCCCTCCTTTTGGTTATCCAGCCTTCCTTTCCACCGCCGTGCTACCCCCTCTTGCTCTCAGCCATAAGAGGACCTTAAAAGGGGTCCTAGATGTGCACTGTTTTTTCTCCATTTACACAGCATGCAAGTTACATAGAGCAGAACAGAGGACAGGTGCTGCCTGGCCTCTCACTTTGTTGCAGACAAAGCAATAGATGTGACACCCACTTGAACAGCTGCATCCTGAACGAAAACGTTCCATTTTTGCCTTCTCTCCCTGTGCAACTCCTTGCTCTTCACAGTCCTGAAGTATTTTTCAACATTATTGAAAGAGATAAGGATACCAGAGTAAGAGATAAGGATACCATAGTGTGGCACTAAACTTTTATAGCATTTGGACATCTTTGAAAGTGTCAGTGCAGCTTTTAGAGCTGTATTTTCCAGCCAGGAGCCAACTTAGCTGGAAAAGAAATGGATGTGATTGCAGGGTTCTGCAGTATTCTTGATTAACCAGTGCTAACCTGTGAGCTTTGCTGGTTAGCAAATGCACATCATTTGACCCCTCAGCCTGCAGTCCAAAGACAATGAATATGTTTCCGCTGCTCTCAGAATATTACAGGAATTTTAAGTCCTACATGTACCAGAATAATGAAAGCTCTAATGAAAATACACATGGAATAATTGTTCATTGAGTGCATGTCCAAGGAAAGTGCTCTGGAAAGTATTTTGCAGCAAATGTCTCAGAAGGAATACACATCAAAATATTTCAGGAGAAGAAATTCTCTTGTTAGTCACACACAGATACACTTGCTTCCAAGGAAAGCCCATCCACTCTCAAAAACTCTGCTGAGGAAATACAATGCCTCAAGAATGCTGGAACAGGGAGAAGGAGAGAGGCAAAAAATAGCTGTTTCATCTTCCCAGCCAATTCCAAGATAGAGAAGGAAATTGGTTTAATTCAAAATATATTTCTGCTTTTTGAACAACAAAAAAATCTCTGCATTTAGCATAGGCACAATCTGAAATGCTTCATTTAACCTAAAAAAAAAAAAAGAAAAAAAAGGAAAGAAAAAAAAAAAGAGTATTATGTTTTTGGTTTATTTAAGTCCTGAACAAAGGATTGTTTCCTTTTTTAGTATGTAGAGCTTTCTTTAAAAAAAAAAACCTAAAAAAATGCTGATTTAAAGCAAAAAGCTAAGAAATTGGATCATTAAAGTGCTGAAATGAAACATTTTGGCATTTCCCATGAAATGGTTTTGAATTCTCTCTTGTTCCTATATTTTTCATCAGGAGCTATTTATAAGATTTGACCCAAATTCTTTTCTCCCCAGCTAGCTCCTATTTTTCAACTAATTTATTAGTTGTCCAGTAAAGTAGTGCCCAAGATCCAAAGGTAGCATCAGTTTAGTTATGTAAAGAAAGCAGAAAAAAACCCTCGTAACACCCCAAAAAGGGAGAGCAAAAGAAAGAGAAGCCTTTCCTTACCCCGCTTCTATTTCTCAAAAGATTTCCTGAGAAAGGGCCCTCAGAACAGACAAACCGTGTCCTCAAAATGCAGCTTCTCTCATTTCATGACATATTCCTTACCCTGCGTCTGCCTGCAGGGACAGTTTTTATGCCTTGTGCATATGCTGAAGCCCAACTATTTGTTATGAAATCACATTAGCACTACTGCTCTGCCATCCTCCAAGCCCTGACGCTGGGATTTGGAGCTGCGTGTCCACCTTTGCAATGCACGCAACAGATTCCCATTACTTTCTGTCCATTTAAACAGCAAGCTGTGCACTGGGTTAGGGCTTTGGTGGGAACAACTGTATTCCTATGGCCAATGACACAATGAGAGCCACTGAGTTTTCTCCGAGCAGATATGGTAACTGAACCAGCTATTCCAGGTGCGATCTGGATTTTACTCAGGAGCTGAATATGAGCTGTGGAGCAGCTATCAAGGCATGCTCATACTCACTCAGGTTTTTCAGTATTCTCTAGCACTACTGTTTTTCCATACTCGTGTTGTATTCTGGTTTTCAATTTGAAGTGGTACACTGGAGCCAAATTCTTGCCCAGATGCTGAAACCAAACAGCACTCCAGAAGTCACCACAAAGACTACTTGTAGGTAGTAGCTAAAGTGGCAGAAACCAATTCTTTTATTTTAGCAAGCAGAAAGGTTTTCATATAGTTCAAATTATATAACCACATTTTCTCCCAGAAGGAGAAAGACAGACAGACCTTATTGAAGTTGAAATCAAAACTCCCATTTACTTAAAAGAGCCAAAAAGTTAAAAATCTAAAACTTTTTTGGCTTAAAAAGGAGAATCATAAGAGAGTCAGCTACCCCATTCATTTGCGGGATCTGTCTGAAGAGTCTGGTCTGAGTAGCTTTTTTTAACCTCCAATTTTTTTGAGAAGATTAAAGAAAAGAAGTGACCCGCAAAAAGAAGCAGCAAATGGATGACTTCATTTAATTCTGCAGGGAAGAAAGAAAAAGTAATCTTACAAGTTATGAAAAATCATTGTAATTGCATTAACTCAGTCCTCACCCTTTCATTAGGAAAGAATGAAATCTGTCTGCACCAGATTACTACTGATGGCTTTGCGATGGCTGCAGCACACCCAACCCCACCAAACATCACACTGAGATGCTTTTAGACCCACATGACACAGCTATTACCTTATACTGCAACTGCAGATCTCTTTAAATAATGCAACTTGTCTCCAGAACAAAGATTTTGTTTTGAGGTTTTGGAAGCGTTTGTTCACATACTGAAGTCATCAATGTTCTATGAAATAACAAAAAACTAAAACAAAAGATAAAAGGAATCAGCGCTTGCAAATCCATAAACAGACATTTACACTGTCAGTCAAGCCGATTGCAGTGAGCAGGCAGAACAAGGAACCGTGTATTACCTGACTGCAGGACAATATGCATAGAGCCTTGATAAAGCATTAAATGCTGCAAACAGACAGCAAAAATATTAGGTATCTAAAACTCTATCACAAATCAGTCTGGTAACAGCACATGAGCAGGTTTGCAATGACCTCAACACCATTGCACACACTCTTATCTGCTAAATTGCTTTGCGGTAACCTCACCTCATGTCCTTGACCACACTATTAAATATATTTGTCTCTTGCTTTCCAAAGAGCTGACAGTCCTTTTTTTGGAGGTTTCTGAATACCAAAAGGATGTTGTGTTTTTTTAAAAATTATTAAATATTGGTTTTTTTTCTTTGTAGGTGCCATCTATTCCCCCTCTTTACTACTAAAACACAACTAAAGAGCTAAACCAACTTTGGAATACAGTATTCATTTACCACATGAACAGCTACAGTTTTAATTAGCCAACGGGTACTTGGCAAATGAAAGAATTACCCATAGCAGTGCATGAAATGGGACAGTTTCAAAGGATGCTGTAAGAAAGCATCCTTTGAAAAAGAAAAAGACTTTTTTTCAAAAAGCAAGGATTTAAAAACCGGTAGAAAACCTCAACACAAAACAGCCTTTTGTACATAGGTGCTTTACAATATCTATAGGACAGATGTTGATTTTTTTTAAATACACACTGAATATTCCTACATGAAATACATAGGACATCCCAGTAGCTGAACTAGGGGACCTAAGACTGCATCATTCCATCTCCTGGGTCTGGTGCACACCACTTCATGGTGGATGCTATTCACTGCCCTCTTGAATGCTTGTGTCAACTGGAAGGAAAATGTGCAGCTAAGCGTGGCCTCCCTGTGTGCCAGAGCTAGTTTACTGCGCCCAGTGCAGAGCAGGCAGGGGAAAACACACCTCTCCTACCATGGTGGGGTTCCCTTAACCAGCCTGGTGCTGGTGGCGAGCAGCCCACATGGGAGTCCCAGCTGCTGAGCAAACAGGGAAAAGGACTCACACTGGCTAGCTCAAGCTGGGGAAGTCTTACTCAAGGGGAAAAACATGCTTTCCTAAATCTTCTTTAAGGAACGTCTTTAAGACAAGCTTGGAAATCCCTGAAGAAAATCCACTATCCAAATGCATAATATGACTATGGTCTGTCTTTCTCGGTCCTTCCTCTCTTTTCTAATGTGAGCATCTCTCCTGGTGTCTCTGCAGTTTTCTGGGATGGAAATGCAATATTTGCCTCCATTTAGGCTTTCTCCCCCCACCTTTGTTTTGCTTGTTCTACCCCATCCTGCTTTTTTCTATTTATACAGTAAAGTTTTTGAGGCAGAGGTTTTCTCCTGTTCTGTCTGTACTATATCTGAAACCACGGTGTCCCATCAATACTCAGTCTGTTGGCACAATGATAATAGACTTGATAATTACTATTGGTCCATGCTATTAAAGTTCCATCAGTGACATGAATGTGCAAAAACATCAAACTGCTGGGAAGAATATCTGTAAATATCTTAGCAGATGTCATGTGCATGCGAGAAGCTGAGGTAAGGAGCTAAACAAGTACAAATCTGTTTACAAAATTATGAAAATGCTCAGAAAGGTTGGAATTAGTTGGCACAGCACAAAATGGAGGTATCGTGGTGCTAGTTTCTTACTTCACCTTATCCTTGTTTTACATCAGGGGTCATACTCCATTACCTTTTGCTCCAAGCTCCAAGTCAAATTTGATTAGGGACTAATCTGATTCCACATAATGAGAATACTATTTAGGATGCATGCTTTAAATGTGGCTTTTAGTCCACAGTTTGTTAGGTTAATGAATTTAACAATTGAGATGATTTGTACATTCCATGGATGATTTGGCATGGAAGGCATTTGTAAAATGTGGAAAACTAGCTAAAAATGGTATTTCAAGCAAAACAAGAAAATAATTACAGCTGATGTTGCAACTTGCATTTGTCCACTGATAAAGAGATAGTTAATATATTTCAGGTGTTTTAAAAGTACAGTTAGAAAGCATGAAATGAGGAAGAATTTCTTGGACAGATAAAATGAGAGATTTTAATTTTCTGAGCAGGTCTAGTAAAAGACTTTGGTGCTACATCTCCTATGCTTACACAGTGCCTGCAAATGAGTATGAAACATTCCGTGCTTGCAGCACAGAACACCTGAAACCAGCACTCTTGTCTAGCTAACCATCAGGAGATGTGGGTCAGACGTGGGACTTAACCTTCACTCACTAAATGCCTTAAGCCCAGCTTATTTCTCTGGGAAGGTCCTCCCCAGGACCCTCTCTGAACACATGCATCCACAGCCTTTCTTTCAAAACAGGGCTCCAATCAGTCTTTTAGCTTTTAAAATGTAGGAGATGGTGCTGGAACTTTCCTTTTTTATTGCACAAAAGTTTTGTAGCAGAAGTGTTCTACCAGTAAAGCAGAGGCACAGATGCCCTCATCACCCACCTCTGCAGAGCACCCTGGTCATCAAATGATAGGCAGAGCAACCCCGTGTTGCTGGGTGGTGGAGATAACAAGAAAGCTGATAACTACCTCTGGGAAGGTAAAAGCCCTGGATCCTAGACCCTGCTTCAAGAAGTACTGGCACATTTTATCCAGACACTTGAGCCATGCTGTTAAACCAAAGCATTTAGGTATCCCCAGAAGCGGGTAGTGGGATGAGCTTTCAGAGTTGCAATTTCAAACATAGGAACCTGAATTCTGCCCAAGCCTTACAGTGAAGCTCAAATCCTGTATTGGATTTGTCCTGTTCATTCCTACTGAAGGACCCGAGAGCCAATTGTTTGTCAGAAGCACTGAAGCAGAGTGGTGGGAGGGCAAAGAAACTCTAACAGCACTACAAATCAATAACGACTTTTCTTGTATTACAAGTTTGTTGCAGCACAAAGCTCTGCAATCAGATGCTGCACATATCATTGCTTTGTTTTAAAATCTGGAGGCACAGGGACTGTACTGGTGAACAGAGCACCGGGAGTTTTCACTGAGTTTCACCAAGCCAGCTATTCTGGGGGGAAGAAAGCTGTATTTCCCAGGGCACCACCAACATCTTAACAGCAGCAGCAGCAGCAGCAAGGCCATCTGAACAATGTCCTTTACAAAAAAGAAGGGGATGGGGAATCTACCACAGTTACATTGCATCTCAGGGCTTACTCTGCTGCATTTCCTGAGAGCTCTATTGCAAAGATCATCTTGCTACTGGCATGTCACAAATTCCCATGCTCCCCATGGTAGCTTCAGGGAACGTGAAGTTCACTTCCACTCTCCTGATTGAGCTGAAACCAAAACCTACAGGGAGAAGCGGTGGTGCTTCCAGACAGAAAGGATGACAAGTTCAAAGAAAACTGGAGAAGGAAGAGAAGGAGGAACCTCTTGGTAAAGAAATGCCAATTGATGCCTGGAAGGAGCTGCGAAAGATGATGAGACACTCCCCTCCAGTCCCCACTCTTAAAACACTCAGGACATGGTGAATGCCACTCATGGCAACTTGCCTTCATTTAAACCCATTTGCCTTTACAGTAGTTTAAATATCGTTGACAATTACACGAGACGTCAGGTCAGCCCTCTGCCAGTTTTCGTGCTGCTATGAGCACGAGTCAGCCGTACTCTGCAAGGTGAAGAGGAGCTGCCCCCCAGTCACCCCTCCTGGGTGCACCATGGGCTTGTTGGGTCCACAGTGAAATACAGATCTATGACTTCAAAGGGCTTTCACTTCTGTCACACAAAACCTCCAAATTATACTGTTCTGAGCCATTGTTGTGTCATCCTATTTAAGGCAGAAGTATTATCCCTCACTTCGCTCTTCCTGCTGAAGCAATGTCTCTCTGTTAAGTGCACAGGGCATACCACAGAATTCACCTTAGAGCAGAGATCGCAGTGACTACATTTCCTAGCTAATGAGCATCTGAGAAAAGGTTGTACAAAGAAGAGAAAAAGAAGCAGCAGCAATGCTTTTAGTTAAATAACAGTCATTTGATCAATTTTATTCCAGCTTGATGTGAACATAAAAACATTAAGGTCCGTGCCATAACTTACTGAGCTATGAGTAGCCAACATGATCTGGGGTAGATTATGTCACTCCCACTGACAATCCAAAATTGTGACTTCTGAACAACCAGCTCAAGCTCGAACACCTGACAACCTGAAGTACATTTATTACAAGGTACATCCTAAACAACACAAATGTACTCAGCTCTTTTTTGCCAGCTGAGGATCTTGCCTTGGAATGATGACAGCAGGCCAGGCTGGAGGAGCATAATGAGAAATAAACAGTTGGTGTAAGTTCTGCTGTTGTCTTGAAGTGCCTCAATTGAGTTTAATGATGATTGTTCACAGCACAGAGTGTGGTACCGGTCATAAAGGGGGAGAGCAAGTGAGAAGATGACAGGGAGAGAAAGGGATATGCATTTCCCTTTCTGTAACAGTGTGTTGCAGAAACTACAGTATTAATTCCCCAAACATCTTTCCTTTGAGATACTTACTTATATTGATCTGATGATACTAGGGTGCTATATAGTCCAGCATTTATAGAAATGAGCTGTCAGGTCTATACTAATATTAGCATTTAGGAGAATTTATGTGGTTGAGTTAGCTTTGGACACGTGCATTCTGTTGAAAAAGTGCACGAGGGGATCTTCAACCAGAAATAATCACTGCAATGAGCACAACACTGAAAGCAGGTCCTGTTGGTTGCTGGATGCTGACCAATGCATTAGTGATCCCAACAACGATGTGCTTTGTGAGGATGTTTAAACATATCTATTGCTCATATCTTCTTCACGGTTTGCTTAACACTGACCTTCTGATTTCAGCTACTCATAATAACCCGAAATAATTTGCCAAAGGTAACAATGGTAACAAGTAACAACTGTATTTAGGCTTAGCTCCCATATTGCCACAATAATATAACCGTATTAGCATCTGATGGCAGGAAAAATTTCAAGTCCCAGCACAGTAAGATAAATGTTACTAAATGTTAGACTACTGTGAAAGATTCAACAAAACATAATTACCATGATTATAGGCTATAAAAAGTAACATTACAAAGAGCTCACTTAATACAAAGGAGAAGAGGAACAAAAAATAGATTTCTGTCTCGAGGTCCCTTTTACACAATTACAGCACGTTTCAGCAGTTGATAGAAAAAGCCAGGTTCTTGTATATAGAAAAGCAGAGAGAACTGGGTTTTTCATTAAACCAGTGGCATCTCCTCACTCACCTCCCTCCACTTGGTTCTACTGGTTTTGTTCTGATGAGAGTCATTTTGATGGGCCATGCTCAACCTGCCACCCCACAAAGGCATTAAGACAACGTGTCCTTCACGTAAGGAGTGTTACATGACCCACAGTGGCACACAGAAGGAAAGGGACTTCGAAAGGGTCCAAAGCATGAGGGAAAATGACATGACTATAAACTTTCTGCCATGGACTACATAGAAATATTTCTTCCTTTGGGAGACGCAGAGATGACTTGCATCAGGTTTTCTGTAACCAGACCCATGGACTTGCCCCACACATACATCATATACAACATATAGTAAATAACAGTAACGTGTGTGTCTATATTCAGTGTCAGTTTGGGATAACATTCATCCCAGAACATGCACATGCAAGTCTGTTACTTGAGTGAGAGTCCACTCTTCCCTTCCACAGTGTCATCTACAACAGGTCTATATTTCAGCTTCTGCCTCACTCATGAACAAATTGCGGGGACTTTTTGCTCTTTGGCATGAGTGAATGTTTACTAAAATCTTAAAGATTGCCAGCCATTCTTCTGTTACATTGGGCTGATATTTTCTCTCTCTTTCAGTGGAAAAGTAAGCATACAAAGGTATCCTTTAGTAGCAATGCAGCATGTTAAAAATATTTTTGTACAGATATTACATACAGCCACAATGCTATATTTTTCATTATTATTATTTTTGGTCTTATCAGGCGTTCTTCTCATCAATTACCCTCTTCCTCACTGCTACAGTCCCAGGCTGCAGTCAGCTCAGACTCTGCTTGGCCAGAGTTAAAATCATGACCCAGAAATTCCTTACAAAGAAAACAATTGCCAAAATAATTTAAAGTTCTAACTAATGAGTTTCTTGAATAACTTACACACAGGTCACCATATTCTTACTCCAGAATGTAACTAACTAACCTGTTATTTTTCTGCTACAGTGAGGTTTTCTTTAGCTAGATCGATAACATTCTACCCTGCCATTTTGAGAAACTGAAGCATGAAAAAAAGTTTTGAAAAACATTTTGAGCCCTTTCTTTGTGCTTCAGAGAACTCAAATCTCTGTGTGCACTGTAAGAGCAAAGATGTGTTGTGCCATTCACTGACTGAATGCAAGCAGTTTGAATTCAGTGGCAATACATTTAAAGAATGCACGTAAAGGCTGCAGTACTGTTGAAGGGAGAAGATTCATATAAACAATCAGGTCTGTTTTCACAACCATGCAAGGCAGAGGAGAAGGATGCAGTAGCAGCCTAAGCTACACTTAGGACATGTGAGTTCATTTGAATCTCTGCTGTTGCTGCAGCTTTGATGGGAGCAAGGCACAGCATGATGGTCATAGAAGTGCTTGCCTGAATTTTTAGCTACCTAAGTAATGTAGGTAATATTAGCCATCATCATCAAAACATCACATTGTATTTACAAGCACGGAAGGCAATATTTCTATTAAATTCATGCCAGGTATTGAACAAAAGAGAAAAACAGACATGAAACCAGCATTTACTATCTTTGCCTATAGTACATTCTCTGAGGGGTATTTACACAGCATGAGGAATGTCCCAAAAAACAGCCTCATTAGTGGTCTCCCACCTCCTCTGGCTGCAATTTAAGGAAAGACTTCAATCATGACACGATCACAAAGTGCTGAAGAACACAAAGCCAGAAGTTGTTCAGAAATCCACAGCATATTCATTAATAGCCCTGGGAGAGATGTGCATTCCTCCAGCAGCTTTTCAGGCAGACTCATGTATTGATCTCTGCAAGCTGCCTCCTTCAGAGAGGCTGCACAGCGGTCCCGGTCACATATTCTGGATGTCCTTATCTCTTCTAGAAATAACTACAACCCTAAAAGCAGAACATCCTGTTTTTACCCTCCTCCACCCTCAGACCCCTCCAGAATTCACTGTGCTGAAAATCTAGTTACAGCAGCTTCCACATCACCTTCCCACTCTTCATTTCAGACTGGCAAGCCAACAGAGCCTCTGTTTTTTTTCCCTAAATTACAGCCAGCAAGAGGAAAAGCAGAAAGTCAGCAGTGGATATCTGACTGGCAGGGGGCCAGTTTCGGTGGGGTTTGGGGTAGCTGAGCTTGGCAGTGCTATCACCCGCTCCGTGGAACAGGGAGCAAGTGGCTAATGAGCCACCAGCATAAACTTGCTGGGCTTGTAGGCCAGAAACAGGGTGCCGTGCTGCAGGGAGGACTTTGTTCCCTCTGCCACTGTTCAGGTGATGGCCCTGCCTGCATCATGTCTCTGCAGCCTTTGGTTTAAGCCCAATTATTTATTATTTTGCAACTCAGTCACAAGCACTGGGATATGGTATGGTGAGAATCTTTTACAGGCACAGAAGCATCTGAACTTCAGCTTTGCTTAGGATCACTTTACATGACTTGCCAATCACTTAACATGACTAATGATCAAATTGAAGGTAAAAGTTTCCTGGTGAAAGTGATAAAAACCAATGAAAGACGCCTTTACAGTCATTCCAATTATTTTCCAAATTCGGTTCATAGGTGACAAATTAATGCTTAAGCATATTGGGGGAGTATGTGCCCTTTATTTAAACAGCAATATAGATATCAATTAAAGGACAAATTAGTTATACCTTTTGACTTATGTGGAAAGAAGAGAATTGCTACAGTATTAAAGAGTTTTTAACTAGTGGGTAGTCTGGTAATTAGGGAGCTGTCAGAGCTTGTTATGTTATCTTGCAGCAGCTGGTGTTCAAAATACTTCTTGCCACTCATGATCTGAGTGGGATGTTGTTAATATGCAGCTACAGTCTACAAGAGTTCAAAGGGTAGAATTTAATTACGATACTGTAAATTCTTAATTTTCAATTACTGTGACACTAGGGAACTGCCCTTGAGAAAGGGCAGGTAAAAGACATTTTTGCATTTACAAATGTATGAATAAATAGGGAGGTAAAGAGAAATAATATTTGCGGAAATGTTACATTTGCAAGTTCTGCAGTCCTTTTTTAAATTTATTTTTGTTGTACTAGTTTGGGAAACAATTTTCCTGTGTCAACAGTTACAATGCATCGTTTGCAGATATTATCTCACTCCAGGCATCAGTTTCAAGGCCATCAAAAAATAATACTTTGATTTGCAGTGTATTGTAAGCCTACGCACACCTGATGGTCACAAGACTTACATACAGAAAATAGCTACCTATTCTAAGAAAAACCTTTATATGGAATCAAATGCTCAGTTACCATGTGAATCTCCTTTATTGTTGAATTCACAAGACCACCTAGGCCAGTGAGATGCAAATGTTTGCAAGTCGGCTTTTCTCTGCCTTCCAGTTTTCTTGCCAGTCATCACTGACCTCACCACCAAACTTGGCAGTATAGATATGATACGGCTTCACTACCAGCTGACTCCCACCTGGAAGCTGTGGATCACATTGGAAAAGTGATGGATCAAAGTATCCTCCTCCTTCCTTGCTGATGCTGTTACTAACTGTAGTTGACCGAATATACCCAACCCCAGCATGCAGAAAGACTTTGTATGTAAGATCATATATTCCTTAGAAGGAGTACAAGGGATTATCCTGAAGTCAGCCTTAATAAGGAAAGCAGAAAAGTAGAGGAAGAAAGATTGCCTAGATAAAGTTGTGAAGTTAAAAAGGCAAGTCACTTTTGCTCTGTGGGCAGTACTTCAGCCCTGTTTCGGAGGAGAACACTGAAGCTTGGCCCTACGCAGGCTCTCTCACAGGAGAGCATCATCCTTGTGCTACCCTTAATGGCACAGCTTGTCATATACCACCTACAGCTACACCAAGTGCATTTCCTCAGCCTGGTTTTCTCTCTGCCATTTTCAGAAGTGCCAACACAAATGTTCACTCCAGGGCAGTGCAGCTCAGTACAGAAACCTTACATATACCCCCCCGCCTCGTGCCTGTGGCGAGGTGAGCAGCAATGCCGCTTGCCCTCATCTGCGTGCAAAGGGCTCGCTCACCACCTTTGTCTGGAGCAGGAATGTTTTCAGCTTCTCTTGTCCTAGGAGTTTATCAGAGGCACTTCTGAAACGATCCTTAGCAGAAGGGTAACAAGCAAATCCCCCACCTAAATGGGAAACTGGAAACACCGTGACCCTGGGACATTTCTTTTATCATTGAGGAGCACTGGTGACTTGTGTTTTAGGCTTAGCGTCAAGTTACTGCAGCTGAACAAGTTACACCAGGCCAGCACTGACATTCCAGGTCCCTGCTCTGTACCCACAGTGAGTGTGAGCTAAGGCAGCTTCTCTTACACCTTAAGGAAGAGATGGCTTTTAGGAGAAGTTGTGCTCCCTTGTGTTCACCACAGTCTGTAGATAGTTACAGGGGTCCAGATGATCGGGCGTGTTGTTACTACAGCTTATTAATTTACAGGGGAGCCTTCAACAGATGCATCAGCCACTGGATTTCTGTATCGGTGGGAAAACCGGGCATCACCTGTGGAACCCAAGCTTTCCAGATCTGCTGTAGGTCTGCGTTCTGGATAAACATGCAGTTCTGAGTACCAGAGCTACAAGTTTCACAGCTCCCAGTAAAACTGAGCAAGAGAAAACTCAAGGAAAACTCCATCTTCCTCTCTGAAACTGCAGTGATTTTATTTGTGATGGTGTTTATGTCAAGTTTCACAAACAACCACTATCTGGGGGACTGCAGCAAAAATCATACTTGTGGGTGTTTCCTACTAAACCTACACAATAAAAATGAATGCTCCAAGACCAAATATCTAAAGAAATCTTTTATTCGAGCTGAACAAATAGCTGTAATTGAATCTCATGAAACAGACTGTCATTGGTGGGGGAGGGGATAAATAGCCATAATCGAAAATTTACATAGCGTGAGACTCCACAGTGGGGAACTGTGCTATTAAAATATTTTTCTGATGTATTTTTAAAACATTTATAATTTATATAAAAGCACCAGGCAGTACCTTTAAAGTTATTTAGCATGGAAGTCCAATAAAAAGCTCCTTAGGTTTTAACAGCATGATACAATAGCTCTCACAGTATGTATAGCTAGCCAACTCATATTCAGTAGTTTAGGGAACAAAAGCACAATACTTAGTGCTCTCTGTCAAATCAAGAAAGAGTCATTTCGCCACTTACAGTGATTTACATGCATGGCAAGTCAGTCCAAAATGCAGGTGCCTTATCCAAGAAGGGAGAGAAAGCGCGAAAGGTCAGAAACACTATCACAAGCACTAAATATAAAGCAGTTTTGTTAGGTTTTCACAGATATGAGATTAGGAAATTCCAACTGAAGCATGTCCTTCAAGTAACACACATGTAGCACTATCCTAATTTGCTCAGTTATTCAGCAGTGGAGATTGTGTCAGCTTGTTAATAAGGCAATGAGCATGTGAGACAGCAACAAAAAGTAGTAGGAAAACAACCTGTTTTCAAGTTGTAGGGGCACAGATATAATGTATTTGGGGTCTTTAATTCCAATTCTGAGCTCCAGCTAGTCCTTTGCTTTGTTTTTTTTTTTTTTTAGAATGAAAAATAAAACTAAGGCAAACCCTCTAGCCTCAGGTCCCACTCTATAATCTCGCACTACAAGTCAGTGGGAGTCTATAGATAGGGCCAAAGGCAGATTTCGTCTCTGAGCCTGTGATTAGTGATTTGAGGAGGGTAAGAAGAGAAAAAGAAAAAGAAAAAAAAAAAAAGAGAGAGAAAAATAGAAACAAAACTTATTTTATGTAGGACAGCTGCTTTTTCATGCTCTGGGCCACTCAGTACCATGGTTCTAACTTTGACATGGACCAGCTTTGAAAAGGCACGCAGTAAAAAGAAATCGTGATTACATCAGCATCCATGGTGCAGGCAAACCTACTTTTCATTATTTGTTCTATTATCAGTCCAGACTGGTGGCAACAGCAACAAAAATATCTCAGCCATTCCCCCCCCCCTACTACAGCTCTAACACCTGCGTGTAGTGCAAGACCTGCACCTCCCAGCACTCAGGGAGGGGACATACCAACTACAGAAAAACCTGTAGACCTGTTGTAAAACCATATTGGCACATGGATAACAGCAGCATTATACCAGTGGGAAGAGTACGTAGGTTGTACGAACCAAGGGCCTGGCAGTGCCATGCATGCACAAACCTGTTTCACATCAGCCTGTTGGCCAGTGGAATCACATTATTCTGGTTATTTGGATTTTACCAGTGCACAGAAACTAATTATACTGGACAGGGTGAGAGGAAGCCTTTTGTTTTTTTCCTAAACACTGAGATCTGAGTTTTTCTGGACTGACACCCACAAACATAATCTAAAAGTGTTCTAAGATTGTCTTTCAATAAGCTGAAGTGGTAATAGATTATTTAGTAGACCCCTACGCTAATCCAGACAAGCATCATTCGCAGGCTGGGGAGAAATAGTTGTCATTAAACAACTGAGGCACTACCATCAATTCATTCAGCTCAGTTAATGGGCAGGGCTTCAGAAAGAGTGTAACAGTAGCCTCATCTTGATAGGGAATTAACTACCACTATTTATACTCATCATCAAAGTAAAGAGAAAAATAATCACAGAATAAACTTTCAAGCTGCAAGAGCACAACTCTGCTTTGTGATCCTGGGGGAAACTAAGGTTGAATCTGCTCCCAGATCAAAGCAGATGAAGCAATTTCAGTCATAAAACTCCTGCCCTGGTGCCTGTAGGACAGGCTGAGCGCTGCCATATAGCCAGGTGTTTGCAAAGCCCTGCCACTACACAGATCCACCGAGAGCGTTTTGCCCAGCTGCAGACTGAAATTGCTCAAAGCAAACTTAGGTGGCCCTTGGTCTGTCTAGGATGGTCCTTAAGGACAAGGACAGCAATCTGCTCGGGAGGGTTCACAGCTCACCTGTGTGAATAATCCTGCAAGGGCAAGTAAGCGAAGCACAGAGTATGCAGGTAAGGTACACGCACTGAACAGTTGTTGGATGAAAGGGAGTTTGCCAGGACTGCATTTCTAATGTTTATGCAATTGTGCTGAATCAGTTACTATGAAAAAGGCAAGTAATAACTTTGTAAGTGAATTCGTTCAAAGAACAAATCTGTTTTTTTAATTTTCAATCCCAATATTGCACCCTTACCTCACTTTAGAGCTAACACCAGAGGAACTAAGTGCATTATACTGTAAATACACGAAATGGAAATGTTTCTCTGTAATGGAATAGCTCATCACCTAGGCCAACTTCTCCATTGATTTACATTCCACGTAGCCTCAGGAGTACTGTAAGGGCTGTAAATCAGCAAAGAATAGCATCCTTTGAGTCTAAATCTCCTCAGCCATTCAGAAGTCATGTTAATACGTTGCTACAGGTGCAATGTACATGGAGTGACTGTCAGTCTGAGCTGTTACAATCAATGGTATTGAAAGAGAGTGCTGTGGTTAGCTACTGTATTGATCGTGTTAAAAAGTGATAAACAATTACAATTATCAGCTCAGCATCACTGCACAGGACACTACATGAAAGATTCCCACGTCTTTAAGGTTGCAGTTTTTATACTTGATTATATCTTTGTTTGAATTATTGAGTTTTATAAAATCTGGGTTTCTGCTTTCCCTAAATGATAAAAACACCAGGATCTGGAGGACAAATATGCTGTAAACCAATAAGGTGAAGCTGCACTCAGACAAGTAGCCGTAAAATATACCCTGGCAAGTTGCAGGTTTTCTCCTTCTGAATAACTTTCATCATCTTTGAAGCGGACACTGAGGTTTGGTTGTTTGGTTTTTTTTAACCGACAGCACTTTCAGCTCAACACTCCTGTGAGCTCACGCCTGGGGCAAGCCTGGTGGCAGAGGGACAGAAACACAGCCCCAGGGACTCGGAAACTACAGCCTGAGTTAAGCTGACAAAGCCAGGAGTGGGGGTGAAACCAGCTCAATTTCGTGGATACATTCACACGCAACACACTGCCAGAACAGAGCACACATTTCAAAGTTTTTCCTGAGTGAAACAAATACAATGTCAAGTTCCTATAGGAAATAAAGCCATTAACCCCATGTGCTTTATTTTCTCACAGACACACTTCCCATGCTAACTTACACCCTTGAGGATTTAGGAATTTCCATGTCTTACCAAAAGGCAGCTGAATAAGCCAGTGTTGATTTGTGCCCTTGTAGGCTGTATACTGACATACACAAAGAGAAGGCAGTTTTCTCCTGCTTTTTGCTTTAAGCTGCATGCCATTTCTTTTTGTCATATTAGAAGTGATAACTTTTGCAAATTTGGCTTGCCCATTCCTGGTAACACAGTCCACCAGTACCTTTACTGGTTAACAGGATTGCTGTACAGGACCTGTTTTTCCTGATTTCCTGTGCTGATGTCCAGCTGTGTATGCTGGGTGTATCTTCCAATATCTTCTCAAAACTCCAGTTTCGAGACACATTTTCCATTACGTCTTTCAAGCCAGAACAATTGGAGAAAAATTACTTTCTCCAGTTAATGCAGAACAGCCAAAACATCTTGGGTTTTGGTTTTTTTTTTTGTTTGTTTCAAAACATAAAATTACCAGCTATGGGAGCAAACCATGTGAAGACACTGTCAGAAGCACTCAAGCTGATAAATCTAGAAATAAAAACAGGTGCCGCTGGCCCTGAAAACACCTCTCCCACTATCAGCAGCCATTTATGGGTGTGCTCAGATCCCATCCCTGGTTTAGATTCATCCCCAAGGCTATGCTGTAAACCAGTTCAAACTAAATTCACAGGATCTCTTCCCTTTTTGAGCCAAGCACAGGTCAGTCAGGACCCTGACCCTGTTGATACTTTGCTTCATGAAGTCAACTAGCAGCCTTCTGAATTTGCCTTCTGACCAAATCCCCCATCAGACCAAGAGAAAAATAAAGAAAACTCTGACCTGCAATGGCTGCCTGTTACTTTAGTGGTCTTTGTAGGGTCTTCTGTGCAAAAGCATCACACAAAAGCATTCTCCTGGGTTTTTGAAGTGGTATTTCTCCACCAGTAATTCTTTGCACGTGGTTCATTGGAGCTACTGCTGCCAGGGTAGGGCTTGGGGGGAAGATTGGGACTTTTCAAAATGTAAGTTTCATTTCTTCTATAGTAATAATGGCACTGCTGACTGAATGGAGAAATAGGTATTAGGCCTTTTAGGCTCCCACATTTGGAAGTAGCCATGTAGCATGCATATTTGCCCATCAGGGGGTAAGCGTTGTGTGGGAGCCTTGAACACAAATCTTATTAAACAACCTGTGGGATGCACACCAAAAGCCCATGCTCTTCTTTAAATAAACTAGCATGAACATCTATTTCCCATTGTCATTTTCTGTGTCAATCAGCTTTTGGGGGGAGAGGGGGTAGGCAGGTAAATCATTGATCTCCACAATGAACACTGAACAGCTAGACTGCTGTCTCCAGCATCTTTCTATGCAGTTTTTGGTAAGGTTTGTTACCTAATCTGTTTGAATAGTGTTAAGGGTATATCCGCATATGAATCAAATGCAAAGGTTGATAAAAAAAGGGGAAAGAAAAAAGTCTAAAATCCCTCTATACTGCGGTGTAAAACCCAGTAAACAGAAAGCAATACTAACCCAAATAAAAACAACTCCTGAATCGTTTTGGAAGGCAGACTGATTTTCATAAGCTCATTAAAACAATTCCCAATTAGGCGTAAAATAGAAGATGCAAGATTCATATTATACAGAAAGAAAGAGAGCCTCCATCCTCATAGCTGATTGATGTTGTGATTTGTAGAGCTTTAAAAATCAAACTCCACATAACCCTCCCTCACCCCCATTTTAAAATATTGCTTTCCAAAGCAATCAAGAATACCTCCTGGAAGAGCCAAATCAAACTGTATCTTGTCCTTGAGGATATTAGCTGAGAAACGATTTTTGCAAGCTATACTGTAAGGCATACATTGATCTGATGACAGCTTTTGAATCTTTAGATAGAGTTGAACTTTGGCCTCTTTTTCATAATGCCAGCATGCCTGTCTCTGTGAAAGCCCTCAGAGTCTTTTTTTTTTTATCTTTTTTTTTGCCAAACACAAAGAAATAAATCTATGAATAATGCTTTTGCCATTTCATTTCACTACTTCCACTTCTCATAAAAGTGTGTGGGCCTGCTCCCAATTTTTTCCTGCACTGTTATATGCTAGCACATAATTTTAAAGAAAGAGATACAAGTAATTAGGCTTATTGGGTGTTTCAAGTTGCTGGATTTTTTTTTTTTTTAAGTAAATGAAAATATTTTTTTTCTTTTTGCTTTCTTATGTTTCATTATTGTGGGACAATTGCCAGAATTTTCCTCATGCTTCAGTGTGGGCACATGGACTGATTCAAAACTACATGTAGAAACGAAGAAACAGAGGATGTATTGTTAATAAGAGCTTATTTTATCTTACAAGACAGCAAAGGGTGGGATATTTAGGAAAAGAAGATAAGAATCCTTTATGGGTTGGACAAGGAAACCTCATGTCATCTAGTCACCTGTAAGAACAAAGTATGCTGTGAGCACCCCACTTGCCACTTCTATGGCAGAGTTTGTCCTGCACGTGAGAACTTCTCCATAGCTCTCTCACGTTTCCCAGCAGCTTCCACTGGCTGGGGTTTTAGTATCTAATTAAATCTAACAAATCTTAAAAATAAATAAAAAATAATAATTCACTATTGGGAAATCAATTTTATGCCAGCAAGAACAACAAGATACAAATAACTCTTAAGGATGTAGATAATTCCCAAGGAATAGAAAAATTCAGTGCTCAGCTCCTCCATCAAAGCCTGCTGAAGTCAATTAGAAGACTTGACTTTGTAACTTCTGTAACTTTGCATGTGGTGAAGGCTCAAAGAAAACAGTGAAGTTGGCCAAACCCCCACTTTTTCTCCCATTCTCCATCACCTTTGTAGTCAGGTAGCAAATTCAAAGAGATCTATGCTAAGAAACTAAAGTTCCAGCCCAAAAGAAGGCAATTCCTCAATCTGGCACCTCTCGACAGATTCCCCAGGACTTCAGCAGTGAAATCCAGGAGGATATATCTGGAATCTATATGGCATTGAGCAGTTTAAGTGAAAGAATATCTACAGCACAATTTCTCTTAAATACATCTCACATCTGTCAAACATGCACTGCAATCAATACTTTTATGACTGGAGCTGCAAGTTGCTCTAGAAACACAGCAGCTATCTTTTAAACTGATATCAGCTAGATGTAATGGGATATCGGAATTAACGTTAGCTCAGTCAAGCATGACAGCTTGGTGTAATGACTAAGTGTCAGCTACTTTGAAAGTTTACATCTCTTTTAATTACCACGATTACCCAACTGACTGGTTTTTTGCTCATATGCTTCCTGGAGGCTACAAACGAGCATCAAACTGTAAGACGTACATACGTCAGCAAAGTTTTCCACTAAATTGTAAGGATCGGATGTTGATCCTTATCAAACTGCTGTTCTTTGCTAAGAAGCACATTGCAAAAAACCTTGCCACTGCTTGGGATGGGGAGATACATCGCATTTTTGTTCTCTTACTCAATATAACAGCTTTTCTAGTCAGCCGTAGTTCTGGAAACCTGGTAGATCAAGGAGTTTTCTTACTGCAAGGCCTCTTCTGCATCCAACCAAGTTTAGGGTGGTTGAAAGCCTGCTTGTTTTATTTCTAATTAAGGCTTCCCTCTTTTGTCTCCAGGCTAATACAGCTCTTCAAACCAATGGGTTACACAGTAGACACCAGAACTATTTTTTCCCCTGTGTGTATGGATAGGCTGGAAGTACAAACCTAACTTTTAATGAGTTCCGTTTCCAGCTAAAACGCCTTTCACTTTGTCACCTCAAAACTCCCAAAAGCAGAAATTCTGTGTGAGGGAGTACCGGGTAAGCATGCACCCCCACAAAACCCATTTAATTGGTCAATCCTATACCAAACCTGTAGAAGACAAACGGGGACCACTGGGACTCACTGAGTGCTGTTTCCAGGGAGGGCTATGGGGAATCTCTGACTGGTGAGTGCTGAATTATGGAGATAGCAGTTTGCAGTCAGGGAGGGACAACTATTCACCATTTCTCCTGTCCATAAATGTATTTTTGCTTTCCTAGCCTTCACCCTCCACTTCTGTGGATTGCATCCCAAGTGAACTCCCCCTTAATACGTTTTGAAGCAAGTGTTGCAAGAGCTACGAGGAAATGTTTTCATAATGAGGGTAATTATCATTGCATTTTAATGTACTGCAATAGAGAGCCATGGCTCAGTAGCTTTACTTTAGAGCAAGTGTTAAAATAGAGAGCTTTAGATCTATCATGAAATACACCTGCAAGTAACCTTTGGTACTGCGTGCTAGGATTTTCTCATACTAAACACTAATGAGGTGTGCTCTGGCCTGCCTGCCGCAAGTGGATGAGGCTCTTCTAATGAGTCTATAGCAACAAAAAATAAAGGAAATAACTACCAAGTCACTTTGGCCTCTTCTTATACAATGTCATCTAATAACTAACAGTAACAGAACATTGCTTCCTAGAGATTGATATCACTAGATTGAGAAAAAAATATCAAATCAGAGTGCAGCAAAGACAGTGAAAATCAGAAAAAAAAAATAAAGAAAACCACAAAAAATGATTAGCCATAGATATGGCTAACTATCAGAACCATAATAGTGTTATACATCCAATTACTTTCAATATACCTGACACAGTATACACAGACAAAAAGTAGCAGTAAAATACCACATACAGGTTCATTATTTCTCTTGGCATACACCACTTGTACAGTTTAGTGAGAAGGGGAAAAAAAGGGAGGAGGATGTTTAGGGGATGATGAAGGAGCACTCACCCAACTTTTTTCAAAGAGAAAAATCCCCATTTTGGACATGCAGGAGAAGCCTCCTGCAGGAGAGATGAAGCTACCGATAGCAGCCCTCAGGTACTATAGCAGCTATTCCAAAGCCTCTGAGCCTAGCCAAACCCTGAAAATCTTTCTCCAGCCTGTAAATGCCCAGAAAAGGCAGCTGAGCCTTGTTAGCAAATTGGCCAGACAGAATAGGTAAACTTCAGTTATCCCAAAAAAGCCAATTAAGAGGACTTACAGGGCGAATCTGGCTGTTCAGTAATAGAAAAGAGATTGGCAGCCCTGGCTTGGGATGTAGGAGCCAAGGTAGTCACGATAATTACCAAGGCTGTGCAAGCACATGATGCTCTTTGGGTCTCCGCTAAGAGCAGACAGACAAGCAAGACATGACACAGCAGGAGACTTGGGATGGTAATGCTGTTAATCGGAGACTGCAGATAAACCTGAGCCTGAGCAGAGCTCCCCGCTACATCGCCTGGGCCCTGTGTGAAGTGTTGCTTCTGCTGCGCTAGCTTGACCCCTCCAGCAATCCTGCTATTAGACAGGGGAAACATTAGACATGTCACTGTGCCTCTTGCCCTGGTCTGTGCTTTTGCTGAGAAGCAGCTTTTATGCATAAATATGTAAGCGCAAGGAACCTGGGATGGAAGTCTCCGTGAGCGAGATGAAACTTTAAAGCAAAGCCTGTGAAAGACCTGAACTGGGAACGGTTTAATTACTGGCATCAGAGTTGGTGAGGGCAGCTAGTGGAGCAAGGGAGAGAAAAGAGCACAATGCATAAATTGTGAGGCCTGGGGTCAGTCAGAGGAGAATGGGTAAGAAATCTCTTTTATTCTCACTGTCACCTATTGTGATTTCCCGTGCAGGAAGAAAGAGATTTCCAAGTGAAGAAGCCATCAATGCAAGCTGAATTTCATGGTGGCTACAAAATGACTCTCTTAATAATCCCTCCTCCAAGAATCACCATCAGGTTCTTCCTACACAATACAACGTCTCTCCTGAACTAGAAAGTCTCCTTTCTCATAAAAATGCACCATCCTTCAGTGGAATTTTCTGAGGCACAAGCCTGGCAGCTTCCATCATTTCCCACAGAAGCCCCAATCTCATCCCAACTGATCACTTGCCCAGGAAAGCCTTCCTATTTCTCCACCTCTCCAGGTAGCTAGAGCTGACTGCAGTGAAGAGGGCATGGGTACAACAAACCTGTAAAGAAAGGGGGGATGCAACTCTGAAATGTTATTATTAATGTATTAGAGAGCTAACATGGTGGCTGTTCTTGCTGGTAAATGCTTTAGTAATACACTAATCTCCCCAAAATCATCCACATAATTCCTAGTGTCTCCGCAGAGAAGCTGAGATTACTACCTCGGCTGTATAAAGGAAAAAGTTGCTTTTCCATTGTGATGCTACCCACAACTTCTAGCACTGCCTTATTAAAATAACTTGCCCCTGACTTTCGCAGTATTCTGAAGGTGACAACATTTTTAGACATGACATCCTTCTCCAACAGAGAGTGCAGTTACAGGAGCCTTCTAATGGCTTTTGCAAAGCAATAACTCTGCAATTTGAAAAAAAACAACCACAAACAAAAACATAAAAAAGCAACAACAACCCCCCCAACAAATTCAAAAAAGCTGCTTTTATTAAGATCCTCTTTTTCATTAACTTTTGTATTTTAGACATGGATATCATACTGTGGATATTGATGGTAGAGAACTGGGTACTATGGCACTGAAAACATCTACTCCTGGTGATTTATTTTACTGTAAATAGTCTTCATTTACTTTATTGAAAAGGGGGGGGGTGAAGAAGAGAGAAAAAGAACATTTTGATGCATGCTTTTTTCCCAAACTCATGTGTAAGGTGTCTCTGGCAAGGATGATCTGTCAGTATTTAGAGAGAGAACGAACTCCATCAGAAGCATAGATATTTCTGCTTCAACCTGTTGGGGAATTCCACCAAGAGACACTTGGGAGCCCTATCCAAAAGAAGGCTTCTGAACATGAGAAAGAGATGTTTGTTCAGAAGTTTCACTGCTAGCAAAGCTGCTCTTGGTGCAGACTGTGCAAGGACACTTCCCAGCAGACCCACCACTGCTGACAAAGTTCCCTGGTGGCCTCCCTGCACCTTCCTCAAATGTTCCTGCTATGATTTTTTTTTTGTTAAACTAGGTCAAAGTTTTGAATCTCCTCACAAGACACAAAAACATAAACGCATGCAGAATAAAAGCACTCACCAGCTAGTTTGGAAATGGTAGATATCAAGCTCAAGGATTTATTTTTCCTTGCATCCATAAAACTTTCTTCTTCAGTATCCTGGGAGTATAGTTTACCAAGAAATTCTGATTCATTTCCCATTAACTTCAGGTTTATCCTTGACTCTTCCAGCAGGAAGATTTTCTTTTAGTAATTTTACAATTTCAAATCACCAGCACTGCTTTCAGAGCTGCTTGAGTACAGCCCCTCTTTTGGCAGGAATCCTTTGCAGGTGAGTTTAAATGTCTCAAGCCTTCGCAAATGAGCTGCGAAAGGGCATCCTACCAGCCACTTGGTTTCACCTAAGCAAGGACAACAGGATTGGGTTGGTTTTTTTTGTTTGTTTTAAAGTTAATGTGGTATTTGCAGATCTCAACTTTGTGTAGAACTGCTCTGTGGATATTTTTTTATGAGCATTTGTTCAAAAAATGCATCTTCTCTCAGTCCCAAGTTTGTTATCTGTTTCCCCAGCATTGCAGCTCAAATATTTTTTTTGCAAAATAGTTTCAGCTGAACTTATGCTTTTGACAGAAATCTACCAAGAATATCAACACATCAAAGGTCTCCATTTGAATTCAGTGAAGCTATCACTTTTTTCTCTGTTGGTTTGGGTTTTTTTTTTCTTAATGAAAGAACTCCTTTAGAAACATAACCTAAGAATTTTTTTACAGTATTGTGACTAAATTTTAATACCATTTGTGATTACTTCACTGCAAGCATGCAAGTCTGGGGAGAGCAGTATGTACTCATCTCACGTAAAGGCTGTTGGGGACTAGCCGACATTGCTGAGAGAAGACAGGTGTAACCGTGAAGTAGGGTTGGAGTAAAAAGGCCACATTTTCTTCCCACTCACCCCAGCCACTAACAGAGCACATCTGGACAGACTATGGCCCCAACTGGGGAAACACTCAGCTGTCACAATGTGTATAATGGGTAGAAATCTCCATTTTCTCAGTTCCCATCTAGATGAGAGTCTCTAAGGACACAGAACAACTGGGGGCAACTTGGAGCCGCCCCTTTAGCTGCTGTAATTGAAATCAAGGCTGGAGCAGATGGGGTCTGTGAGTTTGAGACCCATAATCGGCTCCCCAGTACCCCTCCTGTGCACCGAGCACATCTTGAATCTGGGCCAATATACACTGCTCTTAGAAGGGTGCTTGAAGTAGCTTAATTAGGGAGATGCATTACAAAAGTTGCTCTCATACAAAATCAATCATTTACTAGTGTAAAGTACAGGAACAATTCAATTGGTTTCTACATTTCCATGTCCAATGCACTCTGTGGAGCTACGAGTACATTATGGAGCACCCTTACAGCTTCTTAAGAAAGAATAACAAGAATGGAAATTATTAAAAAAGAGCCTGAGACACCAAATTTTCAGCAATTAAAAGTGCCTAATATCATATTCGTGCTTTCATGTATCAGATGCTCCCAAACTGTTCTTGCTGCATGCTTGCATTCATTACAATGTGTAAAATTGTGAGTGATAGTCATGGTTTTACGTTAAATTATCCCACATCAAAAATCAGTCTCTGCTCTTCTACCTCAATCTTGTCACGCTGCTTGGCTCTAAAGTTGGCCACTTTCCTTAATACAATCCTTATCTTCAATGCTTCCCTCCCTTCTGCCTCCCTCCACTTAAAAAATACTCTGTACTGCAAAATGTAGTGGAAAAGGATTTTAGGAAGAAGGAGGAAAGCTCACTGCAGTAATCGCTTCTCATATCCAAGTGCCAATTTAGAAACTCAAGGTGTCAAAAATCTCCCAAGTAGCATTTTCCTCCTGTATGTTTTTATATTTTCCCTCCCCAAAGGTGACCCTTCTGAGCTGCCCCATCCCTGGCGTGAGCACACCACGACCAACCCCAGCTGCTCTGACGTGACACTTTAATTAGCGGGGAGGCGAAGGAAGAGCGCAGAGCAGGGAGGCAGCGAGCCTGGCTGATTGCACAGTGGGGTACATGCCAAAGTCTGTGTTCAGGAGTGACCCGGGACCTTTCTCATTTCAACTGATGCAAACAGAAAGCACCAGGGCTTCCCTCAGATGCTCCGGGAATGCCGAGTGGCAGGAAGAGAGCTCATCTAAGCTAATTACTAAAAGAGTAGGGCAAGCAAATGAGTCACAGCAATGAAAATCTCAGCAAACGATGGTTGTCCTTTCACATTAAAACCTGATATTTCCTTGGGAAAAATCACAACCATTTCCCTTCCTTTAACGTTAATAAAAAACGTGTCAGAAACCAGCACAGGCTTACAGAAATGTGGCTACATTTGAGATACATGGCTTTTTTGGGAAAGCTATTCAAACATGCTAAATAATCTTTAATCAGTGGAATCCTTTGCACTTTGAATTGTTTAAAGGTGAGAGAGGCTTTTAAAGCAACTTTCAGGCTCATTCCAGTCCTATGATACCTCTTCAAAGTTCAGAGCAATGACTAGGCGTTAAAGTGCTGCATTACTGAAAATGTACATCAGCTGGAAAATCAAAATGTTATCGTATAGACATATAGACATTATCTGGAAATTAAGATCAAGTAAAAATTTTGAACATGTACAATAAGTATCAGGGGAGAATATTATTGTAAATCAACTGGAGAGTAAATAGAATTATCACCATGGAGAAAAAGTTAGTTATTACTATTCCACAAAGAATTTCAAGGCAGTGGGTGAGCCGAGATCCTTCCCATTTAATTTAATTACAGACTTCAAGAGGAGCAAACTCACACCAACAATATGATTGCTTTGAAAAGTAGCAGGTTTCCTGACTTGAGAGTTAAAAGACAGAAGCTCCATCACTTTTCTGTGAAAATTCTTGTAAGTGCAACAGCGGGATTGTGCTTTCTCTTGCACACATAAGGAACCTGCATCACTAAAAACAAGAGACTGTTTCTGAGCCAAAATTAAGTCAAGTGGGATTTACCAATGTGCAAATGTGTGCTCCTGGAGGAAAGATGGGCTGTCCAGATTTTCAAAATTGTGGCCCTTTGTAGACAATGCAGAGTTTAAGTACTTTGCTCAGGCACCCAAATGACTTATGAGCTTCTCCTCATGGCAGAAAGAAACGGGCACTTGCTGGAGGTGGTTCAGCTCATCAGAGATCAGGCTCAGCTCAGGCTCCTAACTCAGGGCAGTCAAATTGGGTGCTTAATGTTTTACGTTGAAGTTTCTCATCCATAGGGTATTTCACTGCACTAACACATGTGCTGACCTCTATTAAAAAAGGTAGGAGTGTTCATCAAGTGCAGGTAGTGCTCAAACAGTATTCTGATACACTTATAGCTGCAGAAAAAGGATGAGCTAAAACCTAATAAGCATTGCATAATTACAAGAATGGATCATGAGACATTGTTGTCTATCAGGTTGACTAATTGTTCCTCGGTATATGACAAATGATAAAAAAAAGGTTTTCAATAGAATTGCAATAAGCCATTAAACCCTGTAGTGTGTGAAGGTTTGTGATGTACCTAACACACAACATCAATGGTATTTCATGTCTCACTTCATGTCACATCATCATTATTTTTTGTTATTGATGCATTACATTCCTCAGGTTGGGATGGCAGGACTTGCTGGGAGCTGTTTGAGGTGCAGGTCTGGGTAAAAGAGAGCATCATGTCATGAAATATTTATCAAGTGATAATGTGAATGACCAAAAAAGAGATGAGGTGGGGACAAAGGCTTCTCCAGCTGGGAAGTTATTGAACAGTTGGAGCCTAGGAACAGATAGCTCAGCGGCAGCTGGCTATCCCTGACTCCCTAAAAAATTAATCACTACAGATAAATGCATAAAAAGGCAGCACCTCAATCTCTTTCCCACTGAAGCTGGTGACAAAATTTCCATGTCATATTCCTGCCCACCCTCCAGTCTGTGCCGTGAGGCCCAGATGTGCTCACAGCAGTTCTGTTGTTGCAATCAAATAAGTGTGCTGGCACCAGTGGATTTTCCAAGTGGTGCCTGTGGGGAAAATCCACAGGAGCCCATGTCCCACCACTGCGTACGCTCCCCTCGCCCCCTCTGCACCATGCGGAATGAGTGCCCGGTGTTTGAGCCTTTACAGTGTCAAACGTCCAGGTCTGGTGAGTCCTGTGGTACAAATAGGCATGAACATAAGCATGGAATTTGTTTCTAACTCTTCAGATAAAAAATCTGATTTATAGTCACCCCCCCAAAGATGATGGAGTTGTGACTGCACAAAGAACCTTATCATCAGCCTTTCCTGGCATTCAACCAATACATTTGCAACCCTACAACTCCATTAACACTGGAGCAAAATTACTTGTCTAAGCTGCTATTGTTTTCAGTAGGCATTTATAAAAACAAGAATTTCTTGCAAACAACATGAGAGCACTGTTTTTTCAGAAAGAGTACATGAGCATGCACCAAAAGTAGCCCTTGCAAATATGCCTTGGTTAAGAAACAGTCATTCTATGAATATTTTTGTTGATAAAACCATATTGTAGAAATGTTCATAGAAAATTAACACAAGTGGAACACCGAATAGCCAAAGGAAATTAATTTACAAGTGTGATGGCATGAATTTTCCCAAGGGACACTGAAAAATTGAGCTAACACTAGTTATAATAGCGCTCTCTGTCGTTTTCAACATCAGCATTACACTTGGAAGAAAAAAATCTTCTACCTCCAGCAGAACAGCAAATGCCTGAAGAGCTGATAATGAAGCCCAGTTAGATATCTTTCTACACTGTCAAAGTATGCCTTGCAATTGCATCATAAATACTGACCCTCTGTGAGAATGTAGCAAATTCCCACTCTCGGATGTATGCTTACATCACAAAGCTGATCTAAGTCTCTTTACATTCTAAATAGGACAATGTTACTTACCTTATGAAAAAGAACATTTAGCAACGTGCAGCTATGTAATTATGGGCTGCCAGCAGCTGATAGTACTCATGTGCTGGCATTTCTATGGTGTAGACTTCACATTTACTGTGCCAGCTTTTTGGTTCTAAGAAAGATGATTGTAAAGACAGCACCTGACAACTGCATGGGCATCCATGGAAAACAGCTCTGGGGAAAAGCCGAGTGGGATGACAGAGCTGATAGGAATACACTGGAGGTTTTCCCACCTCTTGCCCTGATCTCTTCATAACCCGACCACTCCACTCCCTCCCAACCCTCTTACATCAAAAAACCTACACCCAGAGGAGCAAGAAGGCTTTCTGACTGTGCAGCCACGTTGGAAAGGGAGCGCCCCAACAGCACCAACATGCTGTTTGGAGGGATAAGTTATGTTGGTACTTGTTCTCAAGGAAGACTATTATTAAGGAGGGAAATATTATTTTTCATGCTAGTAAGAGTGAAATAAATTGAATTAGGTAAGTTTGAAAATAGCCACTAAATTTGCTTGTCAGATAAAATTCTGATTTCAGTAGTGACACTTTTTTGCTTGTACATGCAGCAGTAACACCCAGCACCCAGTGAAGTCAGGGAGGCTTTGCCATTGACTCAATAGGCCAGGGTTTCCCTCTGTGTAGACAGTGAATCGTAATCATTTCATAAATTATTGTAATCAAACACAAATAAATATATTTAGTAGACCAATCTTCTCAAGATTGATTCTGAAGAAGCTCTATAAAATGATACGTGCTTGTACATACAAAATAAAGTTTAAAAAGGACTCTTTTCCTTCATGGTTTAAATTACCAAATTCTCCAGACTGGTTCCTTTGTTTTTAATCTAAGAGGCTGAATTTGCAGATTGCCTAAAGATAAACGAATATTCATTATTTGTCCCACTAACATTTTTCTAATATATTGCTTCTCCTTTTGGCAAAGCCCCTGAGATTTGCGTACAGTTTTTATCTCCTGCTGTAAAACCAAATTTGTTTTGAATGACAATTAATTCATTACAGAATTCGGTTTTTTTACCTTTCAGTGCCTAAGCCATCTTTTCAGTAGTTTCAGGACATTGTTCTAGCCAAAGTATCAAATCCACTCTTCTATTTATTCTACGATGCCATTTTGTGTTTTGCTCTGGCAAGCTTCCAGCTGAATTAATTTGACATTCATTGATCAATCAAACTGTCTCATTACTACCTTCTGCCTGCCTTGTCATCATGGTCCACTGTTGTCAAGAGTAAGAAATGAACATCTACAAGGTCACCTTCAGAAAATCTTTTATTTAATTGTAGTAGACCTACTGCTAAGCCCTGAGGTTATCTGCAATCTTCCTGTATGTCTCTCCCTTTTTTACAGGCGTAGTGAATTATTTTACGTACGCTCATGCAGTTCACAGATGGAGTGACTCCAGCAGAGTTATTTAAGCAGTGGCCTTAGTAATTACACTGAGCGTTCACATAAGGAGGATTGTTTTATTTCACAAACCACATGAATGACAGGCCAAGTGGGTCATTCAGAGAAAATAATCATGAAGGGGTACTGAGGAAAACTGACAAAACTCTTAACATGTCATTACTTACAGTCATTATGCAAGTGTTCAAAAGAAAGCCACTTGCCTTGTTATACGGTAAATTATTCTAATTAATTACTATGTATGAGTGCCAATTGATATGGTGAAATTTGCCAAAAAGACAGTAGCATGCCTCACCAGAACAGGTACTCTGCCGGAAGAGCTCTGATTTCTGATTTTACATTAGTCTGGATTGACACCTGTAGCAACTGTTACAAAATTCTTATGGAATGAAAGCCTGTGTGTCCTGCGCTGGAGTTAGGGCACTTAGAAGGAGATACCTGCTCTTCTGAAATTTTTCTCAGCTGGTTTAAATATTCCATAGGAGGGCACACTTTGTAGACATTCTACGACATTTTGCCATGGAGGTAATCAGGTTTGCATTTTACAGGAATGATTAGTGCATTACTAAACATTACTGGAAAGGAACTGACGTTCTGTATGTTCTCCTGAGACAAATACAGCACGGTTTGGTTATCTTTAGTTACGCATATTCATGGATTCTAGCTTAGGAACATCCTAACATTTATTTCCACCGAAGAGCACATGGCACAGATCCTTATACACCACCAGGCTCCCAAGGTAGCACAATTATACCAGAATATGGATCTGATACTTCAGACTGGTTTTTGTCTGAGAAAGTTCTCATATTCCTCAGGCTTATTGTAAGATTTGGGAGGCTGTGGTGAAAAAGCAAGTATGATCTGATAGCTAGGATTCATTTATTGCAAAACATTGCCTCTTACCCTGAATAGTTTATCTTACTCCATTTCTTAGAATTTTTTAATGAGAAACATGTAACAAAGAGTTCAAGCAGTACTTTCTATGTTGCATATAATGTCTTTTCCATGAATAACAATTTTTTTGTGTTAGGTATACACGTTGATTGGAGTTCTGCATGTGTACACATAGCAGCAAACACATCTCAACTATCCAAATGTGCAGATTGTTAATCAATAACGACATGATCACAAGCATAACACAGAAACTCAGTCACTGTCACAAACTTGGTAAGGACACTTGTATAAAACAGAAGCTGTACAAAGAATGGGGTAGATGTTTCAACAAGTCAAAGTCATAAGACACCTTGGGACCAATTTACTAGGTACTTAGAAACCAAAGGGTGTCATTATCTTTAGGAGGAAAGCTCACTTTGCAATAAAACACAAGCCATCAAACTGGAGATGGGAGAGTTAAAAGAGTTATTAAAAGATAGGAAGTAGTTTGGCAGCCAGCCTTCTGGCGCACTCCCTGCATGCAAAGGGGAATCCAGGCATCGCCACTCCAGCCCCAGAGGAGAAGGTGCTGACTTACAAAGAATTCGTAGAAATGTGTGGTTAGGTCTGCAAAAGGCGTGTCTGAAGCAGAATTAATTATCTGCAAAGCTATGAGACCAGCAGATACAAAGCTGAAAGAACAGGAACAATCAGGCCCCCAAAAGGTAATTTTAAAAAAGATTTATAACGGTGATAAGCACATTATTAAATCCTGTATAAATGCATTGGGATCTCTTGTTACTTGCAGGTAGGGAAAAGAAGTATTTTCCTTGACATTCAGGGTAATGCCTATTGCAACACATATTTTATGTGCTCCTGGATGTAAAAAAAGAGTTAAAAAAAAGGGTATTTTGGTTAAAAAAGACATTCTGTCTTACTTAAAATGAGGAATTTTATATGTTTAATTTTCCACCTGATCATACAACTAAATGCTACCTGACCTCCATGACCATAAGTTTGCAAATTTATAAAAATTTCATATGAAGTGTG
>JAVJGJ010000047.1:17948016-17966539 GCA_035590215.1 Microhierax caerulescens | reverse complement strand
CCCGCGGGGGGGGGGGGGGGGGGGGGGGGGTGGTGGTGCAGGAAGAATCTTAGGAATGAGGTAGTTCTACTTAAAAATCCTTTGGTAAGATCAAGGACACTTCGGAGGGCTGTCGTTTCATAAGGCAAGGAGAAGACACCGAGCAGAAGCTTTTGCTGGTCACTAGGGCAGTGAGACACCAGGTACCTGAGACTAGGATGAGAGGAGAGACCATTTGTTCAGTGCTGTCTGTAATGCCATCTTCCAGAAAATATATTGAGTTCTCCCCAATAGGTCAATAAGAAGATAAGTCAAGATCATGAGAAAAAGTGATGTGTGCAGCTGCAGTAAATGGGTCTTCAGAGCAAACGGTGGTGTTGAAATGGAAGCAAGCAGCAGAGTGCAGTGCGTTTGGCTCATTTCCCCTGTAACACAGGCAAGGCTTCCTTAAACCAATTTCTCTTCTACTGCGCGTGACTTCCACTTACCGCTGAACACAACTTCCAAGACGTGGTTTTCAGGATTTATTTTTTTTTGTTCACACAGCTATTTGTGTCACAGAAATATCTGATTTATAATTTTAATTCTTTTTTTAGAGTATTTGTATTTTTTTATCCTTAATTTGGAGGTGAATGAATGCATATCTTCACACCCAATGGTAGCATGCACGTAGTGAAACTCATACTTGCAGAATACAAGTTTCTATTGAGAAACAGAAGATATGTATGTTACCTCCCTGCCCCTGAAATGACTTCAAGTAATCCTCAAACACTACAAATGCATAGTTAATTCTACAAACTAAATAGACCAACAGCATATCTAATATTATCCCTCTGTCAGATTTATAATAGGCGTGAATTTGTTGTGGAAACTACTCGTTGCATGGGGGGTGTGTGTGGAGATTAATTGGGGTCTTTGCACCTTGTGTCACCAAAGGCAGAACAAGAACCGTGATTAATAATTCATTACATTCAATTATTAATTTATCAAAAGGGCCACATTCTTTAGTCACCTGAGTTTTAACAGGGATGAAATCAATTGGATCAATTGGATTCCACAGGAATCAATAAACCCCCTACATTTAAATAAATAATTATACACCTTCTGGAGATTGTTAAGCCTGTTTATAGCCTTCTAGAGCAGAAGTGCAACACGCGTTAAATTCTGCAGTCTGCAAAGAAATAATTACCACTCTTTATCAGTGGTGACGGTACTGCTTTTTACATGGTGAGTAATTAGAAAAGAGAGCCCACTGCTGAAACCTGCACTTGACAAGAGGCTGGGAGAGGCAGGGAAGTCTCTCAGGGACAGGCTTAGAGAAACAATCTCGATAAATTGGAGAAACAGACTGAAACTGAGAAAATAAAGTTCGCTGAAGAAAAGTGCAAAGTACTAAGGTGTGGAAGGCAAATCAGATGCACCAACACAAACTGGGACACGGCTGGCTCTGCTGGTACAATGCAATACAAACTGAAAGCAAAGGAAGACTGTGGCAGGCTTTGGGGACATCTGCATGAGGGCAGGACCTGCACAGACATCACTGACCAGCACAGGCTGCTCCGTGGAGTGAGGTCTGAAGGATGCTCACCTGGGCAGCCTGCATGACAGGGCAGCCCTTGCCCTCCTCCTCATGCTTCCTTCTGCTCTCATTTAAATGCAGAGGTTTTCCTTGTGTGCTGATGGCCCAAGCCCCCAATTGGATTTAGCCTGAAATATTTTATTCAGCAGATTTGATTTCAGCCTCTCAGTGAGGAGTTTTGGGCTAGCTCCAACTTCTGTGTGTGAATAACTTAATCCCTGAAAAACATTTGCCTAACCCTAAATCTAATCTCAACCTGAAACACTCACTGAGCAAGCCGTGGAGCCCTTTCAAGGTAAAGCCACGGGCAAGATGTGTTACAGGCGGCAGCACAAAACTGTACCAGTTGCATGGGAAAGCAGTGGGTAAGAGGCAACCTCTGAGTGACCTTGCTATGGGATTCAGCCTGGAAGAAATTAAATCAAATGTGCCAGGACTTCTGTGGACCACCTGGGCAATATCTTAACAGTATGGTCACTCTCTGCAGCATTACACGTGAAGAAAGATATGTAAAGAAAGGATTTTAGTCTAAAACAAAAGTTCCGTTTATCCTCTTTATAACTGCAACAACTCATTATCAGGACATTCCTCACACAGCAATATATGGCACAAATTTTTTTCGGAAATGGCTCTGAGTCACACCTTTGCTAATTCAAAATGAGAATGTAATGGTATGGGAAATTAATACTGTTTCTCTGCTGCGTCACATAAAACTTGTTCCATATTCATGTAATAGCTTATTACTGATATGATAAAATAATACGGACACTGAAAAGCCATTTGTTTCAGAAGTGCTGGGAACATTAAACCTTACAATAACAATACTGACTACTAAAACATACAGCAACACCTATAAAAATCTTGTATAGGGGATTGCAATCAGTTGCTGAACAGATTGCATATTAAACAAAAATAATGCCTGGCAAAATAAAAGTGCGTTGTGATGAAGTGGAAAGGCTTCCTAACTGCTCGTGAATAACACGTGTCGTATAAAACTAACCAATCAAGGCAGTGAAAAAAAGTGAATCAGGACTCACGTATCTCAGAACACATCTTAAGCAGGTAAAATAATTTGTCAACTCTTCCACCTCATCTGGGGAGAGTTGTCCTGCCAGAAGACCTACCCTGGAGCAGTCTCTCCACCCAGGAGAAAACTGTGGCTTCAGAGGACTGTGACAAACAGCTCATAAGGCATCTCTCCTATTTGGCTTTGGATTCATTTGGATTTCTCACTCATTTGGCTTTGGATTAAGCTAGGCTTTGGACCTTGACCCTGTATGATCCAGACACAGCCTTTCTCTTAACCTTTAGTTGACTACTATCTATAGAGAAAATTAGGAGTCACTGATATGTGAGGATAACTTCAGAGTCATTGATCAGAACACAAAGCAGAGAGGAAAAATTGGCAAAATTAGAATAAATTTGATACTGGAAATCAAAACCTAGTTCATACAGAACTGGCAATGGTCTCCAAGTTTCTGAAAGAGTCATCAAGGAGAGGCTACAAGGCTATTGAGATCATATTTATAACACAGTGGAACCAGATACATATTCATAACAGACACAAATTTGTAACCCAGCCAGACCCAGTACACTCATCCAACTATTATATGTAATAAAAAAAAAAAAGGGATTGCTCCAACCCGCACTTGAAATCTGACCTTACATCATATGGCTTGTTAGTTGGCCAGAATTTTGCTAGAGCGCCTGTCTGCAAAGCATAGCTTCTTGCAGCCTATGAAAATATTATGCAGGCAACAAGAAAATCTACTACTCACAGGAGTTTGTATTGGAAGATGTGGGGGACTTGTTAGTTAATAAAGACTCAAGGGAAAATCATTCATAAATACACAACCTATTTCAAAGCATCACAAAATGAATAGTCTGACACATTTCAGCAAACCTCCAAACTATGTTTTAAACTCTCAAGTTATGAAACAAATTGCTCCACATTGACTCACTACTGAGAGGAAACTACCTTTAATGTTAGCAGAAAGAGAAATGTATTACAAAAATTCCTCACATCTGCAAAGTACCTTACTTAAATGATAATTGTCTTCTATAAAGTGCTTTTACTCTTAGTCACTATTTACTTTATCTATTCTGAGTCATATTAAGCTTAGTGTCTCAGCTGCAGAGAATTTCATTATACCATTTGTTAAAGCATCTTTAATAGGCCAATTTCAGCATCCGTCTACTGTATCTTACTAAATGGGTTTTATTTGGTAAATGATACAGTTTAGATGAAACACACTTCAACAAGAAATGTGGTTGTATTGCTACAGATGTCACACTAACAGCCAGAAGGCTTTCTCTGAGATCGCTGTGCCTACCAGAGAACTGAGTCTGCAATCAGCCAGCTCAATTTTCAATCCTTACACTGGTAAAACTTCTACCCAACTGCTTGGAACTAGAAATTAAATTTGACATTAAAACACAGTTTGGTGGTTTATTCTGAATAAATAAAAGTATTTATTTGATGTCCTGATTTGTAAACTTGAATCTACACACATAGATTAAAAGGTCAGAAACCACTTCAAGGACTTTATTGGTTATTCAGTTTCAGTGACGGTGTTTGCAGTAATATTTTGTATGGGAGTAAGACATTTGAATAAAACAAATTTACCTTGCATTGTAAATAAAACAAAGAGTACAGCAAGTCTTGCTGGTGCTGTTAACAACCCTAATTCCCAACAGGTCTCTCCACCTACTTTTCTGTAATCAAGTTTTCTGTATTTCCAAAATTGCATACTTTAAGCATCCTTGTAGAAAACTGATCAACTCCAATTCATACTAGAACACTTTGAGTCATGTATATCTGTATTTAAGCAATGCAATAGTATAGGTAAAAGCCCAAGCTTCAGTCTTGGGTTTTTATAGTATTTCTTCAAACTTGTGACCTGGCTTGGCTTGGACCAGACAGGTGTGCTTCAGGCAGTCTCCAGCCCTGCATGAGCTGGTCTTCAAATTATACTGTGCTGATTTTTAGTGGCTCTGTTTCCTATATCCATCTTCCTTTTTCTCCTGGTACTGATACAACTGATACTTTCACACAAGTAAATCCAGGAAATCAGGGCCCTTTCAGTCTCTATTAGGTGAAGGGAAGAAAATATCACTTCAGCTGACACCACTCAAGTGGTGCTATTGGTTACATTAATGCCTACAAAGTGTATCTCTGTGGAGAGCTGCCAACAAGCAAACATGCCTTGAATTCAACAGTAAGTCTCAGGCACTAAGTACAGATAATTTGGCCAAGCTGGTTACTTACAATTTAATTCCCTAATTTGGCAGAATCCACCCCCTTCTATCCAAACAAACATCTGTCTCCCCCCTGCAGGAGTCTTTGCACAGGACCAAAGCAGGAAGGACGCTGGTGCATGAGCTGCTGATGGCTGTTTTCATACTTGCTTGAATTTGACATCTCAGGCAGAGTCCTATGTCCTGGTTATCACTACCCATCACAGAAGTTTCCAACAATCAATATGTAAATACAGAGTAGAGTTTGTGGAATAAAAATCCATAGATTTTTTTCTGGAAAATTGAAGGAAAAGCTACATTTGCATGCCTTACCACTTTCTTGAATGACATATTTGCTCAAGGTGAAAAACCTCAACAGCAGAAGTCAACATTTGCAGAAGAAGTCAGGAAAGACGTACTGCTACCACAGCTTTTTGTGGCTAGCACCTGAGAAGACCTGATAAGCAGAGGTCAAGACCAAACACCTACAGCGTCCTGCTCCCAGCTCCAGCCTTTCCATCCCTCTGAGAGGAAAGCGGGAAGTCCCCAAAGGCGTCTTTAAAGGGGAGTGAGATGCAATCGGTGAAAGAAGCAGCCGGAGGGGCAGAGGCAAAATGAAACCCTGTAGCAGAGGAGAAGTCCATTAGCCCTGTGTCTGTTAATGGAGATGAAAACGCCGTAGCTAATGAGAAAGGAGAGGTGGCTGCTTCCTGGTAATCACCTACCCTGAGTTAAGCACCAGAAAGCCAGCTGAGGTGAATGCCACGCAGGGTTACGGCACCTCGAATTCGGTGCCTCTACAACCCTCTCACAGGGTGAGGTCGGCAGCAGCACGCGATGGCAGCTCTGGATAAAAACCAGCCAAAGCAACAGGTGATCTGGAAAGCAGGTACCTGCAATTAACTTCCCAGTGGACTTTGGTTTTCTGGCATTGTTTTTCCCCCCCATTAATTAATCTCCTCAGGTAGTTAAAAGGAACATGAACTGCGTGCTCGGTTTTAAGAAGTCAGGGGAAATTTCCCTTTTTTTCCCCCTAACATTTCAGTGCATCACAGCATGTTTAACAGTTGTTGACCAAGGACTGACAGTTGCTTTTCATGAAGTATACTGAGACGCTGAAATAAATTCCTAGCCCTAGCTATACCTTTGTACTCTTTTCTTCTGTATGCATTTTCCCTTTAATTAAAATTGTTGGAGGTCATTGTACATTGTTGAAATATTGGCAGGGAAAAGTCTTCCTCTGTTTTGGTGCAGTTTGGGTCTATGACTCCTTTGTTATTCTCAGGAACTAATGTTTCCCTAAAGGACAGAACTATGACAGGGGAGTTGAGGTGCAAAGAGGTGCAATTTTTGAAAGGTATCTTTGCAAAAATAATGTATCCAATTAACATATCCTCCTTATCATTCAACCCAGGCAAACACTTAAGCACATGCTTATCTTTACTAGTTCCACTGAAATCAATGAAACAACTCACATGACAGCAAGATACAGATCAGGGGTTTGCTAAAATAGATGCTTTATGTCTCATGATTAAAAATAATTCCTACTTGGACACTGGAAAGCATTTGTTCAAGCCTGCTGGTTTTTCGTTTCTTCCATGAATGTCCTCTTGATTAGAACAGCATAAGCACCACAATTTCCATATAAAATATTTGGAAGATACATATTTTCTAGATAACCAAGCAGTGCTTTTGGGGGGGTTTGTTTTTTGTTTTTGTTGTTGTTGTTGTTTAAATTGAATGTGAATGCCAAGGCAAGTTTATGCTCCTTTTATACTCAAATGCTCTGCTGCCACATGTCTATAATGTTCTCTGGCAGGTCTCATGAGTGCCAGCAATATAAAGTACACCTGCTGTGGCCATCTCAGTGTTTCCTTTCCAGTTTTTGTTATGGTTGGAACACATTTTTCTGATTACTGCCTAGCCTCCTTCAATGAATTTCATCTTACTGAACTGATCTGCAGGATTTTTAACTGCATCCACTCTTTTGCCAACAGCATAATCTCAGCAACATTTATTGTTTTCTTTATTTAGCTCCTGACTCCATCTCTTTATCACAAGTGCTCCTTCCATTGTTATGCCTGTTTTTCAGGTAATAAGCTGCAAAAACAAATGCAGCTATGTTCTTGGTGTAGATAAAAAGGAAAAGGTCTCTGATTACAGAGACTGTGCTTAAGACTGCCCATTTTCCATCATGATTTCTGCTTGATTACAACAAGCAGGAGGGCAGAGGGAGCTGGGGCTCTGCCCTTCCCTGGCACACTTGGGAACAAGCCCACTGGGTTTAACCAAAGCACTAGGTCAAGCTCATACTGTGGTGGTCCTTCAGGAGAGCTCCTCAGGGCTGGACTGCATGATAGATGAGTCTGAAGTGACTAATTTTAACTATATGGTTTTATAATCCCAGCTCATTTTCCAGAGTACTGTTATGACAAATTTGTCACTGAATTTCCCAGCAAGTTTTTACCCATCTCCAGGCTGCAAAACTGAAGAATAGCTCATATTTAGAAAATTACAATAATAAAATCCACGTATAGGGACTGACGCCATAATAATACTTTTTCATGTTTTTCTGCTGCTGAGTGAGACAATCTGCCAAAAATCCTCCAATAATCAAAGAGGAGGTTTGCCGTCTGTGAAGAGAAGATGCAGATCCCGATTCTACTCTTTGGCAGCACGGAGAGCAGGAGCCCAGCTTGCATTTGGTATGAATTCAGTTAGTCTTTTATGACATTGTAATATGCAACTCAAAAGAACTCATCGACTTGATCTAATCTAAGCTTCTGTACAGAAAACTCAAATAAGCTTGAATTCTTGGATTAGTCAATGTTTGCAGCCACTTGAATTGCATTTCATACATACATAAAGTGACCACATGAATCTCAGCAGTTAAGCACTCTGCTGTCAATTTCCATTTTTTTCCTTAAGGAAAGACTAAAACGTATTTAAACTCATCACTCTGAGAAGTAGTATCTGGCTGTGATCAGCTACAATCAACCGAAAGAAAAGAAATAGCCATATTTGCATCCATAATCTTTTTTTATCTTGACACTGAAGGCTAATTGCCATATCAGTAAATGCAGAATGAAATATAGTATATGTGCCTGAAGGTACCATATTTGCAAAATTGCTTAACAGCAGCTACTACTTGCTGTTTTGACAAAGATATACTCTTGCTGTCTGATAGCACATTTCTGTAGGAGATAATTTTGAGTAGTCCCTGTCAAATAAAGTTAGATTTAATGCAGCCGCAATGCTAGTAATAAAAGGAAAGCATTGACATTTCCTTCTTTATAATTAGATGTTGCCACTGATATCCAGAGTGAAGACACTGTTGTCCTGAATTGTGATTGCTGCTGGAACGCTCTTTGCGTTTCCTGAATTCTGTATTGTCCCTGCGGGTATGGAGCGCACACGCAGCAGTGTTGTACTTCTGATTGAGCTGTCATAAATCTATCAGAATGCGACAGAACCCCACCAGATGAACCTTACTTGAATGTACAGCAAATATATCCCTGGTTGCCACTGGTTATTTGTATTATATTTCACATTTTAGGGACAGCAGTAATGTCTTATGCTTTAGCAAAGTGTTTTTTAACAGCCTAAAAATTAATAAGGACTGAGATTTGCTTTTATACATCACATATGCCTGGGGTTCTTTTGTTTTTGTTTTCCTTATGTATTCATTTATCTAAATCAAGTTATCAGCTGATGCAATGAGAAACAAACACGTCATTAGAAGAGTGCTGTGACAGCCTAATCAGGACCAGGGTCTCCCTGCGTTATGGGCTGAAAGAACAGAGCAAAAGGAAGGCTGGCTAGCCAGCAATGCTCACTGCTGGATTTAATTCAGAGCACACCCCAGGAAGAAGAAAAGCAGACACAGTTTGTACGTAATGACAGCAGAAGTCTGCTTTGCCTACCATCCCTAAGCATCTGGCCATACGAGTACTGGAGAGGTCTGCCCTCGCCGCAGCCCGTGCTCCCAGGAGCCATGGGCACTGCCAGGGAGGTGAAGACAACTTGGTCATTGCTGTGTCCCAACAGCCTCCCCAGTGGTCATCCAGCCCCAGGGGCTGTTCTTCTAAACTGAAAATAAGGAATAAAGATAGATACATGACTGTTCCTGAGTGAAACTGCTGGAGCCTTTCCTAAGGCAGATACATCCTACAGGTTGGTTCCTTGAGTCGATCTATAGCATTAATTTCAGCTTACATGGATGCTATGTAAATAAAGCGAACGAGGAGGTGGAAACAAGGGTAGACGGAAACAGAGAATATGAAATGCAGCTATAAATATTATAAATCCTGCAGCAACTAGGCAGCCTCATTTTATCCCAAAAGCTCGAGAGATGGAACTGATTAGTTCTCGCTGAGGGAAGGATATTGATGTTTAATACCCTTTTGAGGCTGTTGAACTCAGTTATTGGATTCAAAGCAGGATACCTGACAGTACAGACAGCAGTGTATAACTAGGTTTTCTCTCCTAACAACTGAAAGTCCACAAGAAAATTACCAGTTTCAGTTCAGATATGAAGGTGCTCTTTTGCTGACTGAAAATCATTTATTTATGAAACAATTTTAAATTAGCTGCCATTTACAATACCAGGAAAAATCAGCACATTTCTTAAGCCAAACTGCATTTACCTCTCTCTGCAGTGATGTTTAGAGTGGCCCTACCATCTGACATCTTTTGGGTTGAGTTTCTTTTGGTTTTGTGAATGACAACACATACTGTTAAGCAAGATTTAGCCCAAATAGGCAATGTTAGGAGTGAAGATGTTGGGGTTTGTCCTGGAAAATATCTCTGAAGGTGAAAAGAATAAAAAAAAATCACTAAAAATGAATGACCCAAGGAATGAAAAATTGAAAAGCGAACAGTTTACACACAGAAAATTGCCTTTCTGGGGTGAAGTCCATAAAGACTTTTGGGCAAGTGAAACATTTTGGGTTTTTTAATTTTATATTAGAACTTGGTTTAGCAATTTTTAAAAAAGTCAGAATATTTAGAAAAATAATTAAAAAGGCTTAAAAATCTTAGAAAAAACAAAACATAATTTTTATTCAAACAAAATGTTTTAGGTAACCTAATTTCACACCTTTTTTTTTTTTTTAATTAAGAAATAATATTTTGCTCCAGAATAATTAAAATTAAAAAGAAACAAATCCAATCCAAAAGCCAAAACCAAACTAAAATGAAACACCAAACCCAAGCTAGCAAACAAACTATTGATTATTCAAACAGCTCTGTGAAAAGCTGCTTGCAAGCTCTCTACTACAACTTCTATTCATAGAATATGGTTCCTAACAAGCAGACATCGTGCCTGGCTCCTGTTTTAGATGAAAGGACAATGTGATGATATAAATGACAACTGCTGAAGAACTGGCAGAATGCACCTGATGCAGAACATGAAACTCTGGGAAACAGAAGTACAAACACCGGTAGTTACAACATACCAAATATATGTTACTGTTTCAGGACATTTTGATCCTGCAATGCCCCGATAACTTCACTAGTAGCTTACAAGCATTTTTGCTAAAAGCTAGGATATAAACATATATTTTGACGTATGAAACAGTAGTACAATCATTTTCTGCTCGTGGCATCCAATCCTCCGAAGGGACACTGAAAATAATATAGCCTAATTACAACTCCAACTAAAGCAGTTTTATTACCAAATGAACTACTTTAATTCTTTGTTTGCTCTCAAATGATACGTGAAAATTAATACATGGCAAATTCACATCATAAAATTTGGGAGTGAAGAATATTTTTTTTTCCAGTTTGCCTTGCCCAACCTGCAGCAAAGGAATACAATTTCTTTTCTAGCGTCACAGACAACAAAGAACAACAGACGATGGTAATGACAGAAGTTATACAACACTGGGCTTGTCTCACAGAATAATTCAATCAGTCAGAAACCTTCATACTCAGAAATGTATTTTAAATACTTCTCAAGCCTGAAAATTGACCGTATTAGCATGCACCAAACTTTATACCTCGCTGGAGACAATGCAGAGAACCATAACAAGTCGTGAAGTATTACAGTGCATGATAATGCATGGCTTCCAGTTCATTACATCCGTACGTTATGACATTGCTCTTCAGTACCAGGGCATAATTAGCCACTCAAGGTGCTATATTACCACATAATGAAGTCCAATTAAGATTCATTAACCTCTGACCTCCTTCACATATTTGATGGACAGTGAGCATCTCAGGAGGGAAAGTTAAAAGGTGAACTTGAATGACCTCAGTTCAGTGGATGACATTTTAAAGAGTGATATATACCTTAGATGATAATTTACATCTGATGCATCAAAACATGTTGACTTATTGATTGATAAATGGAAACATTATATGAGATGGTCATGCTGGCTAAACATTTAGAGTGATTTATGCTGAAACATTTGCTTTTTATATGTGTACCATTATTTTATGTTAACAATAAAGTGCCGTAAATGTTACATTAGTAAAAAATATGCACTAGATATGTGCTTTATTGGCTTTATTTTTGTATGAATAAATACCACCACATCCATGCAAAAGTGATATGGAAATAATATACCTACACTAGGCACAGTGACAACTATCTTAAGGTAAAATTAATGCTGAAATCTATGTATGGAAGTATGTACAAACCAAGATTCATGTAGGGAAGTACATCTTATCACTATGTTTACAGACAAATGTGTCAAAAAAGAAAAAGAAAAAAGAAAAAAAAAGGACGTGTCAGTTACTAGGAAAGCAGGAGAAGCAGGAGAGAGGACTATGCAGAAGGCACAATACTCAGCTGATATATGCCAGCGCTGAAATGTAGTTTAGACTTTTGATGTTCCTTTGAGATTAATAAAACCATCGCTCTATATTACATGCACCTACACATGCAGGATTACTCCACTGCAATATGAGACACAGTGGCGTAGCAATTACAGAAATGTTAGATAACTCCCAAGTATAATGGTGCATTTATAGAAAACTCCAAAGCAGAAGTAATTTTCATTTGTGATTATACACTCTTCTCAATAAGTTACTTACTTTTCATACTTTTTCTCTTTTCTTCTTTTTGTTGTTGTTGTTATTGGTTTTTGGTTTAATTTGTTTAGGGTTTTTATGTTTTGTTTTCCCCCAGCAATGAACATTTTATCACCTCCTGGTGATCAGTCCATTTTCAGATGTGGCTGGTCTTCCTTCAGGAAAGGTCACTCTAAAAGAGGGGCCAGCATGGGGGTCCCCCACACTATGGAACCACAAGCCATATCCTCCAAGCAAGCTTTCCTGAAGACCAAGTATCCTGCTCTGCAGCCATTCCCCTATGCACGTCTTGTGGATGTACAGAAGCTCCTGGGAAACAGCACTACTACAGCGTGTGTACAACAAAGATGCTCTGTGCACGCGCAGTAGATCTAGCACGTTCGTTCATGGCTGACTTTCAGACATGCAAAGTAAATCCAAGTACTGCATGAATTCCAGGACTCAATTCATGCATTAGTGATAAATATACAGTGCACATACCACATTATCAACATTTAAAAGGTTAGTTTAACCTGCTGCATACCTGCAGTGCCCCTGACCTTGACACATGCCACTAAGACACACAGGATGGATATAAAGACTACTATGTAGCTGTAAGAACATTTATTGTGTAAGCCAAAATTTACTTTAGAAAAACTTCTAGGATTGAAAAGGAAACAAGTAGAGAAAACTTCAGACAAGTGGCACCTTGAAGTTTGACTCGTGGTGTGTACAGGAGGTGGGGTTGATAGCAAAATTTGGAAATTCATAGTATCAGCAGTTCTGAGCTGGCAGTGTGGTGGGGTTACTTCTTGGAAGAACTCTTGAGTTGAACAACTTTCCCTCCCACAGATTAGCTGACATGGGCATAGCCCAATGCTAATGATTTTTTTCTGAGCTAGGTAAGGAATCAGACTTTGAGCAATATGGAAAAGCGGCGCAAGAGCAGAATTGTTGTGCAATTAGTGCAGCACGTTAGGCTCTAATATACTGAGTGCAAAGCTTCAGCTCTAATGCAGTTTGTCAATAGAGCATATATTATCACAGCATCAAACATCTGGGAAGATACTGTGCTGTCCTGAAATTCAGCTGACTTTCTCTGGGATAACAAAATCCTGGCACTGTAGAAAATCCCTGGTTTTTTTGACAAAAATAAGCGCTTTTGAGGGGATAGAAGAGACACAGATCCTCACTCAGTGCAAAGCAGAGCAGCACTTCCACGTCAGTGGGTTTCCTAAGGCTCCGGTCACCCGCTCAACACAACCTTCACCATTACTTCCCTGTGCAAATTACAGGTACAGAAGGCAGCAGAAACAGCGTGTACCTTTTATAATCAGAGACCTCAATAGCTACAGAACATTGCATAAAAGCCATTTCTTCAGTTCAGCGAGGGCTAAGTGGCCAAAAGGCAGAGGATGAAGTAGGGACAAAGGCAATTAAAAGCAAAAGGGATTAAAAATATTCCCAAAAGCCTCAAAAGTAGCAGGAAGAGAGGACCACTTAATTCCTAGCCACTATTAGCCTCTTTACATGGAAACTGAGCCTAGAATTTGTGAATTTGTGGTGGGAGGGGGATCCTACACCACTTAGCAGATAACAGTTACCCCACATACACATAAGAACACGCACTTTTATCTCAGACACACACAAACAAGCCTGCTGGCACATATAATGTACTCCACAAACCCAATTTGTTTTCTCTTCATTATTTTTGAATACACAGGGAGAGTTCTGGGAATGCATGATGTTGCTATGCCAAATTCTGCAGAAATACAAGTTCTTTTGGTGCTAACAGGAGCCTTTATACCATTTTCATTCTAATTTTCTACTCTAGCACTGCCAAATACCATTTAGCTTTGCTCAGAAAGTTGAAGCTTTTGTAGGCAAAGCCCCAGAATTGCTTCTTTTTTTTTTTTCTTTACTCCTGTGAGCAGCCGCATAAATCCCAGATGTTCTCTATTCTACATGAAGTAAATATTGAAATTGTGCTAGGAGATATTCAAATAAAGCTGACAGAGATGTGAGCCTGAGATTCAAACTGCACTAAACTTGAAACAGTTCTATCAGCAATTGCCCACTCTGACAGTGCTGCATATCCGCTGTCTGCAATCAGTACAGAGTGCCATATATCTTCCTAATCACCTTTCTTTCCAGTGACAAATATGAGCAAGTTAAAGCTAAGGTCAAATGAAGTACTAAACGCCTTCAATACATCAGAAAAGTTACCCTCACTCAAAATACAAAGTTCAATATCTGGCAAGCTTGGGGGCTGCAAGGCACTTTGGGTAGGAGATCTGTCAAAATAGCTGCATGCAAATAACCAGGTGCAAAATTCCTTGAGGTTTGTCAAAAGCTGGAGAAGACAGTTCGCTCCACTGAAGCATCATCTGTGAGTGCAGCTGCCAACACATCAGACTTAGCCAGGACGCAAGAGGCGTTTGTTGCCATGACCATATATAATTGGTCTTTTACAAGGAATGAGACATGCAGCTCCATGGGCATGTGTAAAAGCTTTTACACAAGTGCCATTAGTCAGTGCACCCTCGGTGGAGGCCAGCCTGGAGGGACCATTCCTCCAGCAGACAGGATCCCTCATGGCTGGGCTACCACAGGCTTGACCTCCTGCAAAGAGTCCATGAAGGGCAATGTCCTACTTGGGGCAGCTGCCAGGACTCAGAGGCTTTCAGGACAGAGAGACTTGCAGATGTTCCCCACCTTCATCTTCTCATCCTCACCTGGGTACCAAGGGACATCCCTAATTCCAGAGAAAAGCTGTGGAAGGCAGTTAGCTACAGGGCAAGCCTCAGTCTTTTGGTTGTGGTTCGCAACAGAGCATAAGGGAGTTAAACACCCACACGCAGATGACCTGGAGTCGGGTGGTTGACTCCCTCCTTTCTTTTGGAATGAACATTGGTTTAGAAACTGTTCTTAGAAAAAAAAAAAGATGAAAGAAAGAAAATAAAACCCACCAAAAAAGACCCCAACTTAATTCCCTGCCTGAGCATCTCAACCAGATGACAGAATCACTTTAACTTGGAGGGAACAGGGTGGATGTACAAAATACAACTTCTACCACATACAGCAAGCAGGAACAGGCACAGAGGTATCTGAATGAAAGTTCAAATCTGAACTTTGTGCTAGGCAGTGTGAGTAGTCAGTAATTATTTATAGCTACAGGCCTGTGCCTTCTGAGCATAGGAGAAGCACTAAGCAAGCCACCTTTCACCACAAAAGAAGCCCTGGGAATATTTGAGGAGGTTATGGGAAGAATATCTGTTGAGGGGTCAGGGCTCAGGGCAGGAGGCTTCCCGGTACAGTATGAATTATATTATTCTATTCTGCAACCCCAGAATATTCTATTTCATGTCACAGAGGCTATCAGTCAGTTCTTTAAGGAAAGCCTATACCTAAGTGCATTTGTATTGTTATACAAAGGAGAAATGTCTTTTCCTTCCCCCAGATGAACCCCTTAAGCTTACTGAATCCACAACACAGATTCTAAATTCTCACAAACTCAAGGAAACTTTATTTAAAAGCAAGAAAAGAACAGCTCCAAACCCAGCAAAGCATTACAAAGACTAGAGGCACATTCTTGTTCTGAGCAGCTTCTGTGAGCACATGGGTTAGAGCCTTTGCTCTCTGTTCCACCACTCCTCATCCTTCCCATGCTCTGTTGCTCCTTCAAGGGCTTTTCAAAGCAGTTTCAGACTTTTTAGCTCCTCATGACAGGCAGACTAAACTCTTTCTCCTGCAAACCCTACATCCATCTTATCTGACATCCTGACTAATATATTTGTGGCTTCAATTCATATCAGTAGCATCCTTCTCCATACAGCTTCCCCCAGAGATGTTAGTCAAGAACAGAAGTTATTCCCCTTCTAATCCTATTCCCTCACCTGAGAAAAAAACAAGGGATTTAATCTGAAAATTTCCCAATAGTTCACTTGCTAAATCACCAAACACAAATCTTCCCACAGGAGTGTGCCTGCTACCAACTCCATCAGCTCTCTGTTTGCCCCCTCATCCAAAACGTGGAGTATTCACTGGGATATTGGCTGCACAGAAAATGGGTTTGTTTCCCCACTGTGAGGTTCAGCATATGAATTTGGTATCTGTGGCTGTGGGCTGTCCCCCTGGCATGGTGCTCAGCTACCCCAGCCTTCCAGCAGGTCTCTTGCCAGGCTGCAAGCGGCAGCCCTGGCACATGCCACGCACAGCCATCCCACGGAATTGCCCCTCTCCCACGCATGCATCCACAGCTTTATGGAAAAGAGCAGATCAAATTATTTTAGCCAAGAGTTGTATTTCCTTTATATTTCCAGCTTAGACCTGTTTCTAAATGCTTTCTAGGAAAATGCTGGTAACATGTTTACGTGGTATTCTGCCACTGAGAACAAGCTGGTTGTAGCACACCGCTGGGAATGCCAGGAGAGCCAAGCTCCAGTCCTCAGTGTTACACTGTGACACGCTGTGGCCACTTGCCATGGTACTCAGCATGCTGAAAGATACATCTGAATGAACAAATGCAAGGGGTTAGAAGCTCTGCCCCTGGGCAGCTTGGGGACCTGGCTTCCCAGTCCCACGTGCATCGCTGTCTGACTGTAAGTAGGACTCTCCCCAGGTCTCTGCCAGGCAGCTCCATCAGACAGCAAGGAGGAAGCCACGTTCCCATATGCAGGCACAGGTTTTGTCAATGAATTACCCCTTTCCCCAGATGCAAAGAAGGTCCAAAGTATCCTGTTGTGTTACAGGGTAATATAAATGTTGGTTTTGGACTTTAGTGCTTCAGCACTCATTTTCCAATTATATAAGGCTCAATTGTTCATACAAAAATTCCTTGTTGACTAATTGGCAAAAACATATACGCAGCTAAGTAGCACACTGTGTCCTACTTTGACGAAATGTGCTACCATTCCATCCTAATTAGAAATACTCATTTGGTCTTTTAATTGCATACCTTTGCATATTTACAGCAATTAATATATCGTAAAAGTGGAACATACTAAGTCGGTCTAATATTTGCATTTCTGCTAGTTAAGTCTGTTAAGGCATCACTTTCACATTAGGCTTTAATTATGTGAGGAATGTAAAACACCTGATGCCATGCTGGAACCCAGAATCATTTTCTTTGGACTCCTCTACCTGGTCACTGACCAAAGCAGTGTTTTCCCCATAAAAATTGGCTAAGATCTACTTCCCAAGGAAATAGCGCTATAATTGCATGCATTTTTCTAACTGGGTATTATGCCCTTGAAATACTGATACAATCTTAATTACAGAAGTATGAACAATACCATTATCATGAACTGCTTTCTATTTTATGCCAATTATGCAAGTAATAAACCACATTTGGTAAAAATAACACCTTTTAGCAGTGCTCAAGTCTTTTCTGTATTTTTAGCAAGTTTGGGAGCTGCTTTATTTTTGCTGCCTGAAAATATCCTGCCACAATAAATACTCTCACAGTAAAATGGATTAAAGGTTTATTTCTGAAACTTGCTTATTAAAGAGGCTGAATTCTCAATTGCTTCTGATCTGAACTGCTCTTTTGGTTTCATTGAGACTATAGTATCAGTTAGGATCTGGCTCACATTATAAGGTAACAGGAACTGATAGTGTTTGGTCTGGAAATTCAGGAGGGTCCTTTCTCCCTTAAGAATTTATTCAGCACCAAATGGAGATAACTCATATATTTTAAAGTGTTCAGTGTACACACACATACACATATACAGATGTAAAACATATACTCTGGTTTAAACTGTGATTTGTATAGCAAACCAGGTAGGAGCAGGGAGATGTTATATTCAAAAAGCTCAACACAAGAAATAATGAATTTCTTTTTACACCTTCACGCGCACTCACCACTTTCCAAAATCTTACCAAATCCACTCACAACATTCTCATGAGATAGCAACCTCAAGATTACACACAGTCCTCATTTCAGAAAACAAGAAGGCAGCTGACATCTCACCTGAAACACCCAGCTGTACACCTTACCCTGGGTTAGGGCTTCGTTGGGTGACATTTTACGTGGCCGCACCCGTGTCAGCAGTGCTCCTCTGCCCGAGCCAAGCTGAAACCCCGTCCTCACTGCAGCCTGTATCCTTTCTGTACTCAGAAAGAGCAGTGCTTAACAGAGGAGGTCCAGCTCACAGGGTTTGTGGATGTTGTTCATAGTCTTAGGAAAACAAAGAGCATGGCAGAAGAAAGCCAATATGGTGCTACTGGTGGCCAGTTACTAAAACAGCATTTCATACAGACCCCCCCCAGCCTGCAGGAAGCTGATGCTCCATGGCAGTGGCAGGGAAGAGGGGACACCAGGCAAGGGTAGCCTGTTTGCAGTTTTTCTAAGCATTTTGTGCAGGAATGCCATAGTTGAGGCAAGCAGCTCCAGTGCTGTCACAAACAGCAGTGAAGCGCTCCACTGTGGTGCATGGGGGGAGTCCCAACCCTGAGGGGACCTTAGGGGTGCCAAGAGACCCAGCAGAAGCCCACAGCTCATATGACAGCAGCTTGCAGGGCCCGGAGCAATGGTGGCCCAGCCCCCCCCCCATCAGAAGCCCTCAGGGAGTGTGAGGGACCAGGAGTGCCACCAACAGGGTGGGCAAACCAAGGGATGTCAGCGCGGGGAGGAGCAGCTGGGAAGGTGCCCGGAGGGAAAGGGCCTGGGGGAGCTGGTGGCGGCCGGCTGACCGTGAGCCCGCAGTGTGCCCG
>JAVJGJ010000047.1:17930718-17947888 GCA_035590215.1 Microhierax caerulescens | reverse complement strand
CCCGAGGTGGGTGTGGGGGGCTCGGTCTCTTCTCCCAGGTGACAAGCAACAGGACAAGAGGAAACGGCTTCAAGTGGTGCCAGGGGAGGTTTAGGTTGGGCATTAGGAAAAATTTCTTCACCAAAAGGGTGCTGAAGCACTGGAACGGGCTGCCCGGGGAGGTGGTGGAGTCACCATCCCTGGGGGTATTTAAAAGATGCATAGTAAAATGTGGGTTAGGCAGTGTTAGGCTTACAGTTGGTCTAGATGATCTTAAAATTCTTTTCCAACCTAGATGATTCCATGATTCTGGGGAAGTCATGCTGGAGCAGTCTCTGCCATGGGACTGGCCAAGCTGAAACCAAAGCTGCATGGCAAGAATGAGCTGGGGGACACCGGCAGGGCTGTGCTGGCTGGGTATGGCTGAGGGATGACAGCTCCATCCCATGGCTGCAATGCAGAGCCAACCTTTCCAACATTTCATAACACACATGCTGCTGGCTCTTAGGTCAGTGGCTTCAGAGATTGCATTGAAGTCCATATTTAGTTTGCAATAGAAAGCCAGGTCCAAGCTTCCCATGTCTTAAACCAAAATCACTGACATTCTCTAAAAGCTATTTCTTGCCCACTTCTCTATTTCACAGAGCCATAAACATTTTAGCCACAGTAATATCTTTAGTACTTTGGTAGAGAGCAGGATTCGATTAGCAAAGTCTTCAGCTGTTACATATTGCGAATAATGTTCAAAATATCAGGCCCAGATGGGGCAGAAGTAAATCTTGCACCATGCCCTCCATCTGGAGAATATCAAGCCTGACTCTTGTGTTTTCAGGTGGTTTTATGGGACATATTTTAGTATATATTTATATTTGCATGTATTCATTCATTCAAAACCAAGCCTGACATTTGTAGAAACATACAGCTGGTGAAAGAAAGAGCTGTCGTATTCTTCATAAGTAGAAATTCCAGATTTTAATGTCACAGTAAAAAACCACAAAACTGTTGGGTATTTGTTTGTGGTTGGCTTTTCTTCTTTCACTGTAGAGAGAATTTTTAAAAAAGGGGATTTACAATTTCAAATTAAAGCATCAAATTGTGTTTGCACTGCAACTTTCTTCCTTACCAATTTCAGATGTTTTCAGAGAAAAAGGGGAGGAGAAGGCTACATGAAGATGAAAGGGGAATTTACCCCAATGGTAAGTTTTCAAAAGCTGAGAGTACAAAGAAAACCTGATCAAAAACTTATTACCAGAAACAGGAATGGCTGTGTGTGTCTGGGGCGGGGGAGAAACACAATACTCACAAGCGAAAAAATTTCGAGTACAATAGAAAATGGTACTGGCTGTCTACTGGGAGATGGAATGATTTCCTCTGAGCTCATGGGAAATCACTGTATGGATATCTGAACAATGGGTCATAGCTTGTGCTGAAACCACACAGACTTTCAGTGAGTCACATTCAGATGTGGGTAGGGTTTGGTTTGTAAATAAACATTAGCAAATGAAATGACTTGCTGCTAGAGACCTGATCATAAACTAGAGACAAACCCCATCAACATGACTATATCTGCTTTTTTTTTTTTTTTTTTTTTCGAAATAGTTTGGAAATGTAGGGCCTATTCAAAAGCAAAATTTAATTTAAAATTATGCCCTACAGGAAAGCATATATTAAGCATTTGATTGTCTTTCTGTTTCATAAATTACTAAATGTTTTTTAAAAATTGGTATTTTTATTCTCCAATAGTGACAGGAATGGATTTAAGCTGTCAGATCCCAGCAATTTTTAGTGAGCTCATTAAGATCAGAAGTGCATAGCCAGAATGGCAGGGCCAGGAATGGTTTTAGAGGTTACTGAGGGACAGCCTAACATGAGACTGAACGTTTTATGTGGTTCACAAGAAACCAAAATAATTCCTGAAGGTCTGCACTCCCAGCCCTACACATGCAGTAGGCAAATGGCTCCTTAGATAATCTGTACCTGCACTGAGGTGGAGAGGTGATGTGGGTGATACAGAAGGAAAGTGTGCAGGATAGGTTAAATCTGTTCATTTAAATAAATTTGCCCCTGCCCCAGTAAAATGTTTATTTTTCCTCTGAAAGTTCTCTGGTCTTCTGCAAAGCTCCCTGAGGTGACAGCAGCCAAACTTCGTGAGTGTTTTTGTAGGCAGCTGCTTTCTGCAGAGCATGCCAAAATGTCTGGGACTGAGGATAGCAGAGGTGTGCAAATGATGGTGGTGTGTCTCCTGCAGATGGGCGATCTCTTCTTTCACGGGAGGTGTAAAAACTCAGTCACGATGAGGATAGTTAAGAAAACATAGTTTAAAAATTCCCTCTTTGGGGTTACGCAATAACAATGCATAACAATATAATTATGAACACAATTTTGCAAATTTGGTGGAACTAGCGCTTTCATAATGTGTGATTTCCTATTGATAAAGCATTCCTGGCCTAAATGGAAAATCCTCTTACATATCGAACAACAAGGCTGTGATTGACTGTCTGCACAGAAATGAGGTATAATGGGATTTGGCACCTCTGAGCTGGGAGGACACGAGGAGGCCAGCAATTGTTTGCATTTCTGGAGGGGTTATCCAACTTCAGAAGTGTTCAGTGGCATGTTTCAATCAACAGCAGGAAAGTACAGCTATCTCCACTTTGAAGAAGTTTAATCTATGGCTGCAATCCAAAAAGACCAAGTGTCCTCTGAATTCAAAGGCAGCCAATCTTCATAGACTTGAGAAGAGATTATCTAGAGATTATGTTGGTAATTAACTGAGGAAATGGAAAGTTGGTCTAAACCCTGTGGATCTGTCTCAAAGTGACATTGCTCTTTTCTTCCCATGAAGGGTGTGCGCTGGCGGCTGTGGACACATTTTAAAGAGGAGCACAGTGCGGCATGGGTAAAGCAGCCAGGGGAGTCCGAAGACAGGTGTCTCTTAACTAACCATCTTTGCACTCTACTGGACAAGTGGGTGGTTGACAATAGATAATTTCTTTTCCAAAATTAAAATTAAAACTAGCAATTACCCACCAATACCCAATAATCATCATATCAATGCTAACCTGTGTCACTGTCATTAGTAGCATTTATTCTGACTGGTCTTTATTATACCACTTGTTTACTGCAATTACTCCCAAATTAGACAAGAGACGGTGAGCACCAACTTTTATATCCAGTAAAGCCCTTGCCACATCCCAGATGAGCTGAAGGACCCCTCTGCTGCAATCCTTTTAAATAGATAGGCTTCCTTTTATATTACAGACAAACACTTCACTCTTATGACATTATATTTTTTCCTCTTATTTGCATGGCAGTGCTTCATACTCTCCTAATTCTTCAAATACTTAGTAACTGTTTTTCTTATCTGATAACAGCATGGAGTGTAACAAAAGAGCGCTGCATAGATAGATAGCCCCACTGTTTAGCATTCAGATGGTGCAGCTGAAAAAGGGCTGATGTACCAGATAGGCAGAAGGGAGGTGGACATAAGCAGTGACAGTTGGCTGGATAGGAAGCCCCCTCTCATTCTTTTCACTGTGGTCCTTGTCAAAAACATTATGGAATTTCAGGCAGAGGAAACGTGCCTGCTTTCCACAGGTCTGCTGCAATCACTGCATCCCACTCTACGGACATTTCTCAGGCTTCAAGTCATCACTGTTTTGCAGAGTGAAGAACAGCTTGAGACAGCTACAACCAGGGCAAGAGAACCTCATGCACCAGGCAAATCCCCTGTTGCAGGCTGAGAGTGTAAAATAGATATGAACATCAACATCCCACAATTCATCTTCACATAACCCCAAAAGATTACCAAATCCCCAGCTCCCCCACCACGAGTTTAGCCTCTTAACCCAGGATATTCACAGATGTCTGGGATGTTTTGGAATCTGTGCTCCATTTTAAATGATCCTTTCACTCTTTCCCACATGAATTATTGTTATTTGCATTAGTGAATGCACTCTATGCCAAATTTCCCACAGGCCTCTTTTCAAATTATCCATCTGCAGCTGTGTGAAGCTTTACATGCACACAAAGTATATGAAAAGATACCCAAAGTACTATCAAATCACATAGGTACTTATCCATCTCTTAAAATATTGCATACATGCACTGGCCATTTCAGGTAAAAGCAGTGTGATTGTGAATGGTGGAATAACAGCTGAGCAACACACGTGCACGATCAGACATCCCTGGACATCATTTTCCAGTTGTCAGACTCAAGGCAGTGATAGCCACATAACAAGAGAAAGCTCCTAACTTGACGCATCCTTCATTCTTTACCAAAAAGGTGGTGTTTTTCCATTACTTGCTCCTTAACAACAAAACATTTAAGGTCTTTACTGCCTACTGCAGAGCATTAATTTTTAATGGGAGAAGCTACATGCTGCTTGATTTCTTTAGTGCATGAAGCAGCCAACCAATCATCCACCACCTATAACTCCAGAACAGCAGTTTCAGCAAGGAGTCTTTACAGCTCAGAGCATCCTTGAGGGCTAAAGATGTCAAGCAGTTTAAGTGCCAATGAAATCAAGAAGACACCAGGCTCAGATATGTTAGGTAAAAAGGACAGGAAAACGGAGACCTCTACTGAGAACAAAAATCTTTGCTCTGCACTAAGAAATGAGGACCCACTTAAGACAACTGTAAAGCACGTGCCTGGTGAAATGGAGAGAGGAATAAGCAGCACCAATGACAGGTATATAGCAAATTTTATGATGAAAAATGAGTGAAAAAATGGGCCGGGGGGCACAAGAGAGTCCATCTCTCCCTCTGCCCTAAGGCAGAATCAACTGTATCTGGGATGTTACTGACATATGACCAGCCTAGCCTGTCCAGTTGGAGGTCTGATGTTGGAGACCCTATAATGACCCTAAGAAATTTGTTCCAAAACTAAACAATCAGAAAGCTTTTTTCCAGTAATTTTCCAGAGCACTCAAGCTCAGCACGACTGTGCCCATTGCCAATCTTTTAAAACTCCCAGGCACTGATGTAATACAGGGCTTCCCACACCTCAAAGCTAAAGCTCACTTGCTAAAATTGTTAGTGCACACTGCTTTCAGGACTGCCTGTGCTTGGGCATCCTCCCTGTCTATAAAGGCCCTTCCTTCAGGGGGCACGGGCCCTTGGAAGAAGGAGCATGTCACCACATGCTCCTCCAAGAAGTGCAGTGCAGAGGTAACTGCACCTCAGCAGCTCTCTCTGTAACTGGACAACAATCCTTAAAATATACCAGATCACACTCAAGAGATGAAGATTTCAGTGGATAGTCCAGGCTATATTGCTGCAAAGACACTTTTTTTTATTTTTTAACAGTAATTTTTAGCAGTTTTTCTCTACTTTCCAATGTGCTGTGCAGCCGGATTACAAGTTAATATCCATTTAAGCCATTGCCAGAACAGGGATGTTTCTGCTTTTGTATCTTTAAAAATATCTTCTGGAATGAAACTATAGATGCCAAGTTTCAAGGTTGAGTGAATTTTTATAGCAAAATTATAAAACCCTGAAAATGGAGGATAAAATGAAGAGTGTTTAATAAGCCTTAACTGAAACACTGTTATCAGATGGTCCTTTAATAATTTTGATAGAAAAGTGTCTTCCCAAAGATGATCCTTTCTATGACTATTGCATTCATCACTGGCATCATTCTGTTGGTGGCTAGTATTTAATAGTAGAGTATTTGAAATATTCTGGAGAGTACATAAGACCTAGCAATAACTCAGTGGCTCTTCTGCAGGCAGAAATATGATAAAACACAAGAAGGGCTAGCAAATTTTCCCCTATCCCACTCCCAGCCCACTGTGCTTGCTGGAAATTTACAACTGCCTTGGGGAAGGAATCTTTCCCTGACATTAACTGGGTGTTGGGTGCTCTAGACAAGCGTGCATGGGCTGGGCTCCTGCAGCCCCAGGGCTCTGGCACTGTCCCAGGGAGCACCACTGATGGTGCCCCCACCCAGTGAGCATCTCTCCAGTCCTACCATGGCGAGCTCAGGGTCTAATCCAGTTGATATTACAGGGGGAGAAGAGTCTACTAAATCTGATATTGAGCAAATAAGCTTTGAGTAGCACCATGGGAGGAGAAGAGGAGTTTATCCTTGTCATGTGCAGTTTAACCTCTTGTAAATGGTGCTTTTGCATAGAGGAAATGGTTAGTGCCAACTGGGATGTGCCAGTATGAAATCATGAAAGATGTGTTTTGTAATTTCACATGCTGTCTTCAGGAGTATTTATAGTTGGCCTCACTCCACTTTCTCCCCAGTGGATACACAGTGATGTAAGTTCATTTAGTAATGATGCCATCATGCTGGAGTACTCATGTGCATTCCTGTACTTCAAAGCTAAGCAGCAACTAAATGTGTCTTGATGATCAGAAGCAACGAGAAAGAACAGCAGCACAGGTACCAAAAAAGGGCTGTAGCCCCGGTCAGCCCTTGGGGGAAGCTATAATTTCATAGCTAAACAATGGCAGCAATACATTTGCTTCTAAAATGGCACATGGTTCTTTGCTGCTACTCCACCTACAGTTATTTCAAACACTGGTCGTTCTCTAAGATGCTTAGGAATACCATCAGATGCTATTCAACAGCTATTGAACAGAGGTATTAGTCTGCTGCCCCTGTAATGTACTAAGAAAATTTCCCTGCAGAGGGATCTTTTTTTTTTTGGGAGGAGCACCTCTGTTCATTTTTTATTCACTAGATGAAACTATACTTTTTTTCTACTGTTTTGGTTTAGCTGAGCATGTATAAGTACGCTCTTATAGCATTTACTCACACTAGTTTTTCTGTAGTCCCCCTTTGCTCAAGCCATTTTCAGATCGTCCTTCCCAGTCCAACAGAGAGGATATGCTTATTTGAGGAAAAAAAAAAACCAAACTCTTTTTTTTTTTTTTTGGTCTGTCCCCTTTTTTAGCTTCAGGCCAAAAGTAAACGAAAGCATCTACTGACAGCAATGTAATATGCAAGATAGAACAACTTCAGCCAAGGCTCCTTAATGGAAATGGCAACTGCTATTGATTTCCTAAACACAAAGGTTGTGCCCTTCACCTCTACGACAAATCAGTTAGTAAAGACTCGGGACTCAAGGGAAACCCCTCAGTATGTAAACATGAACTTGTGGTTTACTATTAACACAATATACTCTACAACTTCTTCTATGCTGAAGTCTGGGAAAATACAGGAGTCATCTGCAGGTGGCAAAGAAAGATATTCACAGTAAAAAATAAATCACTAATATAAATGTAATTGAATTCAACAGGCAAAAGAAACAGCAGGCACAAAAGAATACCAAGAAACTGTGGTTGGCCTCCAAATTAGCATGAAATTTATAACCAAAATGAAAAAAAACCCAACAGATTACTTCTTAGTTGTAATATAAGGCATACAGTGATAAAGAAAAGTAACAGTTATTTATCTTCTGATAACAGTAAATTGAACTTAATATAATTAAAATTAGTGTAAGAACTCAGTTTGACTAGGACAAACTTCTTTATCATTAACAGCTGTCGTGATAGAAGAGAGAAATAATATTTTTCCAAACAATAAAATGAGGTTAAAAAGCTCATCATTATTTGGTTATACATTTTATGAGGAATATCCCATTTAGCAGCAGAGCAACTTGCCCCTGAAACACTGTTCTTTCATAACCAATGTTTTTACAGGCATTACCAAGGATGGGGAACACAGACACTACAGGAGATGTTTGCAGACCCTCTTCTCTCACCACTAACAGTAAAAGCAGCACAAATAAAACCACTCACTGGCCTTGTCGTACCAGCAGAAAGATCAGACAGACAGCTTAGATGAATAACACTGAGAACAGAATAACTTATTTTGTCCTTGAAACAAAAGCAACTTCCTTACACCCCTTAAGTTAATAACGCTTTATTTTGTCCCCAGCTGTTAAGTTTATAGAAATTAAAAGTCATGACTATTTGTCTTTTGCCAGCATGAATTTAAAAGTGCCTTTAAAAAATCTCATTATCATTGTGGGTTTTTTTTTCAAGCAGATTCAATACAAAACAGATTACATCCTGCCTGCACTAGTAAAGTGCACATAAATTTTTCACAAACCAATTTATCTTAAAAATTTGTCTTTCCTCATTTTGATTCTGGACACACTGCACAGCAGAAAGGCACTTCAAGTATTTTTTAGATAACACTGTTCCAGAGATGGTGATGCATTAGTGTTTCTGGGGTCTTTCTGTTTTATACATTATATCCCGACCATCAGAAGGCACCTTTTATGAAGCTGAATGATCTCATATGAAATAATCATATTACCATGAAATTTTAGTCTAATATTCAACCTGAATTTTAGGATTAGAACTACAGGATTAATTTACAGGTAACAGAAGAGGGTAAGAATAATTTCCTTGGGTAAGGAAAGTTGAAAACATCCAACAAATCATCTGCAAAGGGGTTGTATGAATCCCCTGCACAATCACATGGAAATCAGCGGTCCTGCAACAGCACAGCCATGGGACCACCACCGGTTCCCCATGCCAACACCAGCAACAGCCAACAGTACCATCACTCCATCAATGATCAGAGCTGCAAGCCATCCTTTTTGAGACACTAGGAGATGAGGGTGACCATAATTCTCCCCAAGAGTCTTTAAGAGTAATGCGAAAAGACACTAGATTTCCAGCTCTGTCGGCAAATGCTTCTCTGGAGAACAGCTCTTCCTCTGCAGAGACATTACTCAACGATGCTTGGGGACGGTCATGAGATACTGGTTGAACAAACACTTCCAATGAAAAACTACACTATACTTAGAGCAGACAGAGATATTTATAGTCAGTTTTGTTTGAATGGCTGTAATAGTTGAGGTACTACTTTCATTCTACTAGACAGCTACTAAAAAATCAAGGCAAGGACACTTGTGGGGCAGGAAAAGTTCTGCTGCCACTTTTCATGCAGCATTTGTCTCTCTCTGGCACTGATGACAGCCTTTTCACAAGTACCACAGATGCTTTACAGAGAGAACAAGACATGAGTATCTGTCATGACATGAGTGAGCAAAACGGAATAAAAGGTACCTTATACGATTCTGAGTCACTTACTGTTAAGACATATCAAAATCATGAATCTCTCCTATTCTTTCATTTGCTTTCACTCCTGCCTAAGGAAGGTTTTTGAGGACACTTCCATTTTGGCTAATAAAGTGTTCACTAGTAATACCTTTGTAAGGAATAGTACTGTTGTCCCCTTCCAGCAAGATAGGCACTGACTGTCTAGGAACAGTTAGTGAATAACAGCCTAGTAAATGAGAAAGAAGAAAATTCTTGGGTATTTGGGTGCATTCTAAATGCGTTGCCTTATTCCTTCATGTTTGCTAGTCTTGGGGCAGAAGTGGTCAGAAACAGGAGAATGTAATTCTCTTTTTTAAGATTCTCAGAAATAGATTTTGTTAGGAAACAACCCTAAGCAGAAAGCAATATGCAGAGGAAACAGTTCTTCACCCACAGCAGGCTTCTGCTGCAGTACTACAACCACAGCATTTCTGCTCATGTTTGAACATTCACTCTTGTACTAGGAAAAAGAACTCGGAAACCTGGTGGTAACAGAATAACCTATGACACATTCAGAAAAAAAGCTGTTGAACAGACTTTTCTGTTTTGGCCAGGGTGCTAGCTTTGGCTAGAAAGTAGAGATTCCTTTTACTTTTAAAAAAATAAACAAACAAAAACACCAAAAAAACCAAACCAAACCAAAAAGCAACTAACTAAAAAAAAAAAGTTATTATTAATAATAAAGACATCACCCTAAACTAAAGAAACTTAATTCCCTGTGCTCCCCAGTAAGTTTCCAGAAAAAGATAAAAAAGCTCATTTAAGCATGGCTGAAATTGCTGCCCTGGGGAAAAAGTCTTGCACATTCCCTTCCCTCTAGCAGACTGTCAGTGACAGTAACATTATGGTCCTTGAGAAGAGCCTTCAGGATACTCCAGAGGAAACTTCCAATTTTCTTTTCCACATTAATTTACATTAAGCTGACATTTTCCATGGTGGGCATTTTCAGATTGGCAAGAAATCTATCTTCCTTTGGAAAGCCATTTGCCAGAAAATTCCTACTACAACTATTTCAGATTCCTCCTTTATCTTTAGTGGTGCTGCCTTTTGAAACGCAGGTGTGAGAAGAAACAACACCACTGCAGGTACAGAGTCTTTATTATGCATTATATATATTATGCATTATAATATATTCTTCAGGAAAAAAAAAAAAAAAAAAAAGAAAGAAAGAAAAAAAAAGAAAAGGAAAAGCATTTGGGAAGAGTGGATGTTTTCAACTTCAGGATGTTAAACTTTTCTTTATCACCAGAGGGCTGATGGGACACTGGTTAGAAGGAACCAAAAAGCAAAGCAATTCTGTATAACCTCCTCAAATTGGATGCAATTAGCCCCCTCCAGCAATGTTTTGGTGAGCATCGACTCTTCTGCATTGCTGCACGCTAAACTGGGAGCGAACATCCCACGATGAGCCCCGGGAGGCCACCTGACTCAGAGACGCATCTCTGAATCACAATCACCTACTCCCCGTGGGAGGGAAAGGGTAGTGATTTACTGCTGGCCTGTAGCAGGACTAAATTATTACCTCCCCGCACACAGGTGCTGGCTCAGCTATTTTGACCCAGTGAGTGGGAGGGTTGAGACAAGGTGTTACCCAGCCCTTGCAGCTACCCACCATCTCTTGGTCTACTCACCGGGACTGGAGGTTTAAGCAAGATGCAGAATGGAGGATGGTTTATATACCTTCTTCCTACCTTCTGATGAAGGTACAAACAAAGACAGATGAAGCCACAAACCAATTCAACTACAAACAATCCAATGCTTATTTTAAAACCAAGGCTGTGTTTAATCCACAGCCACTGAGTGTTTCATACTGCGAGTTCTGCTCTGAGAGCCCTTCAGAAATCACCAGGTAGCAGGAAGTTGAAAGTTAGCAAAAGGCATATCTTGTAGCATCCTGAAATTGCCAGTATTATTAAAAAAGAGAAACGTATTCTATTATGTACCCCTTAGCCTTCTATTGATGCCCAAAATAATCATAGTTCTGTCCTTATTCAAGACAAGCTGACTTTAGGATGACTACCCTTGATACACATTGCAGGAAATCAAACACTGAATTACCTGTACTGTGTATCGAACAATTCTATGGTCTGGATAAGCCTACATCACTGAAGTGTTTGAGTGGAGTTCAGCAATAAAAGACCTGAGACATAAATGTTCAATGTAGCAATAACCAATTATACAAACAAGCGTTAAGGTTATAAACTAAAGTTCATTAGTTCAGAGTGCTTAGACATCAAGAGCAAAACATAAATGACAATGCTATGTAGCAACAACAATCATGAGCGTAAACAGAAGTGTTTTAAATAGTAGAAAACTCCAGAAATAGGTACCTTTTTGTGAGCCAAGAAAACTCAATTTCCACTTGGCACAAAAGAATCAATTAGATACGGCACTTACTGGTCAACTGAGACTTGGATACACCTCTCCTCTCTTCTAACGCTTCAGACTGTATACAAATCAATGATCAAAGTAAACGCAATCATACAAGTTTGTGAGTTTGTCACAAAGCCATTAATTTCTGAAATTTGTTGCTGTGTGTGGAACTTCCTCATAAAAACAGAGATAGGTGCTGTCATAACTAGTGTCCACTGCTTGACAGAGGGGAAAGGAGCAGAAAATCAATAGGTTTGCAAACTCAAAACTAATTGAGCCTTTCCCCAACACTGCATGACTTGCAGCAAGACAAGAAACCATTTAATGACTGAGATATTTTACCTCTAATCTAGCTACCTATGTGGCTTGGAACAGCATCTCATTTAAAGAAAACTTCAAACGATGTGTATAGGCAGAGGTAAGGACTAAATCCTATTCCTTCACGCAGTGAAGTGGATAATATGTCAGTAATGCAAAGAACTCCAAGGGCCAGTGAAAGCCAAGGAGGAGATTTCCTTTGAGTCTACAGAAGAAAAAGGCCCTAACTGGAGCGGGCTTAAGTGCAAGGCCTGGTAGATGAACCACCTTGTAGGATTTAGGCACCTCATTATCCTTACAAATCCTGTTACTGCGTGGAAAGAGGACTTCAAAATGACACCATCGGCACATTCATTTAATGGGACTAGGCTTCATCTATTCTGTGCTTCCTTGGAAAGAACAGCTTGAATAAAGTGATTTCAAAATGTACCTACTGTTAAGGCTTTCTGCAGTTCAGTTGTTCGTTAACACTTTGTTTCAATACAGTCAGTAGAACAGAATCATAAAACACCCAAGCTGATATATTAACTCAGGTTTCTGAACAGTATTCCTGTAGTAAATAATACCATCCCTAACCTGATGCACAATGCATTCTCATCCACCTTTCCTCATTTCCCAGTCCTCTCCCTAACCATGGCAGCTCCTTCTTCTTTTTTCTGCATTTCTCCTTCAGTTGTCTGTAAAGTTCTTAATGAGATAACAAAAAAACAGAAGAAATACACAATTAACTTTTTCATCTGTTTTTAGACTCTAGCACAAGAACATGAATATTTTGACTGTTCCTGTACAAATGTTCCTAATGTTAGACACTCCAACACTTGCACAGATGTCAGGACAGACATAATGAGATTATTCATTCCAGCAACTCCTGTGGTTTTTTGGAAGTTGTTTACAACTTTAATCCTTAATTCCCTCTAACTGAAGGCATCTGTCCTGATATCTGCCCCTTCCATCTGAGGAGCCTGTGTGCCCTTATGCAAGCCTTGCTGTTCAGATTCCAGTTCATCTTCTTGCTTGACATTTTCTTAGCTGGAAACTGTGTCTGTAAAGCACCTCCAGAAATTGAGGTGTGATGTTGGTAGTACTTAATATCCTAGACAGACTGAAGAATATTAGTTTGTTCTTACAATAACCATCATTGTGCAGTTAAATGGTGCTAAGCCACAAAGCACATCATCTCAGCGATGGGATTAGTCTATTTTGTGACAAATACTGCAACTGCAAAAGCATCTATCACGGTATCTCATGATAAGGCCAGAAAATATTTCTTAGCATAATGTCATCATAGTCAGATCACAGAAACTTCTGAAACACTGAATTAACACCCCTCCCTTTCAACCTCAACAAAAATTTTACACATCCTTGGAAACGTGAAGATGTATGGAAAAGATTCACTCTATTTTTGTCCCAGGACCTACATTACAGGGCAGAGGATCAACTTTACACGAGGCAGAAAGTGTATTCTAATGTGTGTATTCCCAGCTAGAGCTGGGAAAACATTCCTGACAAAAACCACTTCATTGAAAATGGAATATACAAGTTAATGCCATTTCCAGGAAAGATCTTCAACCAACCAACAGGCTCTTTAAGGAAAGGAGACTGTTTCTCAAGAAATACAATACCTTTGATTCAGGGACGGGAACCACAACATCTTTCTCAGACTGTTAGCTACTGTGCTCTTTAACTTCAGTGGTGTGGCTACTTTCATATGCGTAACAGCGTGACTGAAGGGGACAATCCTTTGAGGCAGGGTAGAGGGAAAAAGGAAAACTGAAACTTTATTCAAGGAGAAAGTAACAATGGGAAGAAGGTTCCTGACTGTTGTAGTTTTTCAGAGTCAAGAGGCAGCTAATACAGAGAACAGGAATAGGCAGAGACCAACACCGAGAGGAGATCAGAGTATGTCTCTGCGCTGATGGAAAGGTTTGGGTTCCCCCTAAGCAGCTTGCAGATAATGGGCTCATCACTCTTCGTGCGCTCCCATACGGACGGCAGCCACAGAGCAATGTTCCCAGGGATGCACACCATCACCAGAGCTCTCTGTGTTGCCTTCTTTTCCATCTTTATCTTTTGCAGCAAAGTTATGGCGACAGAGTTTATCCAAGTATTGCTGAAGCCATAGGCTTCTGCCATAACACCATTCCCCACCCCCACCCCAATAATAAGCAAAATAAAACCTGCTGAAAGAAGGGAAGAAAAGAAATCCGGGGTATGACCTGTATGATCTTATTCTCAATGCTCTACCTGTACATGCTGCAAAAGGCACTGAACTGAGGACTGGTTATACAGCTAATAAAGCTACTTGATTTTTTGTTTTAATCCACCTGATAGAAATACCTAGAAAGAGAAGAGAAGGAACAGCCTGTGCATATTAAACACATATTTGGGCAAAATATAATGTCTATTTTAAAAGTGTATTCCCAAATCTGAAGATAACTTCTCCAAGAGCTTGGACTGGAAGATGAAAGGTATAGGTACTGTATTCGGGCAGAGCTGAACAACATCCATCACCACTCAAGCATGGAAATACAGAGTAAGGGCTTCAACAACTCACATCCCTGGAATCAGTTATCTCATGATTCATCCTTTCCACAATAACTGTTGCAAAAGTCAATTCTACAGCTTTCCTCCAGTCTTTGTCTTTGCACGGAAAAGCAATTATTTAAATTAATTATTTAGCAAGTACTTTCAGGGAGTTAAAACGCAGCAGCTATCTATGCTGTCTGTTTCTTTCACAATCATTTAATTTTCTTTAATACCAGCACCTCAGATACTCAGATATGTTATTAAAAACAAACAGTTGTAAGAAATGTCAATATAAACAGTAGACAATGAAATACAGCTTTTCAGTTCATTAATATCTGTATCTTAGGTGACTGCAGGTGCGCCTTAATGAATTACATGACTAGTAAAATACAATTAAATGCAGCTGCATATGTTTACAAAACTGCAGAACCAAATTACAGGTATCAGTAGCGCCCATAATTCATCCATAATTGACAATTTTCATATTACCGGAATAAGGAATCAAGTCATGCAGATGATTACTGCATTTGCCTTTGAGCACTAGAGACCGAGGTTCATTTCCTATGCAGCACCACAAATGAAACAAATTACATGCTTTAAGGTTAAGACAGACCTGAAAGCAAAAACACCCCTGAATGACAGCCAAAACCCCAAATCATTCAGGTTCTATTTAGCTGTCAATAAAAGTTCATGAATGGCTGATAGTTGACATAACTTAAACATATTGTTAATAAAGTATTCTTCTTTACAGAAGAATCATCACGTCTCTGCTGAAGAACTGGGTTCTGACCTGAGTTATCACACTGAGTGGATTTTCTGACTTCAAGGACATGACAAGGGCATGAGAGAGAGCAGAATTTGTGCCAAAGATTTTGGTTTTCTTCTGCCTCCTGTTTTTTATTCAGCATAGTGATGATCTATTTTTTGGCAGGACCTTTTTCTATTGCAGTAACTCCTGTCTACATTTAATTTTAATTTCACCCACAGACCTTGTTGGAAGTTCACACAGCATGTGTTTATATTAAGACCTTGACTGGAGAAGCTCCTGAGAAACCTGCCCTACTGTGAACAGTGGTTCAGAGTGGATGATGCCTTCCAATTGCCAAGAGCCCACAGTTCAGCTCCCTTTTTCTCTAACTGTAGCATCTCCTATAGCAGTACGTTACCAGGGCTATACAGTCTCCAGTCAACAGCATGCTGGATATGGGGAGCAGGGAGAGACAGATTCCAGTATTTCTCACTCCAGATGTACGAAGTTACTGGGGAGAAAATATCTTTGTGTGCACGCTAGCAGTTGAGTGTTCAGTAAAGAACAGTGTTCAGTTTTGGAGACAAACTCAGGCAGACCTCCTCCAAGCCCCCACGGACTGCACCCCACCACGCTGCACACCTCTAATGGCCAGAGAACCAGGCAAACCCAGACACCAGGGAACCTCTGCTAGGGCAGGATTTTGGATGATGGAATCAAGAAAGTGCTCAGGAGCTCAAGGTCTTTGTAGAAAGACACCTCAAAAGCATGGACCGCGAAGCCAAACCTAACTTTGTCACGTGGCCATGTGTTTCTAGAGCTCCAAGATACTGCAAAGACACTGCAAAGCTCCCTCACTTCACGTGGGCAGCAGGGCAGAGCTAGCAAGCAACAAGTTAATTATATTGAAGACTGCAGAAAAAAAAAACCAAAGAACAAACCTGATAAACAAGAAAGCCTGTTAAATGAATAAATCTGCTGTCTCAGCTTAGCTTAATCCTACCATGTGTATACATATGACAAACCTTCCTGACAAATGCCTGATAAAGAAAAAAGCCTAGTTAAAGGGGCACCACTGATCCTGAAGTAAAATCAATCACAGCTTCTTCTCTTTTTTAATAAAACACACTCATTGTGGGCCATACTTTTGATATGTTAAAAAAAATAATTAAATGCAGCAGTCTTTGTTGCTGGTTTCATTTTGCTTTAAAATGGATGATAGCCAGTTCACATATTTAAAAGCAAAAAGTACTCTCTGGAAATAAAAAAAGGAAAAAGAATTAATTTCAAATGTTTCTCGATGGCGCATTGGCTGATCTTATCTTTTTATTACACAAAGCAATTTTATTCAAATCCACTGAAGTATTTCATCACTAAATCCCAACAGGTTTTGGTGAGAAGCAGGTGCCTAAAATAGACAAGAGGTTGGTGACAGGATCTGTGGCTTCCAGGTCCGTCTTCTTCCACTGTTATTCAGAGATGGTTGTTGGGGTGTTGGGTCAAGGGTAAGGCTGTTTCCCACTCCACATGGGGATGACAGCATCCTCCAAAACAGTAACACTTTTTAGTAATGCTGACAGTAACAGGAGCGCTTTAGGTAGGGATTGTGGTGCACCAGTGGGTACCTTCACACGCAGACCCTTCACCTTAGGTGTAGCGTTGGGCCATGCTCGATAGCAAGCCTGCTGCATTGCCCACCCTCCTGACAGCACGTGCCTGGGCTAGCTCTGCAATGCTCTAGCTGGCCAGCCAGCTGGGGAAATCAGAGCATGACCCACGCTCTGTGTGCCCTCTGTCTTACCATGCCTAAAAGGCAGGCTCAGCATCCCTTTCTTATGCCCTCTACCCTGCAGGAGTGTCTTGGGACTTATTGAAGAAGTGTAGTGGTTTAACCCCAGCAGGCAACCCAGCCGCTCGCTCCCCTCCCCCGCTCCCCCAGCAAGATGGGGGAGAGAATCAGAAGGGTAAAAGTGAGAAAACTCATGGGTTGAGGTAAAGATGGCTTAATAGCTAAAGCAAAAGCCATGCACACAAGCAAAGCAAAGCAAAGCAAAGCAAGGAATTCATTCCCCACTCCCCATGGGCAGGCTGGTGTTCAGCCATCGCCAGGACAGCCGGGCTCTGTCATGCGTGGTGGGTCCTTGGGAAGACAAACAC
>JAVJGJ010000047.1:17898289-17930613 GCA_035590215.1 Microhierax caerulescens | reverse complement strand
CCCCCCCAACCCCCCGTGCCCCCCAGCCCACTGCTGCAGGGGGGTGAGGAGCAGAAAAGCCCTTGGCTCTGTGTCAGCGCTGCTCAGCAAGAACTAAACCATCCCTGTGTTATCAACACTGTTCCCAGCACAAATCCAAAACACAGCCCCATACCAGCTACTCTGAAGAAAATTAACTCTATCCCAGCCAAAACCTGCACGAGGAGGAAGAAGAAAAATTGACTGGAGATTTTGCTCAGAGGCAGCATGGCAACTGCAGATACCATACATGCAGTAACCACTGCAATCAATACAGCTATTCTGGGTGCATTACTCTAAGTCTTCGTAAAGCTAGGGTCCAAATGCTCAGAGAGATGAAAGAAGGGAGAAAGGATAAGAAGGAGACAAATTAAGAAAAGGGGTAGTAACACCTGAGATGCCAATAAGCTACTGCACGTAAGCTATGCTTTCCAATGAGGGACTTAACTGACTCCCAATTTATCCTTCAGGAAATACTTGACTTCACAAAAAGAGAGCCATTCATTTTATGACTCTTTCAGTATTTATCTTACTTACTGGAAAATTTTATCTGGCTTCACTGTGTGCAGGAACAGTACCCAGAAAACTACTGCTATGATTTCCCCTTGCAAAGTTATAGTGGGTGAGATGTAGCAAGCCTAAATTTCCAAAGGCAAAGATAAACAATTTCCTCAGATCATCTGTTTAAAAGTCTCTTTTCTGGATTTAAAGTATAAGTTATCAGTAGGATTTTATTTTAAAAGAACGGAAGGACAATTTTGCAAATTTATACCGACAAGTAGGTGTTTGTTATCGCTTAGATTTTGTAAAATGCCATAGTTTTATTTTTGGTTGCTTTATGGGTTCTATTACTGAAAGAAGTCATGGCCACTGCTGTACGTACCCAAATGGATGTTCTCTTCTGTTTTGTACATGGGGAACTCGAGATCATGAAATGTCAACTGCCATAAAGGTGCTCAACTCCTTTAGCTTTGTTGTTACTTGTTAGAATTTGAGATGAGGAATGAGTGCATAACACTATGGGCTGAGGAATCTGTAATTCTCACCACAAGATACTTGAAGAGTTTTCATACTGTTAAATCCTATTGTGCTCATTTGGTATCCGAGAATGCCTCACTGATTCTGAGCATAGAACAAGGATACTGTAATGTGCTTAGCAGCAAAAATTGTTTCTCAGTCTAAAACCACATTGCTTATATGCTTATGGAGACTGGAAAAGAATATCTTTCCAATCTAATACATCTTCAAATACCTTCAGTCGGACAGTGACAGATGTGAAGACTGAAGGTTTCCATTCTTGGCTCAGCAAAGCTTTCAGCAATGTTTTTGCAAAAACATCTACTTGTACCACACCACATTGCACAGAAATGCTGTGAGACACTCCATGCCATCAACATCCCTTTGTTGCATATTCATGGTTGAAAAAAACGTCCCTGGGGTGGCCAGCTTTCCCCACTCAGAGTACTGGCTTCAGTTGTAGCAGTGCTCAAACGGTGTTCATGGTCACTTGCTAACGACAATGTTCATCAAAGCTTGTCATCTGGGAAATCCGAGAACACCAATAAAGAAGATTTTGAAGATTAGGAGAAGAAAAGCATTGCAACTGGGCAATTTTTGTGACCCAAAATGTCACCATCTTTAGGACAATGTAACCTTGAGGAGACATTGTTCTTTCTACAGTCATTCCTCCCCAGGAGATATGTGCCACATGAGAGCCTGGTACGTACCACCTACACAGAATTCCTCTGAGGTTAGATTTAGTGTCACCCTTCACTTCCACACGTGGGGGTTAGGTTTGCTAGGGACTGACAGTGAACCAAGAAGAGTCCAGATCTATTCCCTGTGGGGACACAGAGGAAGAAGCTTCATGTGGACATCGCCCCAGAAGATCCACACCAGCACTTCAAGACATGGTGAGGACACGAATGAAAGCTATTGTGAGCCTCTATCCACACAATCCTCCCACTCCTCTGCCCCGCAAAGAAAGAGAGAATCTTAATACATCTCAGCCTTAGCAGGAGCTACTTATATCCTGTAGTAGGAGGCTTTACCAGCTTCGCTTAGTTTCTAAGTGATATAACACAAATCTGTCACCACAGATGGTCTAGCTGATAGCATCTGTGGCTGAAGTGCCGAGAAAGGAAGCCATACTTCTTACCGCTGTGTATAAAAAGAAAACTCTCCTGCAGTAATATTTCACCACTGACAGCATAGCATCTTGGTTAAAAAAAGAAACACTCATGTATCCTAATATTCTGACTTCCTAAATAATAAAATCAATCTCTATGTTAGCAGCCTGTCTAGTCAATATTTCCTCTATAAAGCTAACTTATATTCCATTTCTATGTCCAGGATAATGCTTAATGGGAGGATAATCAACACATTACAGAGTCCTAATATTCTGTATGTTACAGAGATTCCTCTGTCTTCATTAACTGAAAAGGAAGCAGCTTGCAGGACTTTTTTTCAACTCTGACTTCACAGAATACACTATTCCTTTTGCTATTATTTTTTAAAGGTTTAACTTGCATGCAGAGATATCTGTGGAATTCACCACATGGATTTCTGCTCCATATCTCTAATCACAGCCACGTAATTTAGCCCACATCGACGACTACATTGCCTGCCTGCTAATATATTTCTCTGAGATTTATTTCAACATACCAACATAACGGTGTATCTTCCTCAGCATGCTCAAATGGTCATTTTTAGGAAGGAAGGAAGTCCCTGAAGTTATCAAAACATTGGGGTTTTTTTCATTTTCACTAAATGTGGAATGCTTCTTCACCAATTAATTTTATCCAAGCCACAGGGGTGCCTGGGCATTGCTCTCAGTCAGTAAAAGCTTTTCTGGAAGTACAAATGTCTCAGTGCAAAAGTCCATTATCTCACAGCCCTTCAAATATAGAAGCAAAGGCGCTTTCCCTCAGAAAAGATTGCACAAGCGCAAATTCAGCGTGACCTGAAACTCCAGCCCAGCAAGTAAAATTTCTTTACTAGATACATATACATTTATAGCTCAAAAGCATGAGTCTGCAAGTTAAATGTCACAACTTCTTGTGCATTCTAATAGACACTTGAAAATTAGGATTGGGTTTTAGTGCTTAATAAATGATAGAATATCACTTAAGTGCTACCTAAATCTGGGCATAGGACACAAATACAGCAAAACATATGCAGACAGCAAACTCTGCAGTTACACTGTGGTGGAGATTAAAGAAACATACCTTGAGAAAAACATTAAGCTGTAATCCACTCATATACCTTCCACAGCCAGAAGTTTACCATAGTTAACAGGCAGTTTTAAGTTTAGAAGATATTAACACTGAAAGCCCTGCTTTCACTTTCTATTTAAAGACTCCAAATTGTAAGCTGTACTCCTGATAAATCAGTTTTTCCAACCTAGTCCAGTGCCCTGGTATCATTGATTTGCAATAAGAGCTGGGATGCTCCGATCTGAGGAGAGACCTAATACCTGGTTCGTTACCTTAATTGTGACAGCAAGGTGGCACGATATGGTACAAAAACAGTTTTAGCCACCTTGTTTATGATATCTCTTGCTAGTGGAACAACTGACAGAGATGCACTTGCCATACTGTCTTAAATAATGCCCCCTTTCAAGTAGCTGTACGTTTCAAATATGAACCACTTTGAGTGGAAAGAAAGGAAAACTAACCTACAGAAGCCTATAGAACAGGTGGCGTATATAATTATCTGAGAGCAAGGTAGGGATGGCAACCTTTCCTCCTTTGGCCACCAACCATGGAAATTATGCCCTGTTCTCCTTCTCCTTCATGCCCCAGCTCTTGATTAGACACACACTCATTTCTTCCTCGTCTGGATAGCCACATCCTGGGCTCAGATGAAATCAGGATGTATAATTCCTGTAATACAATGGGGCGCAAGGTCTAGTTCAGGTGGAAAAGGTTTTGAGTAGAAGGCTTTCTGTCAGGAAAGCTGCTGGAAGGTCTCAAAGTTATTCTTTCATAAGCAATAATGACACAAATTGACTGAGAAGAACGCTACAGTTGCAAAGTCAAGTCCTTTAGAAAGCAGGATCTGATCTGCTGTCAGGTCTAACCTTATGGCATTAATCCTGCGCACGGGCTGTACATAACTCCATGCCCCCCGCTCCTCAGGACCCTGCCCGAATCAGTATGTGGCTCAGCCAGCAATGCAGACCCTGCGGCGTTTATTCTTCCCTTCAGCATTCAACGTGCAGTCCCTCTGCATCACTCTTTGCTCAAAATCCAAATCCAGCAGTAAATGAAACAATAAACTTGCTGAATTCCCCACCAAAGAATACTTCATTCACCATCCTACTTACACAGGCAAAGAGATGGGTGTCCTGAGGAAAATACAAGCACTGAAGGAGCCCTGCCTCTGGGAGAGAAGCAAGCTCAGGAGACTCATGGAGAAGATGTCACTTTGTCTAAAATCTGCATGGGATGGATGAACAGAATAAATGGATATTTTAAGACCTAGCTGTAATAAAAAAAACCCTCAAAAACAATAACAGCATCATCAATCATGTTATTGCTGCTGCACAGAAGTGTTTCTCTTTGGCATGTGGGGAAACTGATCCTGGCTGCAATGCATTGCCTGTGGCAATCCTGTGCTCTCAGCAACAGCATCCCATGGACCACAGCAAGGATCTCATCTGCTGTCCCAGATTTCTCTGGTGGTCCACAAGACACCAGCAAGCATTTAACTTTGGTCCGTGGGACCACATTAAGCTGTAAAAGGTAATGGTCAGGTTTGGTTTTGTGGGTTTTTGAGTTCGGGGTTTGTTTTGGGTTTTTTTTTGTAGATTATTATTAAAAGTTTAGTAATAAGGCTAACACTGCAGAGAAACCTCTGTAATTATTGGGTTGTTGGCCAAAAGACTGGTACAGCCAGTGATGAATGGTACCAAATCAAACCTGGTTTTACCCATTAAGTATATGCACAAATTCACTAATCAGAGAGTACTTAGAGAATTTGGATACTTCTCAATTAAATGGAATGGTCCAAATTTCTGTCATAAATATAAAGTATTGTTTAGTTTTTATTCTCCCCGTAGGGTGATGCTTATCATTTTCAGTAGGAAGCCAGAGCTATTTATATATATATATATAAAAATATATTTATAATATTTAATATTATATATATATATATAAAAGATAGCTGTTTGGAATTAATTACTCTGGTATTAGACTAAGTGACAAAACAGGTACTGCAGAACTAAGGGTAACAAGAAATTTTGTCTCACAGCTTTTTAGAGTTCTTCTCCCAACCTGACTGGCCTATACCATTTAATCACAATTACAGACAAGGCATATTAAAAAAAAAAAAAAAATCCTAGATTTTTTGCTGCTGGTTATGCTTATTTAATTTTTTAATTGCTGACAATTTTTCAGTACCAACAAAAGACAACTGAATTGGTCTTGTAACTGTTCAAGCCAAATATATATAATGAAGACTTAATAGGCATGCCCTGTTTAAGATTCAGTTAGAGTTTCTTCCATCTGATGGCACCGTATCAAACATGACAGCTGCTCTTCAGTGCCTGATGTCCAGCCCACCTCAGGTACCGCTGCTACATCTAGTGAGTTAGTATGTTGTTTTGGTGATAGTAAGAACTGGCAGACAGTTAAAATCTCCACTGTAACATTAGTTACTAAGCTGTTTCCCAAGATGTCAGTGCTAAGATGGCATTTGTGAAATGGCTGTCAACATTTTGACTGAAAATTACTGGTTTAGCTTTATTAACCACTCTGATTATCAGACAACAGCAAAACACAATGCTTTACAGTGTACTGGCAAACATATGGATGCTGCCTGATGAGCCCCGTTTTTTGACACTGAGAGTTGCAAAGAAGAAGACGGAGCAGCACCTGCTGACATGCATGAGTATTGTGGCTCAGGGTACAGTGATAAATCAGGTTAAATTAGAAAGTTGGTTTACTATGTTCTCATCCTCCAGCTAACTCTTCCCACCTTCTGCCACGGTTTGTTGCCATCTTAGTTCTGCAGATAAAACTCTTTATTGGGTCATAACATAGACTGGATCTCTGAAAGCAATGTGTGTTGCAGGGAGGATAAGAGTAGCATATAACCAGAGGGGTGAGCAGCTGCAGAAAGCAACATTCAAGGCCAGTGTCAGTCATACTGGCTTTGCTAAAAACTAGCTAAAAATCATCAGCATTTGATGATCTTCATGAGAAAGAGCAGCGACTTTAAAATTACACATAACCTGCAAAAATTTTCAGAGGCAACCTTAAAAATAACAAAATAGCTCTCACACAGGATGTAGTCCTCCTGAAACCAATTAGATAATATTTTTTTTTTGTATGCCACATTACGTGGCTTTTCAGGTGAAACAAGCAGAAGATAGCCTTATACACCAGCTTTATAAAGCCTTGTGTGAAAACCTGCCAGCAAAACTGTCAGTCAACAGCGTTTCAAAGATCGTGTCACCAGGACAGGTAAATCCATCTGCCAGAGTTTCCATATTCATGTGTTCAGCAGAGAGGGCCCCATTTTACCCTATTAGACTTTAAAATGTGGCACAGCATAAAGAACCGAACACAAAATACCATGACCAGCATACAACAATTCCACATTTGGAAATGAATCAAGGAAAAAAGCCTTCCAAAAGGATGTATTATTTCAGAAGATAGTGACCTCAAACAATAGAAAACTATAAAGAGAAGATGATTCCTTATGAAACCATTGCTTTTGGGGTTTTGTTAGAAAGCAGTGTTTCCATACAAAAATAGAAATAGAAAATTAAGTCGAAAATAATGCTGTCAACAGATGTGGGTTTTTTTCTAGGCTCTGGCACAAAATTTAAGTCTCCCCTTTTTTTAGGAGTAGAACTGCTTGTGGAGGCATCACCAATGATCCGTGAGACGAGCCCACTATGAAAGAAAATATCCAGCCACAGAATATTTTGCTGTCTTTACATTGCAGTAAGAAGGTGCAAAATAAAGCAAGCAGCTAACAGGCCCTGACCTTTAGCTGAGCCTTCTGATAAGAATGCAGTTGTGAGGACAGGAGAAGTAGGACAATAAATCGCCAGATTGAAAGCAGACTGGGGCTGAAAAAAAGAGGGAAGAAGAAAGTTTGTGTTAAGGAACTGTCAGGGTAGATGTGGGATGATTGATCAAGTCAGCGTCACAATGTCTCAGAGGCTCAGGAAGGGGATGTGGAAAGACAAGGTAGTGATTTTATTTTTAACTGTATATTCTTTTTTTTCTTTCTTTTTCCCCTCCTAGGACAGAGAAAAGGTGGGGATGTGAGTGGAAGAAAGGACATCTTCGGCCAAATGCTGTGCGCTCCTGCTTGTGTCTGATTCTTCTCGTGTCTCTCTTTTTAGGGTGAAAAAAAAAATTAAAACATACATCCTAATAAATCCTTTTTTAAAAATAGGTGAAGATACAAGACTTATTTGAAGCAGTTGCCATGGAGAAGCCGTTCAACTGAAGAATAATTACTAGGGCAAAATCACACACAATATGGGGATTGATCCTTCAGCTTTTACCCATGCTAAACTCCCACTGAAGTCAACTTGTTATCACACATTTTTAGCAAGCCGGGAAAAGAAAAAGAGCTCGTACTTCACTCCTACTAGAAGAAAATAAAAAGAATAATTTGTTTGCGTAACGCAGCAGAGAGGATAGGCTTTTTCAGCAAAAGTCTTTTTTCTAAAGACAACTCTGCATGCCACCTTGTACCACAGGTAGGATATTTTCAGTCACAGGATCAAAGGAGCTAATTAATGAGCAGTAATTTTTAAGTGCATGGTATGCGGTTTCCCATACTAGCAGAAATATTGCAGAATACGTACTTAAAACCAAATTAAGTCCCTCTTTTTTATTTAATAAAAAATAATAATTGCAAATCCAGAGAGAAACATTTTTAGGCAGGTTCCAGCTGGCTATTGATGCTGACTTGCAGAAATAAGCAACGCTTCTTTGTCCTGAGTACACATAACTTCAAGATTAGAGTTTTGTCTCTTCAAATAATAGTGGTTACACCAGGACTCCTAATGCTTTTAGCTGCACCTGGCACAGAAACTCTAACCAATTAGTTCTCCCCTCACCTGCATTGCTTCCTCTACTCTTTCACTTACCTAACCTCAAAGCAAAGCTCTGAATCTGGAAGCATCCTCCTCCCAGCCTGAATGCAATACTCACTGAGCATGCTGCTTGTACATCTCTTGGAAGATTCCCATGCCTCTGTTGCTCGATAATACACTGCAATACCATCTTGCTGAAAGCACATGTTGCTCCATCCCTTTTCAGAATCAGTGGTACCAAAACGGACACATCCTGCTAGAGAGCTCCTTTCTATTATTCTGCAGAACAGGGGGATAACAGCTACCACAGAGCTGGCTCAAGCACAGCCCTTGAACAAAATAATCCTACCAGGCCATGCAACACAGCCTTCCTAATTTGACCATGGTGCTGGGGCATAAATCCGCATGTCTGTGGGTATGGCAGATGATGGGATGCCCCTTTGTGGATGGCTTGCTGGGGCCTGGCACAGGCTGAACTCCAGCACTCTGGTAGGGGTGGACATATCTGCCAAAGTTTGCTTCCTTTTACCCAAAGCATGTCACAGTGGAAGGACAATACAGGATAAGCAAGTAACCCTCATCCTGGGAAACATGGGGTATTTGTGCTGGTACGACGACAGCAGTGTAAGTACACCAGTAGATTTCCCCACGTGGAAAACTCCTTAAGCCCCTTGACCCCAGTTGCCACCAAATACCCACAAACTCTCAATGGCCTGTTCCCAAAGCTGCAATTACCATTTATAAAATGTCTCTGGAAAATAAGGATGATGCTTAGAGAGATGATGACAATCTTAAAACCATTCAAATGGATCTTTCTGCTGTGTTTTCTTCTATTAAACAGACTACGCAAGGATTGGATTGCAGTATGCACCCTATGATCGTAACATACCCAACGGCCCTATTTCTTTTCTCCAATATCGCTTTCAGAGGAACAGTAAAGTAATTACAAACTGGGATCAGGATTAAATGACCCGTGGTCCTCATCCTGCAACCTAATCCTAGAAGTCATGTGGGGTATACAGGTTCCCAGCAGTGGTATGAAATCCAGCATTACCGACAACGGGGCCATTAAGAAGTCAGCCCTGACCCATGTCACCCAGGATTCTCAGCATCTTTCCTGTGTTGTACGTGGCAGATGCTTTCCCACTGTCTTAAGCGTTTTAATGTTATGAGTATTACATCGAGGGAAACCTTAAATAAACAAACAAACCCCACAACCCAGTAATAAGAACAAGATGATTTTTTCTTGAATTACCCCAATTAAAGCACCAGTTATTACCTTGTACAGCAGTAAAGAGAGAGCACAATTAGAAAATTTAATTAATTAAGCTGAAGGCAATGATACTTATTTTAAAACCCTCGGTGCAGTTAGATTAGTAGACCAGCTCAGTGAAGCAGTAAATACTTAATGCTGAAGGAGACATCAAGCCCATTCATCGGGCTCTGCAAGTGGACAGCTGGCTGAGGTAATCCATCCCTTTGCAAACGAGCAAACGTCCTATAGGTGTCTTCTATATTCTCCTCACAACCAGAGTTATAGACAAAACAACTGTTGTCCTCTATGTCAAACTGAGCGATGTGAGAAATAACCATCGTTGGCTTGAGCTAGGCAAGGCAGAGCTGAGGGTGTGGGAACAAATGTATATTTTATCGTTACAAATGAAGACATTGCATTCCATCGACAGCAATAAAAATCAGGTAAATCAGGCTGATTTATATGACCGTAGAACGTTAGAGGCCTGGCTGCTGTCAGAGATGAGTCCTGGGCAGTACCCAGAAACTCAGTCAGACACTATTAGAGCTATAGTGGGTCATCGAGGTTAGAGAAAATCAGCAGTAGGAGGGTATCTAAGCTGCAAACTAATAGATAACAAGAGATTTTTGAAAATTAACTACACTTTTAATGAGCTATGCTTAAAATGAAGGAAATCAAACCACAGTGAGGAAAAACTAACAGCATTATTCACTACCACTTTTATAAAATGTTGTAATGTTTGCACACAGACCAAGGAATCCATCCCAGCTCAAGCACACAAACCGAGGTGGAAGAGATGAGGCAGGAGAGGTGCTGAGGAGGGTGGCTCAGTTCCTGCTCTGCTGACTCCACACTCTTCCTAAAAGAAGGAAATCGTGAAGAAACCAACGAGAAAAGCCATCACGATATTTAAAAATTCTGTCCACTAAGAGTGGGAAGGTCCAGATGGTGCAAGCTCCATTAAGAGACAGAAGAGAAAAAGCGTGGTGAGACCAAGGCAGATGGTTGAGTCGGAAGGGAAGTGCCTCTTGCAACTGAAAACAAACCAGTGAGAGAAGCAGCAGATAATGGAGAGGCTGTGAACTGAAACACGGCCCTCGGAGCCTGTCCGCATGCTGCCACGTCTGGTTGCACAAGACCCACCAGGCCAGCAAAACACCTTGAGTGGCTTCTTCAGCATTAAGAAAAGGTTCTTTCCTGTGATGTTTCCACCACGGTAGAGTGTAAGAGCAGTTTCGATGTAAACTGAAATAAGCTGCTATGAACAGAAATAGCTGCACATTCATTTCATCTAAAGTGCTGTAAACCTGTTTGTCAGCCACCACCCTGGAAAGAAACTGGAGTGCCAGGAAAAAGGAGGAGAGGAGGAGGGTGAGAAAAGGAGGATGGTTATCACTGGGAAAGAAATCACCGGGGGAGAGGGAGAGTCAGTGTAGGTGAAACACGAAGGTCTGCCTTTAAGAGGACAGTAAGGGATGGGGAAAAGGGAAACAGCAGTGAGATGTCTAGAAGAAAAGTGTGGAGGGGTGGGTGGTGGTGGTGGTGGTAAGACCAAGAGAAATAAAATAGGCAAAGGATAGAGAAGAAAAACAAAAGGTGAAGGACCAAGCCTGAAGCAGCACTTGGTGTCCTACTGGAAAGTGACTTTGGAGATATCTCCGGGGAAAAGAAGGCAATTTGATCCACACAGCAGTTTTGCATGATAGATGTTCTGCAAGGGCAGGGATGGGCTCAAAAGGTGCAGAGGGTAAGTGAAGCTCTCAAGGGAGTTCTATACAGATCTGGCGTAAAAACCCAAAGCAGAAAATAGGGAGGGAGGGAGCAAGCAGCCTACAACTTACTTTTTTGAACTGGCAGCAGTAAATACTTTCACTGGCATAACTGAGGGTGCCAGAGACATGACATTACAATAGCTAGAAAGATGGCATTTAGGAAAGCACTTTTCTATTTATAACATAGTTTTTCAATGAATAAACACAATGAAAATAAAATGCATACATGCATTTAGTGTTGTGGAAATAAGATTATTGAGAAAACACCCATGGAAATGAACTGATAAGCTACACACAATTAAAGATTTCCTGATTTGCATTCTCCCATGATTTTCTGCTGACAAGTCTATAAAACCAATAGACAAACAAACTTGAAATACTGCCGACAAATTCCCAGAAGCCCAAATAGCACATTTCTCAGAGTTGATATCTAGCTAATAGAGACAGAGAGAAAAACAATTAAATAAAAAAATAAAAGCAACTCATTCCTCAGATGACTCATTTCTCACTTAAAAGGAGTATCTTTCCTCTGGCACCACTGCCCTTTAATAGCTCCTTCATGCCAACAGTACTTCGGGTCACTAGAGGATAATGGGCCCTACTTCTTCCAAGATCAGTTCTTGCCTGTTATCCCATGCAGAAAGCTGGTGATGCCTTTTGCCGTACAAAGCTGCCTCCTCCTCCAGCCTGAGCTTTTCATTTCTCCTTCCTCCCCAGGGACTATTTTTGACATCTTCTATCAGGAATTTCTTCTGTCAAGGACCACTTGTTGATGCTCCTGCATATCAGCTATTCGCTCAGAGCACAGAGCCATCTCAGGTTAATTTGCAGATGGCCCCTTGTTTTTTTGGGACAGCCAAGGTACCCAAGGCTCAGCAGCGGGCTAGCTTCCCACTTCAGCACTGGCTGTGCCGAAAACATTACTGCTGTACTTGCTGTGTCTGATGCACACAGCAGCATTTGGGTTTGTGCTTATGCCTCCCCAAGGAACCGTAATGCTCAGAGACAATTAACCTATGGACCTTTTGACATTATTCGCAGGAGAAATATGTTTTAGATGTGCACACAAGCCCTATGAGCATAGAAGGTGAGATGTTCTGTTCTTGTAGCTGATGGACATACGAGAATAACTTTCCATGCCTGCTTCCACATAACAGCCCTTTTCACTTACAGCGAAGAGCTGAGTCTCCCACTGTAACGTTTATGGGTTTTGTTTCAGATCCTATTTAGAAGCATGTGTCAAAGTCCTACTGTTGTTGGATAAAGGAACATTACATTGCTCCCAAGCACAGTGGTCTTTTTCTTTGGAAATCTGGAAACAGAGGGAGCTGGGTAACAAGAATTCCATATGAATGCCTGTTCCTGGAAGGATAAAAAACCCCATGAGAACAGACACTTAGGTATTCCCATTTAGATGAGACATTTCCATCATTACTAGAGATGTCTTACATTTAGATTATAGGACAGAGAGAGGAAAAGGTTGTAAAATGCTGATTTTTCTGTTCTGCCAGATAACACAATAGAAAAAATAACAACTCAGATGCCTGTCTTTGCTCTTCTTTTTTTTTTTTTTATTTTAGGACAATGGATTACTAAGACGTGGCACAAGCAAGCAATTAAGTGCTTAATAAGTACCTAAGAGAATTAGGATCCTAATGCCTACAACCGAGATACTCAACACACCCTAAAAAAATCAATGAAATCACAGGAACAAACTGAGAGAGCGAATTATGTGCTTCAAAACTCCTCTCCCCATTTTCATTTTAAATTGAGTTTAAAAGCTTGCTTTACTAATTACTTGTATACACACACTGTTGAAAATCAAATTGGACCATGCCCTTGGCTTTCTGCCAATTGTGGAACTTTGGGTGTTAAGGATTTTTTAATAGCCAATGTAACACATTGTGTAGCAGTTTTTTTGTGGGGTGGTTGTTGTTTTGGGGTGGGTTTTTTTAGCTTTTCAGCACAGAATAACTGTCCCTCACATACCTTCCCATTTCAGTATCAGAATGGCATAATGGGGGCTGCTTGCAGAGAGTTGCAGTAATGGGGGCTACAGCCAAGGACATGCAGCACCCTGCAGTCATGTATCAATCTCTGTATTTCTCAGATTATAGTAGGAGCTGCCAACTGTAGCAGACAGTACCTTTTTTCAAAGGTTTTATCAAATAGTTAAACATAGTGTTGTCAATATATATTTCACCAAGGCAATTATAATTATCTGTTTTTCTGAAACTTCCTTCCCCACCCCTGCAGTATTTCAATAATTTATGCAAGGACTCATGAAGTTAGAGATCTGCTCCTGAATAGTCTTTCAAAACACAGTATTGTAGGCCATAGCGCTGTGAACACGATTAGTTTATATATAAAGTCAGCTTAATACATGGTCTCCATGTCAGTCTAGCACTGCAAAAATGCACAAATATGACTATCATGGGTGACAGAAGGGTTTTTATAACCTTATTTTTTTGAAAAAGAATATCACGGAACTCACATGTATGTGAATTTATTTCAGTAATGTTTTGTCTTCAATTTATTAAGATCTTATTGAATTATGTTCACTGGATATTAAGGAGAATTCCTGACTCTTCACTAGTTACAGTAAGGTCCAGCTTCAGCTACTAGATCCATGAAAAAAAATGCCCAAGGCCATTTGGAACTACAGGCTGTACATGCAAACCCATCCTGTTAATGTGACATGATTGAACTAATGGAAGATACAAAACCACATGGCATTCTTCTAGTTCAGAAAAATAAACCCGGATTAATTACTTAATAAATAAGTAATGATTACATGAAATGCAAATGAAACTAGAGAAAGGCTTCCCAGAGCCCTGTTACCCTGCAGGTCTCTGATTTCTGTCCCAGAGAATTTTGAGAAGTGGGACCAGATCATCTCCTGGATCCCAGATCCCTAAGGAAACAAGGTTTGCAACACCAGGCACAGGAACGCAGCATGTTGCACGTTGGGAAGGATTTTAAATGGCTCTAAGAACAAATGCAAGAGAAAACCAACGGACCAATGTGACTAAAGGACTGTAAGAGAGGGGTCTCAGAGGTGGGTTCTGGTCCTCACCTCCTGTCGTAGCAGTTGTGAAATAGGTTGGGGGTCATTCAAGGCAGGGATGCGATAATGCTCAATTTTGTCAGGAGGGAGAGAAGGATGGTAAGAGGGCTCCATAACTTCCCAAAGAACCATACAAGATTCAAAGACGGGAGTTTCTAACACTTGCTTCTCTGGGTTTTGATGCCAAAAGGCAGGCAGTTGAGTGGCTTTTGTGTGCCTACGCATTCCTCCCAAAATTAGGGGAGACAGCAGTGTAAAACTTTCAGCTCAAGAAAGTAGGCTCCCTGGCATCTTAATGAGAAAACACTTACTGCATTTTCAAAAGAAAAAGATGGAACAAAGTTTCTGAGATCCAAAGGCCACCATACAGTAGAGAGGTATCAGGAAGGCTGAAGCTGTATATTCCAAAGACCCAAGCAGTAAGTGCTGCTTAAATTAAATGTACAACCAGATTCTCAGAGCTCTCAAAAGCTGCTTATTAAATTAAATAAACAAAAGCTGATTAATAAGACACTTGGTGTTAAATGGTTAGCCTCCTGCTTGCTCTGCAATGTTCATTCTACAACAATAAATGGAAAATCATCATGCCTAAGCATGTCTAAATCTGGGCTATAAGGATTCTTAATATATTCCTGCAGTGAGGCAGACTGAACAAAGAATTACTGACATGAAAGAATGATACAGCATATACTAATGGAAAATTTGAAGCACTGTCACAATTAATATGAGGTCTATTCAACTGTCAGTGAGGAAATAATGAAATTTCTTAGAAGTTTTCCTTTGTGGCCACAATGGAATAGGATTCAAGGGTCCTATCATCTAGAGAAGATTTCCACGGTGGTTATAAGACTGAAGAAACCCAAGGGTACAAATGCCTGCACACACAAAGGTTGCTCCCTATGCCACTCAAGGTGCTGATGAGGACTCTAGAGTCCCATCCTGGTCCTACCTAGTCAGGTCTGCACATGGTTCAAGGGTCCTGGACAGAAAGATCTGATCAGAGAAATCCTACACAGGAAAGAAAGCTGCAACAAACCCTTTAGCTTCCCTCCATTGTAAGTACATCAGGTTAGTTTTCTGTTTTCTGCCGCCATATCCCTAGAAAGGTTCAAAGTCCTTGGATAGCCTGAATCCCAATGAACCACCTACATTAGGGTGTGAAGTCATGGCACCCAGTGCCCACCAAACCACCTAGACTGGAAGCGAAATACCTGTATCAGTATGGCACTACAGCAAATTTCTCCAAATAAGCGGGATAAGCAGTTGAGTCCTTCTCTGCCATGGCCGTGACGCTTTGCAGAGCCCACCTGGTTGGCACTGGCGCACACAGCGCTGCTTGCTCCTGACACAGCTGAGCTTCATTGTTCCTGCAGTGCATGCCAGCACGTGGGGTGTGGGGATTAAAACCCGTGTTTCAGGACAGACTTCATTGTGTGGAAAAAAACCCGCTGTATGGAGGATTAGGCTCATGTGTGCAGAACGCTGAGTCTTCCCAGTCTGAAAAATGAATTACAGATCCCTGATGTCTCCTTTTCAAGAACATTCACTTGAGTTGAACAAACTCAGAGGAATGTGTATATTGCATAAACTAACCAACCAAAACACCTGGGCACACTGCGGCTCACACTTCCCTTCAGAAGGAGCTGGTGAGAAGAAAAATACATACCAGATATCAACTGTGCTGCCTAATACACACTGAAAGGTGCCCAGGTGCAGCTGAGGATGTGTGGCCTCAAAAACCTGTAGAGAATTGGAAGAAAGATATGGATGCACTCAACCCTGAGATCAGGTCTTTGATTGCTGGATAGTCAAATGAAGTTTCCAAGACCTTTAGCTCAAAAATAATTGTTTTAGGGCTTGTCCTCACAGGAAAATCACTGAGAAGGAAATTATAAATGTAGCCTGTCCTAGCTACTCTGTAAGAACTCAGTGAGGACATCCAGGGCACAGAAAGCATAGGGCAGAATATAAAACTCACTTATACTCTAAAAACAAAGACAGACAATAATTGGTATGACGGTTCCCAGACAGAACAGTAGCAACGGGTAGAAAGAGCACTGAGATTTTGCAAAGCAAAACACTTCTGTTAATGTTAAATAATGAGGTTGTGGTAGATAAATAACTAAGTTATTAGAATGAAAGGTTATTTAAATAGCTGGGTAGTTGTTTGTTGATTATTTCTAAGTAAAAGTACCAGGCAAAGGCCAAATGTTTGGTTTTTTTTTTTCTTTCAAAAGCAGTGCTCTGCAGTTCAAATTGAAGCTTGTTATGACCAATGAAAAAGCGGGGGTTCTAAATGTTGGTTTTGTATAAGCCACTATTCAGCTGGTTAATAAGAGGGAAAAAAACCCCAAGCCAACAGCACAAGCTGATTTCTGAGAAAGGGTAACAATTACCCGCGTGTTATTTGACAAACTTTATACATCGATTACTCCTGGCGGGTGGCAAGAGTGCTTTGCCTGCACTCTGAGGCAGTACTGGATGGAAAGTGGCATCTCCTCAAAGCTTGCACCTTGGCACCGAAGAAAAGCTGACCCAAAACATACTGTAGTTAAAACCACTACACAGAAGAGCTGCATGGGAATAAGTCAGAAAGACATGACCCCATTGCCCAGCGGGATGGTGCCAAGACCTCCATAGTTACTAACGAGGGAGGTAATGAGTATATGCAGATGGGAAATGCACATCACAGCCTACACATTAAAAATCTGGGTCTGATGAATGGGGAAATGAATTGAAGGCGAGTCAGTTATCCATTCTTCACATGCACTGAACAGAAGAAATTCAAGGGAGGTCTAGTCTTTCCTTAGGATAAACATGGCAAAATACTCCTGTCCTGAGATGGAAGCTGTCTGTATAAAATCCTAACAGCAGCATAAACAGAACTGAGCCCTCTGTGAGATGTGACAAGGAGCCTATGTACTCTATATGCTATGCTTCAGCTGTGAACCCAGCAATCAGGAAATAAGTCTACTTGATTATCACTGCATGCTCTGGAGTATGCTATTGCTCATATAAAATTGCTTTTTTCATTTTTTCCCATAAATATAACACCAGAAGATGTATCCTTCCATCATTAAAAGTAGTTCACATCCAATTAAAAATTGGTCCTCCAAGGGAGTTTTAAATCAGGGCTTGGGCTTGATTTGATATCCCAGGCACTATATTGAGAGGCTAAAGAACAACTCGTTCTCATTCTGTGTGAGTCACATCCTCTCAGCATCCATGCGCTCAGGCATTCCTCTAAAGAGGAAAAAACCCTATGCTAATTTCCAGTCATATGATTCTCCTCTGGGTTTTTTTTTTGCTCTGTTTAAGATTAAGCTTTTAGAGTTATAGTGGATATTGCATCATCAGACTAGCTTTAATATGTAAAAGAAAGGCTAATTATATGCTGTTCAGTGGTGGTAGCAAAGCTATAAAAATCAAAGCTGTTTTCTTTATCTTATTTTTCCTTTGAATCCTCATGGCTTAGGGAAAGCATGGAGTTGACAGCCTTGGGCTACGAAGAAACAGAGGGTGAAATTGGCCCCCATGCAGACTACAGGCAACAGGCTTGTGCACAACTTTCTCAGGATTGACACACTACTGCAAGCTTGATTTTCATCTCCTCAAAGCAGACAGGGGATGCAGAAACAACACAGCCCAGCTTTCCCTGCCAGGGAGACCAGTTCAGCCCATCCCACACTGTGTTCCTTGGAAGTGCCTGGAAAATGTAGAACAGTGGTGGTTGATGGAAGAGTTTGCAGGTGCCACTTGACCAGGGGCAGGACGTGAGCCAGGCGGCTGTGCCCTGGCCACGTGTCTGGGAAGCAAATATGGACGACCCAAAGCTTGGGATCTGCCCAGCACAAGAAGGCTTCTTGCACATCTTCAAAACCTGGTTCTGGTTGAGCCACCATGAAGGTCTGGATTGGCAGAGCTCTTGCAACCCAAGAGGTTTTGTCACAGTCTGGAAAAGGAAAAGGACTTGACTTTAAAGGGTGTGTGCCAATTGATCAAAGGCCAATACCCATTATTTCCCTGTATTTCTCATATTTTCCCGAGTTCCAAGGACATTTCAAGACTCTGCCAGCATCCTGGGGGTTTTATTTAGAGTGCTAAGGAGTCAAACTGGGAAGCCTGTGCGAGTTCAGCACTGTAGGGGAAATCCATCTCAATGCCAATGTTTTCTAGACCAGATGCATTTATCTGTGCATCCACCAAATATCATGGTTTTCCCAAATTGCAATTTTTATTCCACAGTTAATCACTAACAATACAAATTCAGACATCCTTATTTCTGATGTAATAGTTAAAAACAGATAAATCATCCCGGCTGGACTTGGGGATTGTGTCTCCACCCAGCACTGTCCCAGCCATACAGAATTCACCTCTTCAAAGTATTCTCTGTGCTTCTTAAATATCCATATAAATGTACCATACAGATTATATACTACACAACTGAGATCTGCTTTTAAGGAGTAGCTAGACGAAGAAAATAACATGGATCCATCACGCACCAAAATATATGCATAAACTCACACCTCAGTAGCTTCAGCATTTTTTCCTATGTTTGATATGATGGATAAAGAAATAGATGTAGGAAGAACAAAGTTAACAATGCAAAAAGTAAATCTTTCTTACATAAGGAACACAAACACCCATTGTTTTGATAGAGGCGTCTCTAAATTTAGTTTCGGTTTGGTTTGTATATCGATTTTGTAATTCCCTTACAATTCCCTCTCCTAAGGTATGCAGCAGAAGTTACTTTTTAAGAGAGATTTAAATGAATTAACAGACTTGCTGGGGAAGCAGAGGTATCGTGCAGCTCGACAGCAAGCACTTGCGAGCAAAGACAGGCTAACGTAGATCAGCAGCTTTCACTGTGCCATAAAATAAAGAGCACAGACAAACCTCCTCAGAGCTGAACTAAACTACCCCCACAAAAAATGACTACAGCCTCCCAAGGGAACAAGACATAACCACACCAAACGTCTTAAGTGCCTATTCGTGTGAAAGGATGACATACCGGTGCTGTGTAAATCCTGCTCACCTGCTTGCTTCTCATTTACCAGGTGATTTACCGTAGCAAACTGCAGTGTGACTACCCGATCTCTCTGTGTTTAATACCTCTATACCAGGCCAGGGTCAGCTCTATCACTCATGTCAGGCACCCAGGCTAATTCAGGTGCATCCCCCATCCTCCCCGAGGCACTCATTTGCCTCCTTTCACCATGTGAATGCTTTATGCACTCCAAACTAATTATTCTGCTGTATATCTGCTTCTCCTTAGCCCTCTAAAAAGGCCCAGAAATGCAAAGAGAGGACAAAAACTCATTTCAAGGCTCTGACAAAACCAAGTTATCCTTGTTTTGGGCTTCCATGTCACCAGTCAGTGATTTCCAGGCAGGAACGGTCTGAGAAACCTACTAAATTCAAACTGCACAAACTCAGCTAAACTTCTGAGCTGAAAGGCATCCCAAGTGCTTGGCTTCTCTTATATCACCAGTATTAAATTGATTGCCCTTCCTAATACCCCTGTAACCCTGTCCACTCCAGGCATGCTTGTTTGGCATGCCCAGACTGCGAGAGAAATTTCTGCCCCATTCCTGATGGATGTGCAGGAAAGGACATGTCCGACTTTGAGCTGCATAAACTTATTTTGTGGCCATCTTCAGCAGAGGCATTCCAGAATATATCCCAGGAGCAGAACTACTAACAACACGTCACTTTTCCATTGCAATTTTTTTCCAAAAGCTACTCCTTTTATTGAAACAAAATTTCCAGAAGCTTCTAGCCCCAGATGTTTACTGCTTGAGTTTCTTTAAATACTCTGCAAGCAACAGATATCACTGCTTTTTAGATAACAGATTATTTAAGAAGCTGTATCATTAACATACATACCCCTAGTCAGAAGGCATTTGTATGGTGTTGGCTTTGGGCAGGGAGAAAAGGTAGATGTTAACTTACGCTGCCAGTTACAAGGAAAAAGAATTTAGCTAAACTCATCATTTGACTGACTTGAAGCAAATTAGTAGGAGGTTAAGATGCCAGCTTTTGACATTGTCTTCTAGGAAGAACAGAACTCTAAAAAGGCAGGTTTCCCAACCAAAGATTTCAAACATTGATTTCAGAAGCTGACATATTTCTAAGCAGCACTGTCAGGAGGAGGTTTTTTAATGCAAGTGCACATAATTGTATTATTCTCAGAGAACCAAGTGATTACTTGCGCAGGAGTGAAATTCATTCAGCTTTAGCACGTCTGGCTCTTACGGAGAGCCCTGTTCCCCCGAGGTGCCTTTCCACACCCGGGGCAGAGCACAGCTTTCACCCCGGCAGCACAGTAACGCAGGTCAGCAGCAGAAATGCATAGCCAGGAGCAGAGGGGGCAGCGCTGAAATTTACGCTATGCCTTGCCCACGTCAGCTAGACTGAAGCAGGCAAATGCACAGCTACCAGGTTTGCATCTTTCCTGGGGCCTGTGACGTACCTACAGTGACATGGGTAGCATCTCTTTGCACTGATGTTTTTGTCTGTCCCTAAGAAGGGATACTCCTGGGAAAGAGAGTGCGGGCGGCTCGTGTGCAGCCTGTTTGCACTGCGTGCCAGGGAGGAAAGAGAAAAAAACACAGGCATGGCTTGGGGAGCAGAGCAGGGGCAAGGCTGAGAGGGGATGTAGAAGCTAACCTACAGTCCCTTCAGAAAGGCTCCGTTTTCAAGAAAAGTTTAAATTCACCTGTCATGCACAAAGCAACTCCAATTTGGAAAGAATCCACACACACCCTCACTACAGGCTGCGTGCCTCCACAAAAGCACCTGCCCTTAACAGCTCTTTGAAGCAAGACTGAGACTGCAGGTGAGGGAAAGGGGAAAAGCAGTTCGAGGTGAGCATGCAGAGCAGGAACTTCTTTGTGAAGAGATAACACAAATATCATTTCTGAAAGACCACCGCTTATCCAGCAGTATCAAAATGGGTTAATTCTACAGCCATTCTATTTGGAGTGGAGTTCAGGCACAGATACTATGCTTATTTTCAACTAAAAAGATCCAACACCAATTTTTTTTTTTTTTCTTTTTTTTTTTTTTTTTTTTGTCCTTTGCACAACAGGGTAAATTCTCACTCCCATTGCATAACGTACAAAGTGAATTGGAATTTATCAGGTGCCAAAGAGAAAACCACTGCAATGCAGCGCATCACTGGCTGATGTACAGACAGCCCATGTCAATGCAGCCTCCGTGCTTGTTATTGCTATGGTGAAGACAAGCACCAACAGCCACCAAGATGAACCATCAATAGTCACAAAGATGAACCACTAAGTTTATTTTCTAATTCCTGATTTGTTGGTTAAGTTAAATCTGATTGCTATGCAGCCAAAGGCTTTTGAACCACTGATTCCTATGGGGCCATCCTCTGTAGAAATACATGCATGGCCTGGCTACTGAGCTCTTAGAAGAAAAAACACAACAGCCTAAAACAACACCTATCAGATGATTTACACCATCAAGCATGGATGCATTTGAAGTTTAATTTAATTTCAAGCTTAAGCAGAAATCAAGAGACAACGGTAACTATTTTGCTTTTCAGTATGCAGCACCGATTTTATTTACTATGTTGCTCCCAGGTATTTCCCTCCATCCCTTCTCAGACAAAAAATAAAAAAAAATAATCTTCTGAATTACATCCTACAGGGACAGACAGTCTCACCCTTGAATTACAACAGGGGAAATATCTGAAGTTGCTCATGCCATCGGTTTGCTTTTCAGGACACCAGATTTGTCTTTGTTTCTCCTTTTCAGTATCAATACTGGCCTTCCTTGAAGCCCTGTTTCTTTCTTTGACTAGATAGTAGGTATATTCCAGGTGTAATACTTTATAACAATTTAATTTTATTTCAGTTCTTATGTCCCTGCCTCTAGGGTGTTATGTCTTCTTTTCAGATCTCTGTGTTGGTTTGATTTATTTTGCTTTTCTTTCCACTATGATTTTTTTATCCCATTTCTCAGGCACATCTTATCTCCCTTTACCAGTCTTGCCATAGCCCATGCCCACCTAAGGACATATCTCTCTGGGCATTGTTAGATGGACTTGAGCTCTTCCACTGTGGACCAGCGCTCGCCTGGAACCCAAATAGCCAGAGGTAATAACAGCTACTTAAATACATCAAATTTCAAACCAAAGGCAATTTACTCTTAGCACTGAACTGGCACATATCTTTGCAGGTAGACATATAGACAGGATATAAGCAGAGTTTTGTGTTCCCACAGTATGAGAGCACCTCAAAACATTTCAGGCATTTACCTTTATAGCATCTCACTACAGTAAGAGATGGAGGCTCAGGCAGTCCCACTGGTGAAAGAGAAACTCAGCTGGAGACACTGTGTCCCCCCTTACCCATGTTGTTGAGAAATCTAGGGGGAGGACTAAAACAGAATCAAAATAGACGAGACCTGTATACCTGCAACTTACTCATCACTAAGACGGATATGCTCTCTCTGTTGGCCAGAACACACAACAGGAAATAGCCAAAATCTTGAATCTGGTCAGTGCTCAGCAAAACAGTGCACATCGAGTCTATGCAACCTGAACAAAGTTTACAGAGTAGGAGGTTGAATGTGCACTTAACAGCACATTTTAATTTTTGCTACTAGTCACATTCATTCATCACTTCCTTTTCTTGCCACCAAACATCTTCAACATGCAGAATAACCCCGTATCTTGAAATGAATGTAGAATGAAACAAATCCTACAAGAGCAGCATACTTTATATTCAACACACTCGCGCAAATTACAGCGAGTTCATCTGATGTTTGTTCGAAAAATTCCGAAGCGTTCAGTTTTGACAAGAGACATTTCAAAGAGAAGTTGTGTTTTATTAAGCTGTAGCCTTTAAGTGCAGGAATCACTGCAACTTAAAAGAAACGTCATTTTCATTACAAGCACTGGACATAAATTGCACTTAACTCTGAATCCAAAGTGAGAAGAAACTATGTGAGGATACATCACCTACTAGTTTTAAAGTAAGTTTTTCCACCCTGCATTATATTTCTGTGTTAACATGACTGTTGATACCTAAATACACATCCTACACTCCGACACAATCTGTGAATGAATACTCTCAGTTTACCCTCAATTAGCAGACACCTTCATTAACCTAGCAGTCTTTGATAAGGTCTTCTGAATAGCAGCCCTCTTCCTTGGAATGGTACATTTCCAGACTCCTATGCAAGTGTCTACAATGGATTGCTGTTCTCAGCTGGAGGGTTTGGTCCCAATTATTTAAGAATAACAATACATGACACATTACATATGTCAGTGTCCACAATTAAAAATTTAGTATTTCCCTCCAACAGTTATTTGGGTTACCATTTGTTTGTGCATATGCCTGAATTAGCAAATAACTGTGGTGAGATTGCAGCCTCTGTAAACAAATTCTGAAATGTTAATGGTGAGCACTGTATCCGCGCAATATTATGTTGTGGTATAAATATTTAATTGGCACTCACTGGGAATGTCTCCACTGCAGGTAGTAAACTCTCAAGGAACTTACGAACGTCATCCTAAAGAACTGTCTGCATACTCCTTAGAGTACCTTAATCCATGTTTAATCCACAAGCAATATACTTGAACAGGGAAAAAAAATCATGTTTAAAGTTAACTGCAGTAGTTGTCTCTCTTGATTCAGCTAAATACCTGGTATAATTTAGTATGAGTACCACCTTGACACCTATCTAAAAGACTTCAGAAAATTATTTTGCATTAAACTTCCTATACACCAGTGGTTTATTTTAGAGTAGGTAATGTAAGACTCTTTGGGGTCTGGTGGAATGACTTCTCATTCTGGGAAACAGGGAGCCCATTTCCACCTGCTAATCCAGCTGGGCCACTGGATGCTGCACCTCAGCCCTCTGATAGATCCAAGAGCAAATCCAGGAGCAACTGATCTCACTCCTTTCATCAGACTGACTCCCTGCACCATTCCACGTGGACAGAGCTACCAGAGACCTTTTCCAGGGTAGCTTGCTCTAAATATGGCAACTCAGGTAAAAGAGGCTGAGACTACCCAGCATTATTGCACAACAAACTTTTTGAACAGACTGTAGAGAAAGTGACCAAAGATGCACACTGTAATACCACACATTAATTGGTTTTACAAATTGTGCAGGAGTATTACTTTGTATACACAACTAATACCCACAGAAATATTTCTGCATTGGATAAAGAGATAGATCTACCAATTAAATGTACATATATGTAAGTTTTGGGTTATATCCATACCCAGGTATCACACTATCAGCATGTTACTGTATTGAAACAAAGATTAGAATCACCAAGTACTATAAATCTTGAAGCAAATGCTTAGGAGAGCTCTTGCGATCTTTGCATTTTCATTCTAATGACTTCAAAGTCAGACAGCTGTGGTTCTGTATCTAACAGGCATGAAGGGGATGGTTGCCAGACTTCTAGCATGTAAAAGTACAAAGGCACTAAACGACCACAATTCAAAAGCACGTAAAGATTTCATGAGATTTTTAATTCCAGATAGCAGACATTAAAAGCTTGTATTATTAACCATTTATCATTATTAAGGGTCTCTTCATCCCTGAATGAGCAACTGGCACTGACAGTTGTACATATCTATCAAACAATAAGAAGCCTGTTGATTTTGCAAGGCTCCAGAGGGGGGGGGAGAAACCCAAAAAACCCAAAACCCCACACCTTATGATTGGCAGGAAATAATTCATAGTATTTAAAAGAAAAAAAAATACAAAAAAATCAAAACCCATCCAATGAGAAAACACAACTCAGAAATTTAATTCAAAATATTACCACAAAACCAAACTATTTTAGTCAGGGCTTGGAAAGGCTTAGGAAAAAGCCACAATTTAATGGCTAGATTCACAACAGTAGAACATTTATTAATAGGGATACATATTCAGGGAGAATGCTGGTATCATCTTTAGGTACCTACACGTGTGTTTGTATCTGTGGCCCTGTTTCCAATTTTCACAGAAGACCAAGAAGTTAAGCAGATGCTGCAGGACAGCTACAGGGCTGAGATTATCATCTCACTGTCATGATTTTTAGCCCCTCTCCACGGATATTTATGCCTACAATTAACCCTAATATACTTATGTCACCTTTACAGCCAGTCCTGTAAAGCACTCGTGAGATGCTCAGCATTTTCAGGTCCCATGGGAAAATGAAGGTAATTACCCCTTCATAAAAAATATCTTGCATCTTGCAGAGCGTGGTTCTTCATCAGTTAACTGATAACCACATTGTGAGAGACTCAGCCGAAAGCTGGCAGGATGGTCCTTTCGACCTGCTCTTCCCTGTGGAGTAGATCTAAGAATATATAATACACCAGCCAAGATGCATTTTAACTGTTGTCACAAAACATGTTTCCAAGCATTCATCTCCCTCCCGATACAGCAAATCCAGACAAAAGCACAATCCCTCTGGAAATGGACAGAATTAGAAATTTCCTTCAGCCTCAAACTAAAGGATCAGGTTCTGTGAACAAAATGGGGTTGTCTTCAGGGGTTCATTTTGCATCTTGCGATTCAGACTTCATGTAATTCTGATTCAAGCCTTGTACCACAACAGGTATCCAATAGTAACTAAGCAGTGCCATTTGCACAACATAAATATTTCATATGGTTCTTAAAGCCACAAGTGCCAAGCTGGAAAACGTGTGCAAACATCGGAGAATCCCACCTCTAAGACAGTAAATGCAGCCTTGGGATTTAGAGGGTATCTTGTCAAGGAGACCCGTCTCATTCTACAAACTGCAAGTAAAATTTATGACAACCCCACGAGTGGGATAGCTTCAGTCACATTACATTTTAACCTCTTATTTCTGATCAGAGTGTAAAGCTGTTGTTTCCTTGTCATTTAAAATAAGAATCTCTAAAAGGCAGCAGAGGTGTCAGCTCTACCAACATGCCTCTATCATGCAGTCTTTTAATTTTGGGGGTGATAGAGTTTTTGGATTAACTGCTCCTCTTTTTTTTTTTTTTTTTTTTTTTAATTAACCTGATAGATTAAAATAATATTGGAATATTAGTCACAAATTTGAATATTCCTGGGGACCTGCAATGAAAGCTGTGAATATCACCATCAGTTCTCCAAAGAGCAATCTAATAGCATCATTTCAGTCAATCTTACAGCTCCAAAGGACAAAATTAAGGTCAATGGTTCAGAAAAACCTAATGGGAAAGGTGGAAATCAGGCTGAAAGATCAATATAAATTGAGTTGAAAAGACTGGCTTGGATACAAAGCAAATGTTAGTAAATATCATCCAGTATTTGCTTTTGAATAGGTTTAATACATTATGCATGCATTTGCCATGGTAGTATTACACCCTACAAAGCTGCACACTGTGCAGAAAGCTTGGACATAGGATTGTGAGAGGAAGTGAAAGCTAAGAAGAAGGTTAATCTTTTATGTTGGATAATCTGAGATTAAGTGATTCTGGAAACATGCTAAGCACGCTGCAAACTAATCTCAAAAGTATTTGCCCACATCATTGAAATTTCATTGAGTTCTTCAAAAGCAACAGTGTGGCTTCTGGTGATGACCAGAGCTGAGTCTGTGTGGTTGTTAGCAAGAGAGTAAATGACAAGAGTTGGAAAAGCGGGATAGCATTTTTTCCCCCTCCACATTATCTTTATAATAATACTTTCCTAGGACTTGACAAAACAGCTGAAGCACCTTCTCTCTCCACTCAAATTCATATGATCCTCTTCCTTCCCAGAATAGATGGAAAAGGCAAGAAAATAAGAAAAGACTGAGAACTTTCTCAAGATGACGTATCAGCAGAGGAATTGCCCTGCGGGTCAGTGCTCCCTTGTCCCAGCAGCAATTAGGCACTGTTTGGGGGAGCACGGGACCATTCACCATTTTGTGCCATCCCATCTCCTCCTCTTTCCCCAGCACCTTCAGCCCTACACTGGGGACATTCTCTGGGACAAACATCCTTTTAAAATACGTTTCCTGCTCACTCGCCAGGTGCCCATAGCTCTCATTTTGAAGGACATGGTGAACAGCTCCACACTGACTGTTCCTCCTGCTGCTGGGATCTAGCAAGGCATGTCCATGTCCCCCTCAATCTTCTTCTTCCCAAACAGAGGGGCCCCATCCCAGACCCTCCATTTGGTGCTGTGTCTGGATGCATGCTACTTTATCAAAATAGATTTGTCGTCTTCCACAGATTATCGTCAATCTCAAAAATATGCACATTAATAATTCATCTAATCTATTTAGGTTGACATCTACCACCCACTTCTCTAGTATATAAAGACTTGATTGTGTCTTGGATTTCCAATCATCACGAAAGGGCGTTAGGAAAGAATAGCTCTTCCTTCCCTCTCTCCCACAATAGAGGCTGATTGAGAAAGAGCTAGCAAGAATAAAAAGTGTGTTTAGCACCAATCTTCTGGAGTTGCTGGTAAGGACCTGAATGTCATAAAGGGCCTTCTTCCCCTTATGATATATATGGTTTGTTTGTAAGGTCTTGGATCCAAGTGCTGCTCTTTGTCCAAAAAATATTTATTTTTTTTTCTACAAATTCTATTGAAGCCAACACAAACTTCAACAAAGATATGTGGAACATACTGAATTCCAACTAGGTATATTTTTTTAATTAAATTTAGAGGGTTTAAAAGTGAAGTATTAAAATAATCTATTTTACAATGACATGGTTCTAATTATTCTCACATTTTCCAACATGATGGTAGTAATACCCTGTACTACTTTACTATTGACATACCTTAATGTATGATTTTTTTACAAGTGTCAAACTTACCCTTTATTGCATCTCAAAGCAGACACTTTGCTCTAGATAAAGGATACTGTGATTTGACCAATGAAAGGCAATAATGATTTTCAAAACAACATGAAAGAATATACAACATGAAAGGTACGTTGAAATATTGAACCAACCACTACTCACTTGTAAAAAAAGTACTGCAAAATTAATAAATAGAAAATAAGAGGCAGGAAAACAAAGCACTTTCAAGTAAAAAAAAAAAAAAAAGAAAACAAAAACAAAAAAAACCCCCACACATGTTAACCAGCCCAAGTCCTGATATCCTGTTGGACGAGGGTGGCTGCAGACACTCAATACATCATCCACAGAGGGGAAGAGGCAAGAGTCAGGTGGGACACTGTGCAAGCCTGAGCCCCAACACCCCCCAGCCTAGGGCATCCCATTCTGCTGCTCCTTCCCAGGACACATCTTGCAGCACGGTCAGCATCCCTGTGCTTGAACACCGCCTGGTGTAAGCCTCGTCTCCCCTCAGCTGTTCACAACAGTCAGTGCAACCGATCGGAGCCAGCTACTCGAAACAAAATAAAAGGCAAACTAACAATGCAACAGATTCCAAAGGGACTGGCGCTTCCGATCAGAGTCATGCAGCAGTAAAGGAAATTTTGCCCGTTCCCTCTTCTGTTATAATAATGCACCACTGGCAAGCTTTGCTGGGAAGATCACGGGAGGTCATCAGACTGGAACTTGTTACAAATGCTGCAAATGGAACAACACGAAACACATTGTAACAGCGCGAAAAAAGCGAGCAAGAACGTTTGGCTTGGTGATGAGGTAAAACAAGCCATTTATCTAGTGTTTGCAGTGCGACCTGCACTTCGCTTGCAGGAACGAAAGGGACCCTGAACTGGAAAATACAACTGAATGCTCATTTTGGTTCTCTCCCCTCTAGCTAGATACTGTAGAAAATGAAGGAAAACTGCAAGAAGGGAGAATAAATTTTAAAGCATGTTACCTGCTCTGTAGGAAATGTTATATTAATAATTATTGAGTTATTGATAAACGGAAGTCACCCCAATGATGTAGAACTTAGATGAAGCTTTGCACGTTGTGCCCATTTTCTCAAATGGGAGTGCTCAGTCTGATGATACTAAAGGAACAAAGAAAGAGCCCCGATAACCGCGCTTCCCGCCCGCGTGCCTTGGATCCATGCTGCTGCCAAGGGGGAGAAGGCACTCCATATGCTCCAGAGAAGATACAGATGATGTTTGCTCCTTCTCTCCCGGCAAGAAGCAGGGAAACAGAGGTAAAGTCATCTAGCAGACCCTGGTAGGTTATTCGGCAACCAAATGCATCCAGGAAATAGCAGTGGAGCTGATTATAAATTTATAGGGATCGGGCCCTGTCTGGGACAATTTAATTCTACATGTCCTAGTCTAATCAGGATTTGTGGCTTAAAATAATTATAAAATCTTTTGCTGGTCTATAAACATCATATTGTTTAAAAACATTAAAATATGACTGCTGCCAGAGAACAAATAATACCACCTCTTGAGATTGATGCAATACTAAAAGAAAAAAAAGAATTCAGGACAAAAAAAAAACCAAAAAAACCCAAAAAAACCAACCCCACCGCTTCCCAAAGAGACACTTACAAGAGGAAATTAGTCCTGTCCTGCCAGAAGCAGGACATGAACCAGACTCCCCCATTAAAATAAAGATGACCTTCTGGTTAGAAGGTTACCTAATGCATTTAATATATTCACTGAGATACCAAGGTGTACTTAATATTCCTGTTTGCAGCCTGCAATACTACAGCATGGTTCTTTCTTCCACGTGGCCCTGAATTGCATTGTAAATTATGGTCATCCTTTCTCCCTGCAACCAAAATTAATTATCTGATAAATAGAGTTAATACACATGGCTGCTCTGCAACAATCTGTTTGATGGAATTTGTGTTTGGGGCACCGCAGACAGCCTTGCCAAGACACAGATGCTATAAACATTTTGATTATATGACTGGATGAGTCACTGCGAAGCGATCCCTTCGCATTCGTTACGAGCAGGAGGGCTCTCCAGCGCTCATGCGCTGGCTCTGCGGACGGACAACGTCACATGGCCAAATGAAGAAGCAAACTGACAGTTCAGCACCAGCGGCCAAAATATTACCTTCCAACATCACTACAGCTAAACATGTCAGAAAGAAATGGACGTGTGCATCAGCGCACAGTCACTTTCACTTGGTAGTGGCCTGGCACACAGGCAAATGCTTCCATGAGCTCCAGATGCTTTGGATAGGAAAAACAACAGAAAGAAGGGTCAGGCTAACATCAAATTGAAAAAGGGGGCCTTTTTTCCCCCCCTCTAAATTAGTATGTGAGGGAAAAGGAACATCAATCAATAAGAAAAGCAGTAGCCGAAAATAGTGTCTGAACTTTCACTGAGTTTCTTCAGCATCTCAAATTATGCCAACTAATTAATGGTGAAAACAGCCTCTAGTGGGCTCTTCCCATTTCAAAAAGGTAAAATGAGTTGTAGTTCAATGCTAGAGAGAGACCAAATTCAAGTAAAGCAAGAAAAGACTATGTTGTGATGACTTCACTGCTAACTCCACAAAAAAGGCACTTTTTTATCTCCCTCAGTTTAACTTCCACTGTGACTGCAATGGTCTGTGTAAATGGAGATATTCAGACTACAGCGTGAGTTTGAATGGAGAAAACAAAACTACCCTGTGATTGCCAGTTCACACAGCCAGACCCAAAACGATAACCCCCAGCTTGCTCCCTCATCACGGCCAGGGAACCAAGCTGTGCCCTGTCTCATGGAAACATCCCAATCCAAATTTTTACCCGTTTAAATGACAGCTCCCACTCTGCTCTTCCCCTGAGCAATTACCTCCACCCGTTACAACCAGAAGTCATTCTTTGGGAAGCTGAAAATACAAACGCACCCGCAAAGTGGCAAACCCAAGCAGAAGACTAAGTCAAAACGCTGTCCGAGCAATAACCGCTCTCTGAAGTCCAGGCACATAGCGGCATCGCCTGACGGCAGCTGACAATTGACAACCGGACAGATCCCTTATCGGTGAGGAGGAAATGAACAGTGCCCTCAATAACTGCAGGTGTCTCTTTCAGTAGGTGACAGTGACAATTTAGCAGTTTGTTATGGCAAATCTAGCAGCATTTAATTGCATTTAGACAGCCAAATTGGAAGAGCAGTTCCTTCCTTACTGCACTGACCAGTGTGTCTTGGAGAACAGAGTTAATGACTCATCTTTTATTTGCAAATGGCTTTTGCTTCAAACAACTGGAAAGAAATAAAGCCTTTTCTGTAAGTAGTTAGGGCTGTGGTTTTACCTGAAGATCTAATGGAGCTAGGTTATAACAAAAATGCAGAGATGAGGCATTGCTGTTTGTTGTGTAAAAGAAATACAATTGTGCCGAGATACCTGAATCCCCAAATTCTGGAATAAAAAAGCTGAGTGACCTATATGAACCAGAGACTGTTTAATTCAAAATAATCACAGAAGCCAAAAGTTAATTATTCACAATTCATTTCAGAAAGTAGGCCAAATTACAGTCACCCTTCAGAAGTTCAAACTAAAGAAGCTGAAGAACACAAGTGCAAGTACGCTCTACATTTGGGGAATGTAGGACCACTACAAACATAAAATTGCTCTTACTGAAAAACAGTCTGAAGCCTGACTAACATTTCTGGCATCCCCAGATCCATGGATGATGTGCAATATCTCCTGCATCTCAAACTTCTGACCTTTTGTCATAGATCAAAGGTATTCAAGACATTTCCTTTTGAACTCAAAGGAAACTACTGTTATAAAAGTGAGCTACTGGCTTTCAGTGTCACTCCATTGCATGAATCAGATTGAATCAATTACAAGCCTGGATAAATGTGGATTTGTCCAAAACATTATTGGGTGTTAACCCAAACAGGGAATATTATGGGCCTTCAGAACATCAGTAACATCAACATGCCTCTGCATCCAGAGAAGCCTGGAGCTCAGAAGGATGACCCATCCCAGCCGTATCCTGCTGCAGGTGCTGCTCCTACTTGGGAAACATTACAATGTCATTTAAATCTAAATCTGCAAATCATGAAGTTTCAGAGGCTGTTAAAAACTCAAAATCCCAAGAAGACCTTGGTATGTCAAGGAAACTGAAATTCAACAGGATTCTCCTGAAGAAACAGTAGCAAATTTGTAGTTTTAGAGTGGACTCAAAGTTCTCTCCTCAAGAGAGCCAGTTTCTCTGTTAGTTAAAGAAAACATACAACATGGAATTATACTTTGAATTAAAAACAAGCCTTATACTAGAAACCTTCTATTGTTTCCTGCGAAGTTGGGGGGGGGGGGGGGGATTATGCGCATCAATTTGGGCCCCC
>JAVJGJ010000047.1:17879356-17898189 GCA_035590215.1 Microhierax caerulescens | reverse complement strand
CCCGCCCCCCCCCCAATAGGCGCATCAATTTGGGAGCACTGAAAGGCCACCTGCTGCTGAAGTGATTGACACAAAATTTTGTGTTGCTGCTTTTCTCCTCCAACTGTACGGTAGAGGGCAAATGCCATGATGCCACCTGCATAATGTGGACACACGTAACATGTCACAGTGAATCAAAAGCCTTAAAGGAAGCCCTTTTTCAGGGTCAGATGTGCTTGAGTATTTCTAATGTAGAACAGAACAATGTAAACAGGCATGAACTGCTGGATTTCTGAAGGGCTTTTCATTCAGTTCTCTTAGCATTGTGGGCATCAGTGCCAACATATAAAAAAAATAACAAAGGAAAAATAAAAATAGCTAAACAAGAAAGAAAGCTTCAAAGGGATGATATACTTCAGACTCAAGTTGTAAAATATCACTGTTGGCAGTTCATTACCAATTTCTATTTACATTCCCATCTGTGGGCAAAGGGAACTCTTCTAACAGGTACCCTTACAAGAAATTCAAAGATATGACTCTGCTAACACTCAGATCATTATAATATTAAAGCCACAGTGGTTAATTACACAACGGGTTACACCCAGTACTCACTAAGGCCTCTCCCCAAGGCAGCAATAGAAGAATGACTGCACAAGGACTCTTAGTGTTTCAGTACTTAATATGATAGTCGAGACGATAGGCTGCCTAATGCCGCCATTCAGACACAAACCAGGTCGTTCCCCTTATGTCCACCCCCACCCACCCACCCCATATTCCTGCTCTGTGATTTTCACCTGGTGGGAGAGAAAACAGACTCCCCAGCCTGATCCGTCATGATTCCTTATGATCACAGTTCTGAGAAATCCACTCTTAATTGGGAAAATGTTGGGCACATTGAACTGATAAGATAGATACTCATAACCTCAGAACTGAGAATGTATAGACCCCAAGTATCTTTACTGCTCTGGGCTGGATTAAAAATATGGGTAATTTATAATTAGATGAGTATTTCAGTTTTTATAAAACGATAGCCATAAACCTCAAACCTTAGACATTGACCTTATACATTGGAGACAAGCTGTCTGACAATCTATGCAACAGATTTTTCAGCTACGCATCTCTGCATTGCGCCTGCGTCTGCAAATAGTGCCAAGCAGCCATGTGCAACAAAATTGAGTTATGAGCTCTTTCCAAGAAAAGCACACACAACTAGAGTACAAAGGCAAATACAAAATGTCGGAGTTCAACTGGTGCTCGAGAAATACCAGGCCTTTGTCCCTGAACCACGTGTCTGCTACATCCCCCTCCTTTTTGGAAGCTCATAGGGAAATACCATATGTCAAGCAGGATTTATTACAGACTATATATATGATTAAGTTCCTTCTCAGCTTCAGGCAAGGCAAAATTAATTTGACTTTAAAACAAAGCAAATGTTAGTCTAATATGTGCATGCTTTCTACACTTTCCTTAGAGAGCAGATCCTGTATTTTGCAAGCAGTTGAGATTCCTTCTGAAACCAAGGATTTATTGCCTAGTGAACAAATGATGACATATCACCTAAAAGGAGAGCAAGTGGTGCCTGTAGAAATGCACCTGATGACCAAACAGTGAAGATGACACTTACATTCCTGCAAAAGGATACCTATTGCTTTAAGTGGTGTTATTTACATAGGAAAACAAGCAGAAGAAAATATTTTCTAATTTATTTTTTTTTTTAAAGGGCAATCAAACATTGTCTCAACCCATGGAGACACAGCTGTATTCAATTTTTGGGTAAGCAGTACTCAAAAATAAAAATGCTTGGAAAAACACAGCAAGAAGGGCCAGTACTCAATCACTTTGAACTGAAGGAACTAGCTCATTGGATTTTTGTGCTGCATTGATCATGTAACCCTAATTACAACCTTGATTTAAAACTACAGTTTCTTGGTTATATGAGTTAGCAGTTAATTATTATTTAAGTGTTAAATATTCTTAGCCTATACACATTTACTGAAGTCTTCAGGCTCCTTTCCTGTGGATCTAAAAGTTTGGTTGTTTGGGTTTTTTTGTTTGTTTGTTTGGTTTTTTTTTTCTGAAGAGCAAGCTCTCCATTTCAGCCGTACTTCACCATCCATTTAAGATGAGAAACTGAGTGGGAGCTCAGACTTTCACATCCTGCAAAAAGGTGACCCATCTCCCTGGGAAAGGCAAGGGCAAGGAGCTGGGTCCTACTAAGGGTATAGGAAACCTGGTCCCACTGCAGCAGCAATAAGCACAAGGACGTTTTGCAGCATTAAAAAGAGGGAAACATGAAATACAGAGCAAATGAAACAACAGCAGCTAAGGGACCCAAGCTGGTATCTCTGCATGTCACTGTGCTGATGTTGGTCTCCTTGGAGCTTACCTGCAGATCTGCTCACAAGACTGTCTGACACAGAACAGGTATTAGCTGTTGGTATGATCACATTACAAATAAACTGGAACAGAAGAACAGCACATGTGTTTTGCACTTATTTCAACTTGTTGGAGTCTCTCTGAAGTCCAGTGGCTATTACAGAAGAATCCAAACTACTCCAAACTCTAATTAACCCAACTGATTGTGTCAGGACATGTACTGATTTATTTTTAAGTAGACCTGAGAAAAATTTGGAACACCTGCAGTCATCCTTATTACAGTAATTTTTCTAATAACATATAATTTTAAAACAAAAAAATATGTAATAGTCTTAACTGTAACAGAACACTTTTCAGGTATAAAACTATAAGGGAATTAAGTGTTCTCTACAGCATTAATGGGCTTTCTTGGACAAGTTATGTTTCTATGAAATATTAATTCTTGATCATTTGTCATGTGTTAATTAGCAGAATAAGCTGTAGGAAGTCTAGATTAACATGCAAATGTTAATTAGGTCATAATTTATGTTAAGCATTTCTAAGTATAGGAGTACCAGAATCTCATTTAGCAGCAGCTGAACTTTAGAAAAAAAACTCCATTTGCAACAGCTATTCTCCTATTTAAATTTGAGAGTTACTATGTTTTAATAAATACAAAAAAATATCTGTATTTAGTTGTCCAGTGCCTCTTTCTCCTCCTTCCACCCAGAGCCACACCTCAGCTAAAAGTTTATCCCTGGCCAGGTACGATAAGGAGTTGGGAGCAGATGGTGAGGTTGCCTTCCAATGCAACAACTCACAGGTGCCGTAGGAGACCTGGGGAAGAGATAATGGCTTTAACTTCCACCGGAGCCAAAACACACAGCCTGGCAAAGGTAGGGATGCTGGCTCATCGCAGGGGCACTGGAGCTCACCCCACATACAGTCAACAGCAGCAGCAACACTCCTAGAGTCACCTCTTGTTTTTGAAAGAGGTGACTCACTGTGGCACTTCCCAGTGAGAGGGAGAAGGTAGCTGGGAGACAGGGAAATCCTTTTCAGCATTTTTCCCACTGCTCTCAGGAATAGGGATATGGTGGGGAAAAACAAAAAAATAATTACAGGGTGCTGGTTTCCAAATCTGTGAGGCAAGAGCATCCTCCAACCTCAAGCTCCTTCTCAGAGGGCTTCACATCTTTGCTGTTTACAGGAACAGTTCCTGGAAATGTTTTTCTGTCAACTGATGAAGAAACAGGACCTGTATCTAGCACAAGTTACACGTGGCAATACAGGCAGCACTCAGGCCCATTGGTGCTTACTGGCCCGTTACCTGAAAATACCCACATACTGCAGCCAGTTTGAGGCAGCGGAGAAACTGGCTCCGCTTCAGTATTTTATGTGGAACAACTACTGAAATAAACAGCTGCAATGACACACTGTAGTGGGATGAAGATAAATTTATTTTGCTATTTCCACACTCCCACAATTTTTACACCTCCCCATACAAATCTGCCCAAGCTGCTTCCACTTTGTTGGTTTTATCAAAGGAAGAAAAATAGCATTGGGGCTCTAGAGGGAATACCGGCATTAACTCCCCCTGCTTCATTTTGAAGGCCAACATGAATTGTTATTTTCATTTGTTGAACTGCATTTTAATTTATTCTCTTTCCTGTTGGGTTTGGGTTTTGGTTTTTTTTTGTTTTTTTTTTTTAATAAAGGGGGGAAATCATTAAATTATACAAGAGTTAATGAAACAGATGCAATTCCACTTGAGGTCATAACAGTCAGCTATACCTTCTCCAAGATATTTCTAAAGTAAACAATGTCAGGTTGGGGAAAAAAATGATAGTTCAGCCATAACGTCATGCAATTTAGGAGCTAGAAAAATAATAGCTTAGAAAAAATTAGTAGAGAAAGATATAGTTAAATCAATATTAAAAAAGAGTAGAACTTAAGATCCCCACCCTAACAAAGGCAAAGTGGAAAAAACAAGAGAGAGCATGAGCAGCAAAAGGACCAAATGGAATCAAAGGTACAAAAACAATTTCAGTACTTCATTTCCAGCAGGAACAAATAAAGGGGAGGGACTCAGGAAAGCATAAAAAAGTATCTGATGACATGGAAAGACCAAGCAGTTATTTACCATTCTTCCTAATGCAAATCTGATGAAAAGCATTAAAAGACATCACACATCACATTGATTTAGATGGGCAATTTTTAAAGTGGTATGATTAGCATATGGCACACTTACTAGTATTTGATTCCAGTAAATCTATGTACTTTTATGCACCATAATTACTTAGTTCTTTGAGCTATGACACCAAGAAGTGTAGAAAAACTAGAGAGAGGGAAGCAGGACCCCATATCCCAGTTCTGCAAAGGAAATAGTTGGTTGTGTGGCCTCCGAGTCCAACACCAGGTCGCTGACCCACGGCCCCAGCTGGCAGCAAGGTCTGAAATCCAGCGCCTGCCTGCTTTACACCAGACTTAAGTCATTTTGTCTTTCCAGTAGGCAGTCCTCAGTGAGTAAGGGATACTTTGCAAGCACACTCTGTGTGTTAACTAGTAGCTAAGCTACTGGGGCTTTGAGCACCCAGGACATTTAAAAAGCTGTTTGCTTCTCCTTTTCTGAGGGTTGTGTTTAATAAGTATTACTGATGATATTATGTGTACTATTGACTGGAGCAATTTAAACCCCCCTCAGCTCTAAGGGAATCCCCTGTTCCACATTTAATTTCCTTAAAAACAGAACACAGTTATTAATAACTTATTTCAGTGAGACGAGCACAGCATCTTGCCCTCTTTTTGGAATATCACATTTAAATTGCTATGTATACTATGACAGTGTTGATCTCACAGCCGTTCAAGACAAAATAGCTTTCTTTCACACTGCCTATACTTTTCTTTTTTTTCAGGGCAGACATACAATCAATACAAGCAAAGGAATCCGAGGAACCCAAGAGGAACAAGAATAGTTTTTGTGGAATTGATGTTGCCATGGATCCATTAGTCCCATTCAGTAATTAGGAAATTAAAAGTGTCTGATTGCTCCCCTCTACTGAAGGTCACCCTTGAGGCCCTCACATTGGGTTTAGATGCTAATTAAGTGTTTGCTGACTGCTACCAGGGCACCGGCTACAAACGCCAGCAGAAATCCTGTTCTGAGTCTCTGACTTATTATGAACAAATGCACGCGCTTCTCTATAGGGGATATTTTCAAGAGCACCTAAGCCTCAGGTTTATCACCACAGTTTGTAAGGCAATAGCCCAGCTATACACATATACTTCACTTTAATAACATCTTCCTTCTTTCAGAGCAGCACAGTTTGGTTCAGATTAATAAACCAGGGACATATACATGCGAGTATGCATAACATGGTAAGTGAATCAATCATTATTAATTTTTAGCTACTCATTTTAAAAATTGTTGTTGATAATTGTTAGTTTATTAACAAAATCTGAGAAAAACATAGCGCAGCACATATGGGCAATTAAGACAGTCTTTGATAAACTTTAAAATACTGAATTCTGGTCTTGTAAGCACCTAAACTCACATAATAGCTTAAAACTAGTCTACACTGAACACCTGAGCACAGATTGTAGGTTTGTAACCAACACGTGTGATTCTGGAGCAACACTGAAACTAGCCCAGCTAGGGAAGCAGGGTACCAAATCAGCACAGTTATTAGTTCCAGCTACTATGTCCCAATGCAGCTATGTTGGCTCTGGAACTAGTACAGGCTCCAACCAGGACACCTCTGTTTTACTTTGCATTGTGTGGAAATGTCTAGAATCTTCTTTTTAGGAGAAGGGGTTATTCAGAGGGCTAAGACTCAATGAAATTAAATCCTTATGCAACTGGATCTTTTAAATGAGATGCCTGAAAGGTCATGGCTGAAAAATCAAAGTAAGTATAAACCTGCATTTGGGTACCTAAACCAGTATGTCCCAGGAGGTGTCTTTGTAGATCAGACACGGTCGCCTGAGTTTAAGAATAATTTATCTATTATCCTAAGCACAGATCTCTGAAGATAGATTATCCAAATAAAGTCTTTCTTTCTGTAGTTATAGAGAAGTTATTATAGAATATCAGACCAGTTGCTCCATCTAATCCAGTATCCCAACAGCAGCTAATGCTAAAGTGGCTTGGTAGCTTGAAAGAGTACATTAAGTGCTATGTGCGTGAACAACATGAAAACAATGATACACATATGAAAGCATGCACAACATAAGAAACAGGAAATAGATCTGCTGGGAATAGATCAAAAAGGCTATTTTTTAAAAAATAATCAAAATAAGTAGTTTACAATTGATGTAGTAGCAGAGGGGACACCAGGATAGAGGGACGATGAGGTACAGGCCAAGGACAGTCTTTGCTTCATCATTTCAGATAGACACTAGCACAGTGTAACAGATTTAGGAAGAACCGATAAATGAAGGTGGAAATAATCAGAGGATGAGACACAAGCCTTAACAAAACTTCTGGCTGTACATATAAACTTGAACAATTGCTTCTTAGATGGATGGCTCATGCAGCATGATTCAGAGGTGGCCAGGATGACACAAGCTGAGGAGCTGAAGGTGACACTCAAGTTACAGGCAGGATGGAATTGTTCACAGTGGACAATACTGAAAACTGAGATGACACAATGATGAGTCCTGCTTTAGCCAAGATAAGAGAGTTTTGTTCTAGCTACATTACATCAGACTTAAAAGCCAGATGTCACTGACATCAGGGAGACAGGTGCAGATTTTAGTGCAGGCATGACTAGGGTTTGCACTAGACACACGAAGTTAAAAGGTGAATTGCAAGCTTATACTGTTAAAATGAGCATTATAAGCTAAAAAAGGTATCCAAATATATGTACAGATTTTTATTTATCATCCAAGTCTCTAATCTGTTTTTTGAATCCTAGCATATTGTTGATTTGTGATTAGAATAACACAAATAAAATGATGCTATAGCTTTGGCATCCTCTTATTTAAGATTGCTGCATCTTTCTTCCCTTTTGACTACCCAAACACTTCTTTGTCACCTGATGATCTAGTTAACTAATGCTCACTCTCATGGGCCCAAACAAGAGTTGTCATGACAAACTTTTTATCTAGGTGTAGAGGTTAATTTTGCACTGGTTAAGATCAAGTGTCTTCATTAACCATTCACTCCCTTCCCTGATGAATCACTTAGCTCACCTGCCATCTCTCATGTGAACCACCAATGAATCTCATTTCTAAGAAAGTCTAAAGGTGCTTTATCTATAACCCTAGAATACAGTTATCCACTGCCCCAAGTCTTTTGGGCAGCACTTGTAAAACATCATTCAATCGGCGTGGTCTTACTTGGTGCCTACATTCTGCTGATGGAGTAACACTATGATGAAAACTCCACCGAGAGCCAACTGTCTGTTTTGGAAAGATTTCCTCCTCCTCTACAAGAGTAGCAACTTCTTCCATCACCTTTTTCTTGCCAGTTTTGGAGTCTGAGTTCCAATGTTTGCACCACCTCATCATTCAATGAGCTTTCGGAAACACTGCCACCCTCACGGTTTAGCTTGTTCTCCCTCACATTTCCCTGCAGCAGATCTCAGCTGATTGAATCTGCCTTGCTCTGCGTGGCCAGGCTGAAAGAGCCTGGGCTGATCTAACATCACTGCCAGATGCAAAGAGCACCTCTTAGCATATCCACCCCAATATCTGATGTGTGTTGTATTTTCATACTGAAGGTAAAAGCTCTGAGCCCTACAACTTAAATAAAATAACCAGAAAAAAATATCCAAGAAACACTATTAATTCTATGCTAAAAAAAATTATGCAAAGGATGGTCAAACCCACTAATATTGGTGTCAACACCACAGGAGATTTCAAGTTGACAATCTTTTCCTTCAGAAATTTCAAGTACACTGAAATATCCAAGTAATTTGATTTTTTTTTTTAATTTGAGTTTTCCATAAGTGTTTTGAGGTACATTGTTTTTCTCAAATGGAAGACTAACAAGAAAAGACATAGTCAAAGTAGATGATTTAAAAAGATGTAGTTTCATTAGAGGTGATTTACTGCAGCAAAAAGTGTGTTAGATCCAGCACTAAAAGCAAACTAATTGAACCAAAAATACTTTAGAGAAAAGCAGAGTTATCAGGTGTTAGCGATCGAAAAAGAATAATACAGAGATATTCATGACCTCTACCCATAAAGAACCATCAAGAAAACTTTTCTCTCTTCAGAAAATTAATTCATGGAAGTCTCAGAAATCGTAATTAATATTAATTTAGCTGATTGTACACTTAGATAAGATGTACATAAAATGATTTCAGACTTTAGGGGAAACAGACAGCTACACACACCAATTACCAAATTTTTAGAAGACCTGGAGATAAGTAATTAATTAGAAGAACCCAGACAATAAAGAGATTCCAGCTAAAGAAGTTGGTAGCTCTGCAGACAGGAGCCAAGCAATCATTTGAAAGATGTGGGATGGCAGGAGAGGAGCAGACCCTCTCTGCAGCACTCCACTTGCCAGCTCCACAAGCAGCAGGGATCAGCTCAGTTTAATTGAATTAAGCACAGTGACTGTAGCTAATTGGGACTTCTTTTTGAGGAAATTTTTTGTAATACAATAGCACAAAATACAAAAATGTTCTGTACGGCTGAAACTTTTGGAGGTGGAGGGCCACTTGGCAGTAATTGTGATGGGAGGGGATTGCACAGGAACAAGGCAGAGGCTGACCAGAGCAGCCTTGTCAGGTCACTTTCCTGGACCGTGAGTAGCAAAGAACTCCCAACCCCTGTAACTCAGGCCAGGACATAACTGTGCATTTCCCATCCTCAATTTCAGAGCACCGGTACCACCACCTAACCTAGAGGACCTTCAACAAGAGATGGATCTTTATTTTGTTCCATGTTCCATCAAAACCTCTGAAAGACTTGTTTCATCTTGCTTTGATGTAGGTATTTTTAATGAACTGTTTACCAGCCAAGTCTAATTGTGAGGAGTAACTACTGCAACTTGAAAAATCACTCAGAACTGCTATACAGATGGGAAATGACTGCAAGCCAAAAGTTGCAAGGGAGAGCAAATGAAAAAGTTCTTTTGAAAAGGGCTCCTGATGTCAGCGAATCTGTATTTCCTTCTTCGTTATAATGCATGTCCTTGCTCATGATGAAAATGTTTAGTGGTTACCAGTCAAAACCAGTTTTGCTTTCTATTCAAGTGGCCAAAGACCTGTCTGAGCCGCAATTAGGAACTGGTGTCATAACGACACAAAAATGTCATGTTACAGTTGTAACAAAAGCAAATTTAAGGGATTGCAGGGTTTGAATATTTCAATAAGGTTAAAGCAGGAGTGTTAAATTATTTAAGTTCTGGAATAAGATATAAGCACTAGAGCAATATTGCATCCATACTCATGTATCTTTTCATGTGTAGAGGCGATACCTATGTGATAAATTGCGGGAATGTGAGGTAAATTAATTTACTATGCACTTTGATCACAATACGCTCTCCTGGACTACTAATCCGCTTCCCAGCAGACTTGCTCTAACATCCCAAATCACAGAACACTTTCACTGTTCCATTAAGAATGATGTTTCAGAGTCTCTACCTCTTTCTCTTAGTTTCCCTCCTTAAAAAGAAAATAGTATAAATTAAGTTACAGAAAAACATACTGATGGAACCTTTACATCCTCCACACCTCCATATTCTATAACTGCACAAAAGACTTAAAAAGAAAAAACATCTTCAGATACTGACAGCTGTGTGAGATGCTGTGATATCTGCACATTTCTGGTGGCAGGAAAAAAAAAAAAAAAAAGTATAGCTCTCCAACTACAATGATGTAGTATTGCCAATAAAGAAATAATACAGATCTATACATGCTGCCTGGAAAAGCACTAATAGTTAAACCTAATCTACGAATGTGCTCGCAGTTTGACATTTTAAGGCTATAGACTATTACATAATAAAAATGCTAATTAATATATTTATCACTTCCAGAAGCATGATGAAACCACAATGTTTGGCAAGTTTATTGTAAAGAAAACCTGTTATTACCTCAAACCTTCACTCACTTCTAACTGTCATAGCTTTATACCCCATCTCCAAAGGCAGCTGCAGCACAGGGCAGGCAGGCAGCCATGGGAGCTGCCGGAGCAAGGAGGCACCAGTCCCTCCCCAGGGAGGTCATAAGCATCCCTCGCTGTTAGCCTTGGGGCATAACACAAGTGCTCTGGGCTGCAGGCTCCTGCAGGGGAGGATATTTACCCCTCCACCCACCAGGCTAGTAAATGGCTGTAAATCCAAATTATGATCTGTCACAAAGCTGAACAAGCTATAAATTCATGGGTGTTATTTACCAGATGATCACCAAGTAGATTGATTTTATGGATTTGAAGCTTCTGAATCTTACCACACATACAGAAGAAGCGTATAACGCCTGAAACCCTCATGGAAGAAATCCATATGAACATGGGGAACGTAAAGTGGGAAGTAAGTTGGCTTACAGTGAAGGTTCAGACATGTACTGCCTTCCACCCATTCAGCATGGCTTTGCTAACAGCATGAATTGCACTTACCCAAATATTAAATATTGACAGAAACAGTCACAGCTAACTTGACGACACTTTGGGCATTTTCTACACTTAAGTAAATATATTTTTTAGAATTTCTAACAGGAATCATAATTCAAAACATAAGAAGAAAAATGTTTCTAGACAAGAAGAAAGGCAGGATAATTGATATTGTTCCCAGGTTTCATACATTTATCCTTTACAATTTTAAGTACTTCATTTAGAAAACACAAATCCTTGTAAGCACTGAAGTCTGCCTAACTGCAGCCACCAGAGCAGAGAAGGCAACAGTTAAAAAGAAGAAAAATAAAAATTTTAGAAGCTGGTATCTTCTTTTTTTGGGGTGGGGATAGGCAGATAACAAAAGTAATGAAAAAGCAGGGCATTTGGTAAGTATTTCCAATCTGGAGTGATATTTCTGAAGGTTTTCACTGATTGGAATAAAAACAAACAAAAAAGCGAATCACAAGCACATGTAACCTAGAGACCAACAGAAACTCAGTGCCTGTGATGGCGCTTTCTCTTCCTCCAGGCTGGCTGGGGCTTTGCCCTGCGGTAGCAGGAGACATGTACAGTGACCATCCCACAGCTGGCCAGCACCACTTAAACCCGAGAGTGCTGCACCCTGAGGACAGGGGAAGCCAGGCTGGCCTGGGGGGCGTATGGGCAAGAAACATGGAAAATTTGTGTGTGCTGAGCATCCTGCACTGCAGCAACACTGCTACTGCCCTGACCAGAGCGCTATTGGCACATTCTTGTTTCTGCAGCTGCAAACAGGTGGCTGTACTGCTATTAAGGGAGCTGCAGAAATTCTGTTTGTTGGGAAAAAATGAATCCGAAGAAGGCAGCAACATTCATTTCCCCCGGGCAATGCAATGTAGGGATTTTTCGCTACCCCTCACAATGCTATTCCTGCTGCTACTTTGGCCTGTGACAAGCCACGGTCCTAGGGGAAGCATCTCACTCCAGACTGGCATTTGCACAATGAGGAAAGATGCTCTCAGCAATAGCAAAACTCAAAACATTTCAGTCTTCATCAAGACCCAGCAGAAATAGTGCCAAATGCCAAACCCTTGCAACTGTTTGAATAACTGACTGCAAGACCTGGTCAACTGATGGGAAACATTTAGTACTTAGTTATCTGTGAAAGCAGCTAACACCTTGCTGCTTTGAACATGCCCACCCTGGACTATTTTGTGATGACAAGAAATAATGGAAGAGCAAAGGAAATGTTCTGTGAAGAAAGCGAGTGCAGAATCCAGCTCTGTATACTAAAAGCAGGTCTGCAGTACCAGGTGAGGTAACAGAGTCTTGTATGCGAATGTGCCTGCACCACTGAGAGGAAAAAGGTTAGATACATCAGGCCCTAGGCATATCCACACATTCTCATTTTGGAGACGATACATTGCCACCTTCCTCCATCCTCCTCAAGGAGTAATGAAGGGAAATACATAAAATAATAGCAGCCGTAAATAAGGCAGCTTTGCAGTAGAACAAAATTAAGCCTCTTTTTCTTATAGCATCTTTCCAAAACTTCCCATTACAGAGGAGGGACATGCTTCAGACAAGAGGGTGTTCAAAACCGGGTGAATTATTTACTGAGAAATAGTTATATCACATGTGTCAGTATTCAGAGCAGAGCAAGACAGAAAAGCTTCATCCTTTTGCTGTTACAAGAAGTGGATTTTTGTTCTTTTGACATTTAGATTACACAGTAAAAGAAATGAGAAAAGAGATAGACAGACAGTGATCTAATCCAGCATAAAAAAAAAAGCCTCAGGGGTTTATGTTAAAAATAAAAAATTAGCACTTTCACCTCATGGCCTAGTGTCCTGAAAATGTTAAGCATCTTGTTTATGGGATGGCACCATTATCTTCTGCAGATACAATTCACAGGATGTTTCTCAAAACTACATCACAAACAGAGTACTTGCTCATTCAGAGTATCCAGTAGCTGCCTCCATAATTTATGGGTACCACCCTATGTAAATCATTGAAAAAATGACAGATCTCAGGGGCTGTTGTTTAATCTGTTTGTCATGATTCAAAAAGAACGATGTGAAAATTCAAGGAAAGTCATCCATAATGGTAAAAAAGGATTCTTAGACATTCTTAGTTGTTTTCCAAGAAACATAAATAACCAGCTCTTTGTCAGCTATGAAATGAATCTACATTTTCTATTCCACATGAAGGGCCATCAAAACCAATTCTAAGCGTTTCACACCCCATTCTATTTCTGCTGGCAGACAGTTGGGGTTCTGCAAGGTTTGACAGCTACAGACTGTCTGCTGGGCTGGGACACCAAAAGGCACCGCGCAGAGCAGAGCTGGTGCTTCTGCAGGAGTCACAAGGCTTTGGAAAGACGTTTGCACTCTGTGTGCTGCCGAAAAACAGTCCTTGCTGTGGTGGCTGCCTCCGGCCGCAGGCCAGGTGCCCCCCCAGCCGCTCCATCACTGCTGCCGTGCCAGAGCTTTTCCCTGGGGAGACCAGTGATCCCAGAGCTGTTGGGCCTGGGCCAGTACTGGACCCGGCTGGGAGCGGCTGGCAGGGGCAGCAGCGGGCATGGGGGCAGCTCTGGGCAGCCCCCGCCACCAGCACCCCCCACAAACACCCACTATCCCTGATCTTCATGTTGTGCCACCAGCAGCGGTCTGGGCGCTGAACCAGCGTGTCTCTGGCTGAATCAGACTGTCTCCCCAGGAAAGGGAAAATTCAGACAGATTCAACAGCCCAGTGAGAGACTGAGATTCAAATCCTTTCTCTGAAGCAGCTTCCAGGAAAACACCCAAACCACCACACCACCAATCATATTGTTAAGAGCTCAACCTCCTATTCCATTTCACCAAGTTCTGGATCCTGCTAAAACTTGTATGTTCCTATCAGAAGACATTTTTCCTGACAGGTTCATACATTTCATTAAAGGTCTCCTCTGGCACATAATCCCTAACTCATTCACTATAATTACTCTTACTTAAAATCCAATACGGCCACTGACTGATCCCACCACCCTCCCAAGAGCTTGTCGTGAAAAAGGCACAAGCAGATACAGTTTAAATAACTGCTGGAATAAATCATTAATGTTAAGAGTGTCCAGACAGAGCTTCGCTGCTGGTAGATAATCACATGTTCTCCAGACGGGGAGAACAGCAGCGCTTTGCAAAGCAGAGCTGAGTTTACATAAAAATGACAAAAGCAGATGCTATCACTTAAAAAACCCCCACATTTCTAATACTAAGTCTCGGTTAAAAAAAACAACCTAGAAGCATCTTTCAAAATGAAGTGATATTCCAGTCTTTGTTTTTTTCAAGGACAGAAAAATAACTGCTGATGTATATTAAAGGAGAAGGAGTATTGGTCTCTGACATGGATAACTGTCACCTTGACAATTGAAATTGGCTCATTAAATTAGCAAAGATCTCCAGACGACTGACAAGTCAGCAAAACACCTCAACAGCACCGCAGACAGTTTGTCAAAGCTTTGCCTTCCCTCCCTGTGGGCTGCTGCTGCTTTCTGAAAGGCTGACAAGACCAGGGGCAGGGCTCTGCTGCGGCTGGGGCCAGGCTCTGGCCCCCTCGAAACGTGAGCAGAGAGAAGCTACAGTTCAAGCCTTATGTTGAAAGGCAGCAGCAGAATGGCAGCGGATCTACGCCTGCTGCAGCACAGATAGCGAGCAGCGCTTCAGCTTTCTTCTTACGGCAGAAAAGCAAAACATCCAAAGTATGCCCTTCCCAGAGGTTAAACTTCACAACAAGGTATTCTTAAAGTACCTGGCTTTTGTTTGTTAAAACCTCTTGTTCACATGCCTTTAATTCTCAATGGCTAGCGTGTGCCACACACACAGAGAGCTCAGAGCAGAGCCATGCACTCAGGATTAGGAGCGGTGGGTTTAGCATCACCTCCCAGATCCTCATCTTTCAGTAGGGACAGGGACTGCCTCAAAGCCCATTCAACCTGCCATGGCACGTCAGGTGGGCCATGGGGACTGTGAGCAGCTGACTGGCTTTTTTCACCCTCTCACAGCAAGAGAGAGGGAAAAGGCCTGATGTCCCATCTCTACCCTCCTGATTACCTAATTTCTTCAAAATGGAAAGAAAACTCAGGAGGTATTGGAAGTTACTCTCCCTACCGGCAAGACATTAACACCACAGCTCTACTTTTGGGATAAAGAAGGGTCAACCCCTACAGCAGAACATAGCTTCTGATTAGAGATACTTTGATTTAGATCTGTTTAAGGAATACAATATATTAAGAATAAAAGAGTATAGAGAAGGTATCAATTAATTTAATCTGTCCTTTTCCTTGCTTTTCTTTTGGTGTTCAGAAGTACAAGTTGTTTCAGGTTTTTGTTTTGGGTTGGTTTTTTTTTTTTCTTTTTTTTTTCTTTTCCAGTTAGTAAGGAAAACAATCAAATTGTTCTAAACTAACTTCAAAATGTAAATGTTGCACCAAACCAACATTTGATATCTTGCTTTGGATGTCAAATAAAAATAATTGATTATTTACATTGCTGTAGTCACAGAACAAAAGAAACACTGCTTTGCAAAGTGTATAATGTTACACTGTATACCTTCAGACTACAAAAATAAAAACAATTGTCACAACAGGAAAGAAAGTTTGCTACTATTCCTTAAGCACATAAAAGCTGATAACCACAAGAGGTTAAAAATGAGCAATTTTTGCATTAATTCATCGATACAGATAGAATCAAGCCCTAGAGTTTGATCCTCCAGACCGAACAAGAGCCTCCAGATACCCTCTGCAAGCTGGGCAGTGGGCACCAAGCTGAAGCTCTGTCACCTTTTCATTGCACAAAAGAAAAAGGATCCTGTGAAAGTACATTTCTTTTACATCTCTTGCCAGGACTCCTCAGTCCAACCAGGTGTCCCCAGTATGAACTGGGACACAGGATTCCTGCTGTACATCTATGACAGCATACAGTCCTGCCAGAAAACATAACAATCCTGGTGGATAGCTATACAACCTTTAAGATTTGTGCTGCGAAAACAGAGTAATTGAGAAGACCTTTCCCCAGCTTGGAGGTTTTCCAGGTTCCAAGAAGTAAGAAGCAAAACGTCTGCAGCTAGCTTGAAATTCAACAGCAGCATCCAAAAAAAGGGGCCATTAGTGGGAAGGACATGCAGGACCCCAGGAAAACCTACAAAACCTCCTTCTCCTACTTTTAGGCAATGTTTTGTTTGGTCCAGTTAAGGGTGATTTTCCCACCTAGGAGCCCCCAGAGCACAGTCCTCTTTCGGGACTGATCTCCTAGGTCTCTCCCCAGAGCTATCTGTGCCTTTAGCAGCAATCAAGTGATTAAGTTTTCTCCAGTTGTAGCAAATGGAGTAGTGTGAAAATTTTTTCCCTATATTTAAAAAAAAAAAAAAAATGGATACAATTTATCTTACCCCAGCTTTCTACGCTGCTGTAGCTGGCTGCAAGTATATTGAGATAACAGCATGCAGTTAACAAGATTTGCAAGTCAGACGTTACAAAAAACGTGTACTTTGAGTGATGCAGAATCAGTGTTATGCTGCCTGTGAAAGATTGGAAGCATCGCACAAAACTCTGGTGGGAAGCGTAGCCTCCAAGTGAGAAACACGCTTAAAGCAGAAGCCTTTTTGTCCAAAGACAAGCCTAACCCTCTCATCTCTTGAAGGAAGCAATTACATAAAAAGTGTAAATTTCCACATTTGAAGCAAAGGCCACACTGCCTGCCTGTGTGCATGGAGCCTGTGCTTCAGCTGAGAGCACGGACACAGGAAAATTTCACTACAACGGTACAACTTGTTTGTCAATAGAGTAACAGTAAGTGAACATGAAGGCTCTTTACACCTCACAGCTGGGGCAGTCTGATAGATTATAGCTTAACCACCATGAAAGTTTAAGCCAGCATGAAGCTGGCTTACAGCAAAGCACTTGATTTCATGAAAAGAGGGAGCTAAGAGCCTCCATGATCCATCACCCAGCTTACAGCAACACTCATACTCGCCATGCCTGCCATACCAAGGATGGAGGTGCTAGGGACAGGATGCCTGCTCTGGGTACCAGTGACTAGCAGCCACCAGCTTCACTTAAAGAGGCTACATGAGGAACAGAATAGCAGAACTTATTTGCATATCAGTTGCCCTAAATATGCTCATAATGGAGATCTGTTTCCTCAGAGGACCTATTCCACTTCTGGATGCTGCGTACAGACTGCACAGGGGATCGACTGACTGCCCTTTGGTGGGGCATAAAGAGAAAGAAAAGAATCAAACAGAAAGGCAGGTGTTAGCTGGGTGTCCTGTAAAACCATGCTCTCTTTAGAGCAAATAACTGGTGTTCTGAGATCTGTGTATGTTATCAGAATATGGAATAATCCCTTCTGACAAAAGCATATTTCAATTTTGTTCATGTCTTTGCTTGGTTCCTATGTGAAAGCTGGACATTAAAGTACTTCTTTAAAAGCAGACAGGAGAGATTACAGCAAGACTTCTGAAACTCTAGGTACTAATTCATACAGTACACATGTATTATACAGAGGAAGTCATTTTGATATAGGTACATTTAAAAGCAGGTTTGTGCTCTAAACTCTCTATGAATTTTCCCTAGCAGACTTTGATTCATAGATTCTGTCAGGACTAAGGGATAATCTCACCTGTTAAAGAGCACAGCCCCTCAGATGTAGGGAGCAGCATACTAAAGACATACAATCCTCATCAGAAGGACTTCATTGTAAGTGTGATATTGCTTTGTAGTTTGTTTCCATCTCTAGATGCTATAGATTACACATTTTCCTTTGAAAGGCTAGAAAATAGGAACATAAGTAAATAATTTGATTTCATAAGAACAGGCTTTAGAGGGGACTTGTCTATCCTGAACCTCAGAGGAGTATGACTGGTACAAAAAAAATAAAACCACTTCATACCACATTACGCATAGAAGGTACATCACCACAAAACACTGCAGCAACAGGCAGCCCAAAGCCATTCAAATACAATGTAAAAAGTCAAGGAACTATTTCACTAGGGGAAACCATTAAACGAATTACACTGCAAGCAGAAATGCCTTTCCCTTTAATTTACATTTATTTTTATATCACCAGTGTTTCTTCATTTTCAGAACTGGTTCTGCTCAATCAATACTTTTGCAAAGCCTGCGTTACCCACTCTGACCAGCACACTTATGTCTGTGGTAACGTCAGAACTTCCACAAGGTGTCTTGACTACACTACAGCACCAAAAGAGGGAGAAGCTTCGGGCATATAAGGGGTGAAGGCCTGGTTCCAGTAAAAGTACACAAAAATAAAAGCAAAGGCAGAGGACGGGGGAAACAATAAAAAAAAATAACACCAGAAACCACTATGATGATATATTGCCTTGTACAGAGTCTGCTGCAGAGACAGGCACAAGGTACTTGTGAATTTTTTCCCATTGGAACATTCTGACCCACAGAAATATTTTTTTCCTATGGGACAAAAAGGCTATAATTTACATTTTCCCCAGTTTTTCTTAGAAAACACTTAAATATGATGTCGATATCAAAGTGGAAAATGTATTTAAACATTTAAAATCCTTTGATCAGATAGCTCCATTTTGATTCTTTCCAAATAGCAATGTTTGAAGATATTTATTTCATTAAAAATTTGGTATGTTCTAATTAGGGCAAAGTCATGACTTTTTGTTGCTCAAACACCACATCCAGGTACACTGACTGTAAGAGGGGGAGGTTCAGAGAGCCATTTCTAAACATCAGAGCATAAGGGCTTACACAAAGAAAGATTTAAAAGAAAATAAAGGAAACAAGACAAATTTAGAAATAGATTAAACACTGTGTTGGGGGTTTGGTTGTGCGGGTTTTTTTGTGGTTTTTTTTTGTTTGTTTTTTGGTTGGTTGTTTTTTTTTTTTTTGGGGGGGGAGGTGTTGGGGAGCAGGGGGAAAAGACTGAAACAAGGTA
>JAVJGJ010000047.1:17849619-17879334 GCA_035590215.1 Microhierax caerulescens | reverse complement strand
CTCTCCTAAGGGTGGATTGGGGGCGGGGGGTGGAGTTGGGGGGGGTGGAGGATGGAAACACAACATGTAAACGTGCACAGGGTGTTTGTTGCCCACAGTCTGCTCCCAGTCAAGGCATCTCAAATTCGCTTTTACAACTGTGTCACAGCTCTTCCTCACAACATCCTTCAAGTGGGGAACTTGGCAGAGCTCGACTTACTCGTTAGGACTCAAAAAAAAAAAAATGTTCAACCAGGCTCATGAAGAGAGTGGAGTAGTAATCACAAGCATGAGATAAATATCTAATAACTGCTGTCATTGTTCAATTCACCATCTTATCAACAGTAGGAAATCAGCATCAAACAATTACTCAATTCTGTCCTCAGGGAAAAGAGAAATACAGAACATTTCTAACCAAAGCATTGAGAAGATACATTCCATCCACCTCAACATGATTCACTTAAGTATCCTGACTGGCAGCTCTTCTGACTCCCAATGTGCTGTGACAAACTGAGGTATGGATGCTGGAGCATCACTAACAGTCACGTCTACTTTTGCCTAGCTACGAGTCCCACCTCTCTCCTCTGTGGATACAGATGTGTTTTAAACGACAGAGGGAAGGTCCCAATATTGTGTAGCTCTGGGAAATCCAGAAGCTTCCATGGGCAATTCTCCACTGCGCAGGGTTCGTTGTGCATTACCCTAATGTCTTAAAGCTTTAGTAAAATGAAACATGGCAAGGGAGGGGACAGAAGAGTGTCACCTTGCTCTTAGGTGTAGAATAATCTTATTTAGGGACTGCTATTGTTAGTGTTTTGGCCTTGTTAATTTTCTCTTCCAAAGTCAGTATTCACTCGCCAGCTTTTGTCTATAGCTGTTATCAAGACATTTGCATGCACTAATCCATGACAAATGGTTTCATCTGATGCACATCTGATTTCCTTGCTTGCCAGCTAGAAAGAGAATAGAAATACCAAGAGAAACTAAATTAGAACTAAAGGAGTCATCTATTTGTGGGAGAAACTCAAAACAAGGTTAAGATAAACACCACCCAGGCAGCTGGCTAGATGGAAAAAGTGCTGAGGTTTCAGCTGTGAAAAGACAGTTTCTAATTACCTAGGAGGAAAAAAAAGCTGCATTTTAAAGTCTCAGAAAAATATGGTATTACTGCAGAAATAAGAACACTACAGGTGTGGGAGCAGGCTTAGATGCAATCATTCTCTGTCACATCCTGCCCTGGCACGCTGAAACCAATCACAAACTCAAAATCCTCTGTTGTCTTCAACGCATCCTTCAACTTTTAAACACACAACAGTGACTTCTGGCTGACTGACCACCCAAATTTGAAAGCACCCCATGCAAGCAACTAAGAAGAGGAACGTAATGAGTTAATGATTGTCACAGCAAACAGGGTTAATGTAGCTCTGATAACTTATGATTTAAGCAAGATTCTTAGATAAGGAAATATCTTTTAATAAAACAGGAGAGATTTGGGGGGAAAAGGCAACTTCTGGAAACACTAGACCTCCTTTATCCTCCTTTATTTCCAGTGCTGCTGCAAACTGAAACAAGAGCTGGTACCAGCTAGAACAGGGGTCCTCAAACTACAGCCCACGGGCTGGATACAGCCCTCCAGGGTCCTCAATCCAGCCCCCCAGTATTTACAGATTTCCCCCCCCCCCCTTCATCGGGGGTTGGAGGGGGGAAACAAGCAGCTGCAGATGACTGCCTGCCACTTAATCTGCACGCCGGCCCCCTGGTTGAAAAGTTTGAGGACCCCTGGACTAGAAGGACACACAATAACTTCCTTATGTTTACACTGTTATTGACTGTGAAGTTTGAGGTCTTGATTTCTTTCAGGGAAAAGGCAGCCACTGGCATAACTGAATATACGCTTCCAGACAGGATTTATTCATTTATCAGGATGATGACCTGTTTTGGGTAGCTACTGAGCTAACAAACCTTATGCTGATCTTCCCCCTGCCCCCCCAGGAATATCAAGGCAGAAACAAGAAAGGCATGAAGATATCAAACTATTTTAAAATTACAGTTTCAACTTAGGAAACAGATTCTTAAAAAAAAAAAAAACAACAAACAAACCCAGACCAAAACCAAACATGAAGTCCTCTGAATTCTCCACTTAGTTCTGATTTTAGCACATTTTAAAATGTGAAACAGGCTGGTGTACAAAAACTTCTGAATTGTAAAATTAGCAGGTTTTGAAATGCATGACAGAAAAATACAGTAGGTACTAGGTCATAGAAATACAATATTTGTTGTATTAATATAATTATGACTAGATACATATTTTCTATAACATTTTAGTGTATTTTACTTCATCTTCTGTATCCAAAGTGCCTTTAGCCAAATCTGAAGTTGTTTCTCTCTAAAATGTATTTTTCAGGACACATTGTTCTGAAGACTACCTGACAGTTTTAATGTTACTTCATCTCATTCCTGTTTGGTTTTAGGTTTTATTTAAATTCAGGATAATATAGAATGTGAACATTTACTTCTTACAGGTTTATGTAGACAAACATATATAATACAGATACTTTTCCACTCTTGAATCTATTCAAAGTCACAACTATGTTATTGATGATTCCTGGGCAGCACGTAGCTAAGAAGGTGATAAACAAGAGGTTCCCTTCATTTATTCATACTCTTTTAAAAAATAAACATATAAATCAATGAAACAGATTTTCCAAATAAACTATCTTTGCTTGCTCCCCACCACTTAATTAAACACAATTAACTCTAGTTTGTTTTGGCAACCAATTAATGTCACGATCAAATATAAATAGACTCTGCAAGAAAAGATTATAATTAATAAATCCTTAACAATACAGTAAAATTACACTGAAGCTTTGCTTGCCAGAAATATTTAGCAGCATTTTTGAGAAGCATTAATGAGGACAGTAAAAAAAACAATAACATTTTGTCAGAGTGTGTACAGTTAAGACTGAGGCTCTTGCCTGCACTCAAGCTGATCTATAGACTCTCTTGGCTGCTGCCATTATTTGCAACATAGGAAATCATAATTCCGAGTTTCCCACTTCCCAATAAACTGACATGTACATTCATAGTTTTCCATTCAAGTTCTCCATCAATTAACTTGCACACAAGTTAACAGCAGAAGTGTTTTTTGCACATTGTATTTGGTAGATTCACAACGGAGGCTCTCAATTCAGATTTACCATCTGCAGAAAAAAATAATTAATCCAATAGGAGTATTATATAATGCATGAAGATGCATTAAATGCATATTTTGATCTGAACCAGCAGCTCTTCTAATAATCAAGAGACAAGGATCACCATTTAAGCTGCTTTTTAATTGCCTATTCATTTAGTGAGAAGTAAGTATACAAATACAGCTTCACAGCTCATAGAAGAAATATTTATGCACCATTTTAGAAAGCACCCAGCCCATATGACTGTTGGTGGGAGCTGCTAGCGTAGAGCAGGCTGTTCCCAGATTACCTGTAGCTCAAAGACAAGGCACCCCAGCAAGAACTCCCTGGCGCAAGGAAATTCAGCCACCACAGGTAGCAGACTGCCCGCGTACTGCACTTCGCTTGGCGATTCTCAAGGAATCACTTTCACATCACCTAAGAACTAGTAAGATCCTCCATTCCTGCCAGCAATTCAGCTCCCAAGAAAAGCTGTTCTCTCAAAGTAAAACAAGGATTACAATGGGATACTATGACACAATTATTGTCATACAATAACAGTGATCTTACACCTGCTGTCACTGAAGTGACCTTTCAAGAAGGGCAGAAATGGTTTCTTCACCCACTGCGAAGGAAAAGGGGAAAACTGTTGTTCTGAAAGGAATACTGAAGGCAAGAGAGAGATGTCAGATAACAATCTTCTAAATAGAGCATAGAAATATGAGTCACAGATACATACATGGGGCTTTGTAACTTCATTCAGCTTAATTTACAGCCCCAATTCCCCATTGTGCATCATTGACCGAGTCTCATAAATTTAGAGTCCAACTGTGCTACAGTCCTCGTGGTCCCTGCCTAGAGCACAATGAAAAGAAATCTCCAGCACCACTCCTATGCAAAAGAAAAAAAGTTTATAGCTGGAGATAACTGTTCTGTACAGAGCATCTGAAAACAGCAAAAACGCTGAATCCCATCAGGAAAATAAATCTTGCTCACAGCAAAGGTTGATTTCACAGAAGAGTGGAAAAGAAAACATTCAAAAGGAAATACAAAGATTTAAGTGGGATAGGATAAAACAATATGAAACTTAATGGGAGAAAACACTTGTATCTTATGAGGAAATGCACTTGGATATTGCCTTTTAAAATATAAATGAGCCTTGGACTAAAGTAGGCTAATCATTAAAGGCAGGTTTCTTGATGTTATCAGCAGAAATACTTCAGTGCAGAGCAACGTAGTTTGCCTTTGGGGTTTATATGTGTAGGTGCCAAATTTTCCTTGGGACTCCATCACTGCTGTATGAATTCCCAGTCTTTAATACCATGACAGCAAGCTACAAATAGTGCAGTGCGCCGAAAGGTCCCTTCAGGAGTCACCAAGGCCCCAAGGCGGCACTGGAGATGGGGCTCAGCACACGGGTGTGGGAGGAGGAAATGCCTGCCGGGGCCATTGCAGCGAGAGGTGCTTTTTGGTCCTCATCTCCCCAGAGCAGCTTCTGCCACGCAAAGAAGGATGTGCTTTGTGCCTGCTGGCATGGCTGCCTGCAGAGAGGCCCGAGGGAGAGCTGAAGTGGCATGGAACAGGGACAGGAGCATGGCCAGGAGGAAGGACAGAGCAAGGGGAACGAAACCAGAGCACAGGCACTGCCTGTGCCAGTCACATGCAGGAAGCACATCCTTTTTCTCAAAACACCACTGTTAGCACCTTGCCATCACTCTTTTGCACAAGGCATGCTGTGAGGGTGATTGCAGGGAATGCAGCCACGCTTCCAGCAGCTCCCATGGAGCCACGCTGGGCACAGCAGTCTGCTCAGTGTCCCACCGCACACCTTGGCCATGCTGTTCTTCACAGTCCATCGAGCTGCAACACCTGCTCCCTTCTCAGGTTGCTTCGTCTCCCTGGATCAGAACTAACAAGGTGTCACGTTCAGCGACATGGCTGGTGACAGCTTTCCTCCACCTGCAACCGAGCTGCCAGCCTCCCGGCTATGCACCCTTCTCTGGTGAAGGGAGAGGTGTCCTCTCGCCTTTGAGCCTCCACTGAGCACTGGTTGCTCCTTGGCAATGCCTACCTACCCTTTCCCCCTTTACCTGAGAGACAGAAGCCCATTGAATTGACAGCTTACAGACCCCAGAAAAAAAACAAACACCACACACAAAAAAAACAAACAAAAAACCCCCAACACAACCATAACTAACTCTTTAGCTGCAAACACACCCTACAGTTATATTTTTTTTTTCTTTTTTGGACATTTGCTTTTTCAGAAAAAAATAAAATCACAGGGCACAATACTTCCAATACAGCCTGCTGCTGCAAACAAGTGCATCACACAAGCACGGTAGGCAATTCATTGCTATCACGCTGCTAGTAATCCTACCTCACCCTTAAGCATTGATTTCATTGCATCAGTTCTCTGCCTACACAAAATACAAAGTTTTGTCCACATACATACATCCAAATATATTTTATGTGTAACCAGGAACACAGTAGGTACTTCCAATCTGGATTTCTTTACTTAGCAGTCGTTTCACATTTTCCAGAACAGACTATGAAGGCCAGAGGTATAGAAAAGAAAGGTGTCACGAGAGAGATATTTCCAGCAAGTGACTGGAATAGCTTGTTGTAAGCAGGTTTTCCAATTGTGAACAAACCAGGATACATATGGTGTTTCCTGTGCCTTTACTGGTGTAAGTGATGTCTGAATCAGGCCTTAGAGCCTATAAGGTTGCTCATTTCAATTAACACAGCAAGAAACACCAGTTGTCAGCTTTCATGCCCATGACATGATCTGCTGGATACTGGCTAAGCTGTTGCATGGCAATTTGGATATTGTATACTGAAGGCAACAGTTTGCATTCACACCGTATGATTAATGGAATACAGTTCTCACTAATCACAGGAACTGTACATATTCAGCTACCTAGTCCTACACTTGCTTTTGTCAATACCAAAAGCCAAAATCCTGTTGAATTAATCTTCCAAATTTCAATCATTCTGCAAAATAAAGACACATTTCATTTACAATTTCCTGAGGAATTAGAATCAGACCATCATTCTTCCCAGTCTGTTTTGGGCTGAATAGCCACATACATGTGACATATGAAAATGGCAGGCCTTTTGAAATGTGAAAATATGCAGTTTCCCCCAAGGCTATAAAAATCAGTGGGAAGACCAAGATCAGAACAGAGACATTTTTTTGCTCACAGCCACAGACCCAAGGTTCTGCAAAATGCGGTCTACTGAGAAACATGCTCAGAGCATCTGTAGGTCGATGTTACTGGTTAGTTAGTGCAGAATTGCTTTGAGACTGATTTTCTTCCTCATAATATGAGGTACAGAAAAACATTTGAGACTGTTTTTAATGGGCACCATCATTAACTACTGTCACAATAAAAGGTACTTCATGTTTAGTAGGCATCCAATTCCAGCCTTGATTCAGTCCATGATTTCTTCCTCTGAATAGACCTATTTTTAATTAACGTATTTGCAAGTGTCAGCATTGCTACAGTAGGTACATGTTTTTGCTTGTGTCTGCCTCACATCTTTACACTGTCTGCAAGACTAACCTAGCATACTTAATGTGTACCTAATTATTTTGCACAAACTTACAGGTGAATCGAATGTACTTTCCCATATTTTTAAGCAATGCTTGGCCAGAACTGTCTGCTGTCATCCAATACTAGCTGGTGGTCCTCACCAGGAGGAAAACAGCCCTCGTTATGGAAGAAAGCCAGAAAATTTGCTAAGAATTGCATGATTGAAAGGGTGGTGGTTATTTTTAAACTTAAATCCTTTACTTTGTTAATATGTTTTTGTCTTGCCAAATGCCAACATCTACTTCCTACCTTTAGGCAGGGTCAATCCTGTCAATCAGATGATCAATGGACTATCACAGGCACTCAGCTAACTCTGAAAATCACAACCTGCCTACTCTAATCCTCAGGCCAATTCAACAGCTCTACAACTGTGTATCTTAGAGCCTAAAACAGCCAACGTGGAATTCTTCTCATTACCACTGTTTCTTATTAAATCACACAGAAATGACATGCTTGAAAAAGATGGAGATTTGTTTCCACATAAAGTTATTTCCTGTGAATGCTTTCACACATCCTTTGCCTAACATAATTTTCATGAAAATGATATATAGTCATAAAAAAAAAAATGCAGAAAGCCATATGTAATTCCCAAGGGGAATTACACTGCAATAGCATTCAGCTAGCTTACTCCAAAGGTCTCCTCTGATCCCAGCAGAGAAGCCTGAAAATCTACCCTGCCCACCTTACCTACCAGAATCAAAAGGAGCAGCCTTGACAGTACTTGAGGTTACTTAAGAGCAGCATTCAAACTTTTCATTGTGTTAACGAGATAAGAAAGAATTAATAAGGAGATACAAATAATAAATACAGCATCACCCACCTTAAATTCAAGCAATATTTACTACGCCCTTACTATTTGTGCCTGCCTGCCAACATTTCACAGAAAATAAAGCTACAAATACTGCCATGTAAAGCAGTTTATCACATTTGTTTTCAGGTTCTTACTTCTGCTAAGTCATCTCACTGAATAAAGAAGTACTGAATTATAGAACTGAAAGTTTATATTACACTAAAAGGAAGCTTGAGACTTGTGTGATTGCACAGTATGTAGAAATCTATGTCAACCCGTTCAGACACTTGCTTAGGAAAGTTTCAGAAAACAAAAAAATATAACAAGCTCAGAAATCTCTGAAGATAAGCCAACCTTTTCATGTATTGCCCTTTATTTCCAGGGTTTCAAAACTGGATTAACTGCAGTAGTACAGACAAGTATATTCACTGTGCTAATGCCCTGAGTTCAGTTCAAGTTTATTACACCAAATATGCTCCATTAGGATTTTATCTTTTACCTGCACCTCCCTGTGCTCAGTAAGACTCTTCTATTCATCAGGTATGAGAAGCACAAAACAGGGGTGGAACCTGCCTTTTTAATTATCTTGTACTAAAGTAGCCCCACGATGGAGCTGAACAGCTCCAGTTCTCTTATTTTAGAGCATCTCATTATCTACGGAAGATCATGAACTGAAAGAAAAGGTATGCTGAGGATGCTATTGATTACAGCTATATTTGCCATGATTCAATAAGTTGAAATTTCATATACCAAATATTAAATTACTGAAATTACGCACTGTCTCATCTGCATCCATTTTTTATTCACTTTTATTTGGCTGAACATTTTAATCTTACTTACACAGTGACTAACTAAAAGTAAATGACGCATTCCTAATATTATAAATATGAAAAATAGGGTGTGCTCAGGGACTGCAGTTGAATACATTAAAATCACTCAGTTTTCTAGTTAACATATTTCCATCCCTTTTATGTACAACCTTTCACATTCAGTTGACAGACTAGAAATTCATGGCCTTATAAAAACCACTGTCTTTATTTTCTGTTGTGACAGCAGAAATTGTCCAAAATCTCTAACAGTCTCCCTAAAGGACGCTCCCTAGCTGGTAGTTCCCAGGTGCAGCGCAATCTGAATCTGAGGTGAACATCATGTCAAATTCCACTCATCTGTCAATGTAGTGGATTATTTCTTGAGAGACTGAAATTGGCTGCCTGGAATCAGAACACCATCAATCTTATTCATGTAGGGTGTGGAGAAGCTGCCTGAGAAAGGCTCACAGGAGGGAAAGCTTGGCTGTTTCTAAGTAGGTGATGAGGCAGCTGTAAAACCTTCACTCTATCTGTATCACATCTCCAAGTGAAAGATTTTGTCATTTTTCACGTTTCCCCAATACTTGGTATGCATTCAGTGTCTTGCTGTTCTCATTTCATAAAAAAGGTGATTTTTCAAGCTTAGGCAAATGTTGCAGAGCTCTGAATCTGCCCAGCACTCATTTTTTCTCATAATGTCACTTGTTTCAAGTGATTTTGTAAAATGAGATTACATTTTCCTCTTACCTATCTTTTTAGCTGGGCTGATTTTTCCTATTTCTTTCACTGGGGGACAGACTCAAACAACCTGCAGCGTTACTTGCAATTGCATTGTAATAAATATTTTGTTCATTTCTCTACAGGTCCCAAATAAGGACCTCACCACTCAGCTTCAACTACTCTCAAACTTTTGGTGCCAGCTAGTGAAGATAACACCTTTAATTAATCTGATGCTCTGACATAGCTACTGAGAGCTGGTCTATCAAAGATTCAGGTCTGTTCCTCTATGCTATGCATATTTTATTACAAGAAAGCAAGGCAGTGCCAATACCTGATTTTGGACAATGAAAGTAGTTGGGAAAACTTTGAGTCCTTAAGGTTGCTAAAGACCTGCGGTTCTTTGAATACCTGTCTTTGAAGGTATGCCATTAGATAAAAGAACTATTAAATTATTAGTTGCCACATCATTAAATGATTCATCACTGCGAGTTAACATTTTCCATCTTTCATTTCTAAAGCTCTTAAAACCTCTCCTACCTTTCTTTGCATCCAAATTTGTTAAGCAACATTCTTGACCCATCTAATTTTAACCAGGTGATAATACTGTGCTAGAATGCCAACTTCATAATTGTTAACATGGTACACATTCTTCAGAGAGCAATTAACAATTGAAAAAGTTACATGATCCATTTCCATTAATAAAAACACAATAAAACTACTAATGTGCAGTCTCTGTGGATCACAACAGTCAACGTGAGCTGCATTTTCCACTGTGGGATTTATTCTGACTTGACAGGCATTTCATTCCATTGAAAGACAGTCCCAAATTCTCCTCTGGGCTGCACTTTCACAAACCCATCAATTTTCAGAAGTAAACTTGAGAACAACTGTGTCTCTCATTTATGCTAAGGTAAATACCCAACCTCCAGTAGACACTAGTAACTGAGTGAGATTTGGTGCCAGTGGGACCCATGTCCAGTATGGATCAGGTAACTACGAAGTTATCCAAACCTGTGTTGTCACAACACCTTTGAGTTATACACCCATTCAAGAACTGCATGAAATGGGGAGAAGGGAAGATGGAAAAAAGAACAGAGAGAGAGACAGAGAAACTAAACAATTGTCTGAAGTGGGATTCCTGTGTTGGGAAGTTGTTAGGAGATGACATTAAAGGTTGAATAATCCAACATCAGATTGATAAAGCACAACACATTAGACCAACCAAAAAAAAAAAGATGCTGTGCAATGTAAAAGGTAAGCAACTCATAAAAGTTAAATGAGAAAAAGGACTGTGATTATTCAATCATTTATCAAGACAGACACAAGCATGGGCAGAGAGCCTGCAATCTTATGGCTTCCCACAGCCGATTTCAGTCCTACCTGGTCTGTGCAGGTGATGCTGCTGGAAAGTGTGATGGAGGGACCCCTGACAGAGCAGCATTGCACAGGCACTTATCCACAAATACAGGACCCAGGACATTGCAGAGACCACTGCCATTCTCTAAACAAAATATTAGATAGACGTTATTATCCATTGCCTTTCAGCACACAGAATAGTCAGCTGTCATTATAACAGTATTTTTAATATTTCTACCACCACCTCTCTTACTCCTGTTCCTAAATGTGTTTTATCTCTTGGTTATTTTTTCCCCCCTGGAGGATGCAATTGTCTTACAACAAAGGTCATGTCCAAAAAGGACAGCTGATATAACAAGATGTCAACACAGAAGCCTGGATAACTTTAATAATTCAGTGGTAAAAATGAAACTATAATGATCTGAGGACTAAAAAACTCAATGTAAATAGAAGGCTGGAAAATATTCCCGCACTGGTCAGTAGCTGAATTTACAGAGGAGTTAAATAAAAAAAAAAATAATTAAGCAGCCAGCTGAAAAAACACGATGCCCAGACAACGTCAAAACTACTTTAAACACGTTACAGGTAGGCATACAACAACCTTGGGTATCTGAGATGCATTTCAAAAATACTTCATCCCCAAGACTGGAAGGCTAATACTGACCCAGAAGGTAACACTTTATTGTTTTTGACTCTTGCGAGCATTAATTTTTAATCATGATGCTGCCTGCTAAACGAAGTAATTGTTTCTCAGAATTATGTTCTAATCCCCAGATGAAATGAGCTTCCTTTTGTTCGACCTGTGCATATAAAGGGACTGGGGTATGGCCAGACTGAATTTCAGACATATTCTATAGAAGATTTGATCTTTTCACAGAGTAGATAGCATCAGAATTTTTTTAAAAAAAGATTTCTATTACAAAGAGGAAGAGCAATCTCTTTGTCTCCCAGTGCTGGCATAATTGGCCATCCATTACAAACAAATGTGGTTTTCCATACTTGTATTCATCACTGTACTAACTGGCTAAATCTCCCTCTGACTTTTTAACTTCCAGCAGCTCTTTCTCAGTACCTGCAAGGATCGGGAGGTTTGCAAGGCTCAGCTACGCTACACATCGTCCAGTTCCCCTAACAACACCTTCTGCTGCATTTCATATTGCCAAATTAATCAAACTTCAGGCACTTTCCTTATCCAGCCAATGACGTGATGCTGTCTTCTATCTAATAATCCAATCAGCTTAACATCAGCTCCACAGAGAAAGAAAGAGTTCGAAAAATTAAATCTCTCACACAGAAAAATCATGTATTTAAGAAAAAAAAATTCAAAAAATCAAGAGTCTGTATGTGATCTATTAGGGCATTTCTGCAGCAGGAAAATTAGCAATATTAAAATAGTGAAATACAGTGGTAATAAAATATATGCTTCCCCACCCAATATTAAAGTAGCATGCAGTCTTTAGGAAGCTTTTTAAGTCTGGTTGAGAGGAACCACATAAACTGACAAGTATAATTAATAGAAAACACCAAATATTATTTCAATAAGAACATGAGGCTCTTTCTCTGCGCTGTTTGATGCACTGCTTAGCATGTAATTAATTTCATTTCCAACCGTTTACTTTGCAGTATTCAATGTACTTTTTCTCCCCTCTTTTTAAACCTCTTTATCTTGCAAAAGAGATTCAATCCCTTCAGATCAGGGAGCTCCCAGTAGGTTTCACACGTCTCTGGGAATTAATGCCTTCTCGTAGTATTTGGTGTTCCATGCTTTTTATACAAAATGCTAAGAGGGAAAGGTAACTCTCACATAAGGATATTTCAGGTATTGAGGTTATTTAAACTGAACTTTAAAAATCCTAGCTGAACAGTGAAGCAAAGCCAAACTTCTATTGCTAAATGCTTCTGTGTCTTTCCTCCAGCATCAGCATCGTATCCTTAGCCACATGGAGAGCAGACTTCTTAACCCACTCAGTCTTTATTATTAGCTTCCTGCCTTTTTTTTCCTTTTATTAAAAAAACCCTCTCTCAAACTACACTATTTCAAACTACCTTTGCTCAAAGCCCAGCATTTCTTACAAACATTTCTTCATGCGCTTGTCAGCAAACTGCTTTCACATACACACTTTTACACACAGATCATCTTATCATTAGTAAAGAAACACAGCAGTGAGTATTCCTCCACTTATCTGATGATCTGATTTGCTTTCTGAATCTTAAATCCTAAAGAAGAGCTCCTTACCTGAGTAATCCAACCAAGAGCAGAGCACTCTATTAGTGTTCATTGGAGAGATCTAACACTTTTTTAAATCCATCTGTGTCACAATAAGGGATTTTTAATAGCTTCCCAGTAATCTTCTTTATCAGGATTAAAAGAAGAAAAAAATCTTTTTCATTACAAATCCTGTTTCCAGAGTAAAGAAGACATCTGAGCTCTAAGACTGCCGTCAGAAAAGTGGCCAAGGTTTGAGGGGTGGAAACCTTCTCATTTTCACCTTTAAATCATCTCCTAGTATCACCTTCTGCTTGATGAGACCTTTGAAGTGATCTTGAGATAATTTGCAGCTTCCAGGATACTTAAGGACGAGGAGCAGTTTAGGTTTAATGACAGAGGAGCCTTGCTCCAGCGCAGGCAGTGCAGAGTAAGGCAGTTGTATGTACACTGCTATACGATGCTGTAAGTACCGTTGCCTATTTCAATACATCCCTGCTTGGGAAAGTATCACATGCCTTAAAGCGACACAGCCCTCGGTTGCAAGGCTCAGCCAGGCACTCGCTACTCGCCGGGGCTTAGCAACTGGAGCTGCATTTAAATACCAGCACTCAGACTTTGCACAGAGCAGAAGAGCAGCTGGTTTTGTCTGCGAGGAGCAGGTATGAATGGGCAGAGGGGGGTGGAAGAGCAAAGCCGTTGGAGAGGCGAAGGACTAAATACCCAATGAGCAATCTGGGAGACACGTTAATTCTGCCGGCGAAGGCTTTATTCCCTTTATTCCCCAGGCGCTGCTCTGGCACATACTCGCAAGAGGCAAGTGAGACTTAAGGAAGTCGCTCCCATTTCAGGGGAGAGCGGCACATGCTTGTGAACAGGGAGGGGTGGTGCAGGGAAAAGTGTAACAAAAGCCAGGGGAGGGCAGGAGACTCCTACACGCTCCCATGGTCTTTCCAACACCTTACCACAACTCCGAGTGAAATCTTTCACTCCAACTGCATTTCCGATGCATCTCGGCAGACAATAGGGAAAGAGCTCTGATTTACTCCTAAATGCTAAAGCTAAGGTATGCCAGATTATTTATTACAGTTATCTGTTTATTGTCTACATCTTAAGTGGCCATTTACAGGAATGGAGTGGTTTCTTCTCCCTCTTGTACAACATGTAATTGTTTTTTAAAGAGCCATTGTATGGACTTAATACATACCAGTCATTTAGCATTACAGCTCTCATGTCTGCCTACAAAATAAAGAAGGCTTGGAGACAAAACAGAAACTTCCATTTTAAGAGCCCAGGGTGCATACTATAATAGAACATGGGATTTTTCTTTTTTCTCCTTGATAACTTGTGGTAAGAGTGTACTACCTTCACTACTTACATCTCCAGACATCAAACAGCAGTAAATAATAGTAGTAAGTAACCTTACTCTGAAGTACCTCCTCCTCAGCGCCCAAGGACACTATCTCAGCAGATACATGATGACTAACTTGACAGACCACACACTCCTTTGGAGCTGCAGTATTTTACTGGGTAATACATATTAGGAGACTCGACCCACAGACTGACAGGAACTTTACGCTGTTCTCTGTCACTGTGCTCAGAGCAGCCAGCTCTTAAACAATAAAGCAATTGGGGGTTGGGAGTAGGAGGGCATGCATGACAGTAACACAGGAGACTATTGGCAAGAGAACCCTCCCTGCACCACAGGCTGCCACCACAGCATAACTCCCATCAGGTCCCTAAGTAGTGCTGTGGAGGAAAGGGTGTCTTAGGACAAGTCTTGTGACAACCAGAGATGCTTTCATGAGGTCAAGATTTTTTTTGGGTGCTTTGTATAAAGACACATGGCATGAGTAGTGTTGCAGAATATAATGTTCTTTTTAATAAAGGTTTTCTTTTCCCCCAGAGTTTCTTAAATGCTGGAAGAAGGCCAAGAACTGGGGCAGTTGTTGCTACTTTCTGGCCTCAGAAGGGTCTAGAAGTGTCAAAGAAAGCTGATGAGAGGCAACCAAGGCATACCAAGTACCAGAAAGAACTGATGAGCAAGGAACCAGGACCTGGGCTCAGGTGCAGCCCATAGCAGGTGGTGGTGGGTGGGGGGGCTGCTGTGGTTTGCTGCCAAAGCCGCAGGGAGGCTCAAGACCTTCCCCTCTTTCCATGGGAGTATGGGGGGTTTCTGCAGCACCTGAGAGGGGCAGGTGATGGGAATTTATTTTAAAGTAACACACCTGTTTAACAAGCTATGTTCCCACTAGGACTTGTGGGGAAACTATGAGGGAAAGGGTATGGAGTGGGGAGCTGTGAAGAAAGAGGGAGAGCAGCCTTAAGAAACAAATAAAATCTAGGAAAATGGAAGGCCTTGCGGATAGCAGGAGGAATCAGACAAATTGTGACCGCACACCTTGGCAGAGTAGGCAGAGACAGATTTATGCAAGATACAGATTTATGTAAGGTACAGCAGAACTGTCACTCTGCCAAGCACTGCTAACTCCCAGCTCCATGAGGCTAATGCCACCATAACCCCTGACAGATGCTGCTATTGCTCAGGACAAGCTCTGCAGAAACATGGGACATGTTGTTTCTGCAGGGTAGGGGGGGAGATCAGAGGGAAAGAAGAGAATATTAAACAGCATGTGCTTGCAGTCTCTTTCCTGCCCTGGCTCCCAGCATCAGACAGAGGAGTCCTTGGCAAATCTTGCAAAAGCATCCTCACACCTGCTTTGATGTCTTTGCTGCCAATTTTAACTTTCAGTGGACCAAGAAGACATGAAACAGCTCCTCTTACCTTGCTCTGAGCTAGGCACAGTGTCATCTTCACCTGGTACTGAGGAGCTTTAACCTCTGCACTTCAGGAGTCACTGGCTTTGACAGGATGGAGATGATGCTTTACATGTGCCTATGGGCCCACATGTTGAATGTGGGGCTACTAACACTGACACATTGGAAAGAAAATTTAGGAAGGAAAAATAAGACACTAGTGAACAATCTGCACATTTCAAAATCCTTCCTCGTGAAAAGGGAAACTGAAAGAGCAGTTTATCTCTACAAAGAAGAGAGATGGAACAAAAGGTTGTGTCAACGATCCTGTGCAATGGCAGCTCCCACTAGCACTAGGGTGGGATGTATCCAGGCCCTGCAGAGAGGGAGAACAGCCTTTGGGTGACATGGTCCATCCCTGGCTGCTGGGAGGTGAGGTGTAAAAAACAGGTTTTTCTATCTCCACTCTAATAGCTGATGGTGAACAGAAGGAAGGACAGGGACCAGGACCCGAGCTACCCGTCAGACAGCATGGAAAACTGCCTATCCACAGGTCTGAAGGACTCCATGGGGTTCTGGGCAGGGTTGCCAAAAGCAGACCAGCACACTGGTGTGATATTTCCAAGATGAAGGTAGGTTGCAAGGGGTCAGCAGGTATCAAACTGTATTTGAGACAGGCTGCCTCACACACACAAGGACTGTATTCACAAGAATAGCCTTTTCCTCCTGGTTCCACCATTCATCCAGAGATGCCAAGTGAATGACAAAACCGGGCAAATAAAAATAAATGCTCTTCGCTGCCTGAACCTCTATTTATCACAATTTTCTGTGTGCACAGAAAAGGAGAGCATATGCAACTTGGGCAGAGTAATGCAGACAGCAGATTGGTACTTGCACCCAAATAAGGATCTCTGACCTCTGCTTTCTGCCTCCTCTGCCTCTCTCCTTCTCTCCCCCCCCCCCTTTTCCCCCTCTAGAGATTTAAGAGGGCAAATCCCAGGCATGTATTCGGGGTCTGAAGAAGGCTTATCACCTTTGAAATGCAAAGCTCATTAGTTCTAGTGCTCCTAGGACAATGAAGGTTTGTTTTTCACAGCTTGTGTTCTCCATCCCTCCCCAGCTGCTTCCACTCACCCTACAAAGCTCTTTTCTATAGACCCAAACTGAGTCTTGGCTGCTGCCTGGGCAGCAGGCAGCACACACTGCAGCTCCTCCGTACCTACATGTTCCCACCCCACATAAGCCAAGTGTAGTCTAACAGCAAGTTTCACCTTACCTCCACTAAAAGCCAAATTAATGTCTCTTTTCTGACATCCACAACATTTATGGAGGCTTTTTTAAAATCTGATAGAGCAGAAGGTTTGCTTGGCCCCCTACCAGTTTTCTTCCTCTCTTGAAGGAAGTCTGGTCCAACCTCAGTGACTGAACTGAACCTGTAACCTTTCTTCCCTATGTCTTCTACAACAGCATTAAATCCTTTAGTCTATATTGTCAGACTTCTTTCTCCTTTAGCTTTTCCAGTAGCAAGAGAAGATACATTGATTTTCTTAGAAGCAGCCATGCTGACCAAGAAAAGCTCAGCTAGAAAGCTACACAATTTTTCATGAAAGAAAAACATCAAAAAATATTTGGGGTTTTGCCTGGCTGCAACCACAGCCTCTGTTGGCTAAAATATACACAACAAAAGCCTGAAAAAGCAGAGCCAAACAACTTGTGCAGGAAAAAATTTCCCATGGGAGCCCAGGATCTGGTTCAGACAGTCCCACCTCAAGCACAGGGTGCTGGGAAATTTGCTGTTTCCATCACAGGTGCATCTATGTAGATATAAGGGATCAGCCAACAACACAGCAACACCAGGGAACAGTGCAACACACAATGGAGAAGCTTCACTTGCTGCACTTGGCACCCAGAAACGTGGTGGCCCCTTCCCACCCTGTTATCTCATGCCACACTACTGCACTACCCCTTTCTTTGCTACTTAAGCCACACCAACCTTGTTTGGTGGAAGCAACAGTTTCATCAGCCATCCCCCACCCTCAAATGTACAGAGAAGATCCAACCAACAAGACAACAAAGCCAAAACCATTAAAAAAACAAAACCACATAAGCACCATAAGTAGCTTGTATTGGAAAATGACGGCAATTTAAATAACTTTGAATACTGACAAAAGCAGGAAGAAGTGAGAGCAGAGCACCAAAGGAAAATTTTTCACAGTTATTTTTCCCAGCCTACCTTGAAGGTGCTGCTATTCCTTGTTAAAGGGATGTCTAGTTTTCACAATTGCTGTGTTTGGGGGATACAATGATTCCTCTTCTTACAGTTTTTCCATGCCTAAGAGGAGAGAAAGAAAAAGGAGAACACATCTATATTTGTCAAGGAAGTTTATATCAAAAAGTTTGTGTCCTACTTTTTAAAGTATGTAGGACAATGCACAAAAAAAATATCTCAACCGTTATCTATAGCTTGCCATTAGCCAACAGGATCAGCACTTGCTAAAGATTAACAAAATGAATTATCTGTGCAGTACATTATCATCACACAACAAAATTTCAATAGCACTCAGTGTATTTAAAATCCAACCATAAAAACATGACTGCGCATAGGATATCATGGCAGGTAGACATAACCTTCATATAATGGAACAAGTTGTTTATTTAGTTTCAGTTCAGAAATACCAAAAAGCAAAGTAATCTAAGTTAACACAACCCTAGAGTGATACTGGTCATGGTGTTCTTGCCAATAGTGATATTGTTATCCTTTATCAGCTATATATTAGCTGGAGAGATCACCCTGATCTGAAAATCCAGTTCATTGATTCTTAACTTCTGCACAACACAAAGCCAAGAGCCTCCAGCTCAGACATTCTTACATTAGCCTAGTTGAACACATTCTAAGAAATACTATTGAAGTATTCTTAGTTTCAGAATGAACTATTACTATTGTCAGTCTGCAGCTGCTTTTCCAGACCATTTAGAAACAAATTACATGCAGGACCCACCTACAGCAGACAAACCATGGGCCAGAGTACATGAACTGAAAGTTAATATATCTATAGTCAGAGAGGACACTTGGCGTTTGATTTATCAGTTTCAGTACATCAAATATCAGTCCTCAAGCACAGTTTAGCATTTACTTTTGCTGTTGAAAAGTAAATTTTACATGAAGGTAAAAGTGCTTTCAATATTCACAACATAAATAAAATAAATCCAACAGAAACAAAGCAATTGAGGCAGCAATCAAATTCACTAGTGAGTTCAGACATGGTCACTGGGATATCTTCATTCCCTCTAGGCTTGCTATGATCCTACCTTTCAGGTAAACTTAAACGATAGGTCTCCATTATCCCTAGGCAATAAAAAAAGAGGCTTCAACAGCAGCTAAAGTAAGCCTCTTCTGTCAAAGTTCACATATTTTAAACATCAGCATAGAAATGGGGCTATCTAGGAAACAAATTTCTCCCTATAGCGCTGCAGCAAGCCACCCCCAGCTTGATAGCCCATCTCTTTCTCAGCTGCACTGTGGCAGACTCCCCACCAGCACCCCCAGCCCAGCCAGCCTCACCTCTTCTCCAAGCTCAGAGCAAATAGTAGAAAAAGCAACCAGAAGCCACAGCAAAAAGGCTTACCACACAGACCAAAGCTGAAAAATACATCACCCCTTTCCCATCTACCCTCAACCCTCCTACCACTGTGAGGAGAAAGACCTTCCCCAACACACCACGACAGCCCAAAACACAAACCACGAACACAACCAAGAACACACTCCACCAGCCCCAAAAGCCAAGCTTCCAAGACATCAACCTTAAAACAAACAAACAAACCATAAAAATTCAGATCTCAGCTCACAAGCAGGTTTAGCTCTTGTTTCTGTCTCTCCCTAACACAATAAATAAATAAATAAAAAATCTTTCTATAAATTTGTGGCTAGTTCCTCCACTCCCAAAGCAAACCCCACCCAACTCCTCTCACCTCCTTTCACAGATTGGCAATTTCTATAAACTCAAACCACCTGAGCCTTTAAAGGGTCCACATCCTGGCATAGGAATGAGCTGGTCTGAAGGCTCAAAAACTACCAGGTGCAAAGTATTTGCTTGTTAAAGAAAATCGCAGTAACAAGGCACAGCCAGGCTGATTTGGAACATATGCCAGGATGTGTGCTAGGGAGCACTGCATGGAGCTCTGCTATCAGCCTAATGCCTCTCCTGGCTGTGAAGCATCTCCAGGCTCCCAGGTGTGCCAGGGTGCTCCAGTACATATCAAATACACATCCTGGCACAACCCAGCACCTGTGCTCAGAAGTGTCTTATTTCGGAAAGAAAGCTTTGGCCAGTACCTCTGCAAAAGGAAAATGCAAGGAGCTGATCCCATGCTGCAGTGTTGCACTTCTGGTCTTGATAACTCCAGATTCTACCCTGAAAATAGCACTTTAAACTCTACTAACTCTGCATTGGCCCCAGCTGCAGAGGAAATCTCAGCTCTTATATTACACTAGGGGACTGACCAAATAGCTTATCTGCAAACCTGTGTATTTGCTTCCACTTTATCACAAAGAAAGCCAGTGCTGGAAAAAAAAAATTAACAAATTGAGAGGTGTCTTTGCTACTGGACCCCTGCAGTGTGAACTCTTGTAATAGATTTACTACATGATCTTAAATTATGCTTCAGTTTATTACTGCTAAAATGCCCTGTATTCTGTCCCCACACACCTAGTTTAGTATGCTTGGAGATCCTCAGATTAGAGGTGCTGCACAAGGAAATTTGATTATGCATGAAATGCCCTAGTGTGCAATACTGTAGCCTAAAGTTTGTAGGAAAATCCTTGAAAAGATCAAGCAAGCAGACAGAGAAAATTTCTGACTTCATTTATGTTCATGGAAGAAAACCACCAACCAACCAAAAAAATGAGAAAGCAACAAAAAAGACACCCTTAAAGAGATAGAAATGAGAGACTGGGGAAAGTTCTCTCACTGGAACAAAAAAAAAAAAAGCGAGAATCAACATGAATATGTGATACTCAGCAGCCAGAACTTCCCTGATGCCATCACTTCAACAAACACAATACCTTGAGATTTAAATCCTTGTACCAGCTATAGGCTTCATCATTATTTAAGTAAAACACTCTAAAGCTCTCTTCCATACCTCATCTGCTTGTTTGCAGGGCTGGGCAGCACGCTTGAGCCAGAGCCCCGTGTGCTGTGCTAGTGCTGGAAATGGTTAGTTTCTGAGTAAAGAATTAGTGCATGAAATGAGCATGGAAAAAATCATATACTGTTCTGCCTGTGCTTCAAAACAGGTTGGTTGATTGACAGCAAACCCTATATAATAATTCCTTCTAGGCAGATGGCAAGATCACGATTTGCTCTTCGGTTGCAATTTTCCGCTGTCTCTCACAAGCAACCTAACTATATGATCTACCAATAAAAGAAGGGTTTGGGCTGGTTTATATGTGTTTTACAATGTTCACATCAAAACATATGGATTAATATTGTGACGAGTTCTCGTGTTCCGTTTTGTAAAATTCTGCCTTGAATTTACCTCCAACATCTCATAGCTGATTGTATGTAGATAATAGCTTCATAAATCCACACAAAAGCAACTTGCAAATCCCTACACAACCCCTGACAGACAATACTCTTTTGAACGTTTGCGTAGGTGTTGAAAATCTTGCCATACATCTCAAGCTCTCTAAGCACATATTGTTTTTAGGCTGCCATCTGCTAATGCACAGTTCCACCCTACGAGAGATGCAGGAGTGCTCCAGTCTCCAGTCTGTTCTGTTTTCAGATTTACTCTTTTATTCCTTCCAATTCTCAACACTCATATTCTGTCATTCTTACCCCTCACTGCAGTTACAAAGTTCAAGAATCCCATTCACACCACTGCTAATTTTCAGTCATAAAGAGCATTTATTGAATGCGTACCCAGGCATTTGCTTTAATGAACCAAAGCAATACTTTGTGCAGTGGTGTCCCTGGAAGCAGATTCATTTGTCTCCATGTCATCTGGTGTGCACATAGAGAGGGGCTGGGCCAACCAGGAACTCCTGAAGCACTTGTTTCCAGTGCTTGTATACTAAAAGCAAGGGAAGAAGACAACTCCCAAAGAAATAATGTGGTTAACATCTTGAACAAAGCAAGCCGTGCACATCACAGTGCAGAATGTCAGGATCTAATTATCATAATAAGGAATGATGAACATTATACTTGACTGGTTTTGCTCTTCACTGAAATTGTCAGCAGTACTCTTTTTCTTACTGCTGCTTTTGCTCCGCTACCAAGCATATTAGCAAAATTTACAAGATGATATTTAATTCAAATTATTTTTGTTACAAAACAGATTTATAAGAGATAATTTAGGTTAGGTTTTCTATGCAGGATCTGCCACTAAAATATATTGGAAACTGCAAATTTAACTCTAGGAAACTGAGGAGTATGTTATCACATGCCAGCTGAAATTTATCTGCTTTGATCCTTTTTTTATATTCCTCTTCTCCCACACATCCCTTTTACTACCCCACCTTCTTCTCAGGTTTTCAAAGATTTTGTTGTCATTTGCTTCTGAATAAAATACTGGATTCTTTTGGCATTGTAGGCTCTGTACATCAAATCATTGTTCATCACACCCTGACGTCTGTGCACCAAGCAGAGAAGTCAGAATAAGTGAGCATACACAATGGTGCAGAAATCCTTCCCATATTGCTTGCAAAGCATGGAAGTGAATAAAAGAGGACTAAGAAAAGAAAACAGAGATTGGAAAATGAAAATATAAAGGGGTGTATGTTTGAATGAGGCACAACTAGTAGTTTTGCTTTTTTTCCAGCTTGTACAGCAAAAAAACTCTCATTCCCTAAATTGTACAAAAATGGTCTGATAGACTTAAGTTATATGTTTTCCTTGATTTCAGTAATCAAGGTAAACTGGGACAATCTTTCCCATTGAAAAAAGAATTCTTTTTACATCTAAGCAACGGTAGTAGTTTTTGTTTCTTCCACCTATCCTCCAGCAGAAGATTGCAGCTGCCTTTTTACAAGCTTTTGGTTGCTAGAGATATAAAGTCTCTCTTCAAAGTATGACAGATGAATTCTCATGCAATTAAATATGATACCTTTTAGAGAACCTGAAAACAACCAATGGATTTTCAGAAAAATGCTGAAAATTGGCTTAATGTTGCATAAATAAAGATATTTATGCAACCTGGAATGAAATTCTACCACAAAGCAGGCAGCTAGGCCCTACTTAGAATATCAAATCCTTCTTTTGACAGTTTGCATGGGTCTTTAATGGACATGGGGCCATTTGCTGGTGTTCTGAATGTCACCTGATACAGTCATCACAGCTAAATTTTAAATATGAATAATTTTTTCAGTCAGCATAATATCCAGTTGGCTCCTCCTTCTATTTCCCCACAGGGTGCTGAAAAATGTTAAACTGTTCTCTTCACAATTAAATTCATGAAACACTTAAATTCTATGGAAGCCAGACACCAAGGAACAGGGAAATCATTTCATCTCATAATGTTTTAGAGCCCCTAGGCAAATGTAAACAGTGTATGCTGTGATGGAGGAAGGATTTATTGCTGCTGCTGAACAGAGAATCTGCTGATTTATTTTTAATTCCAGTAGATTTTTGCGGGTAATTCATTTATTACAGAATTTTAGTGGAATTATTATTTGGGAAGTTTGAACACACCAGACTGATTTGTGTGGAAATGCATTTTAAACAAAAAGGTACAGAACCAAATCAATCTGTATTGAACTAACACTGGCCTGTAACACTGAATCATTATTGCGCTCACTCTGCTGCCAGAGCATAAAAGGGGGTTTGAGCTCTCTCGCATATCACAGCTTCTGGAGTCCAAGTAACATTTAATAGGCTACCACTGGATGTGCTGCTGGAGCAAGCTTAATCTTAGGCAAAGAATAGTCTAAGTCACTTTTATATTCTTGCAAATATTTTACCCAAGCTTAGTTTCATTGATTTTGCTGAGAAAAACATCACTAAACCTCACCCAAGTGCTGGTTTAACCGTTCATTTCTGTATGACTCAGAATGACAAAGGTTACCATTTTGAGTCAGTCCATTGGTGTTAGTATATCAAATTCACAGAGTCATTAGTAAAAATCTGACTTTATGTCATGCCGCTTATTTTTGCAGTAAGCACTTAGCTCTGCCGGAGTGCGCGCCTCTGCTTCAGCTGCACTCAGCAGCCGTGGGAGAGACCCAGCGCCTGCAGGCTGAGCTGCGACTAGAGCCTGTGGCCATGCCACAGCGCAGCTAAAGCAATCACAAGGAGTCATAATCTGATCATCACCGTATTTGACAAGTCACCACCTATGTCTGCGCCAAAAGGTGCCTGCGTACTATGCAAGTAACTCAAAATACTTTTTGTTCTCTCCTTACCCTCCGTGCTTATTTAGTAGAGCCAATAATAAACAGGAGACTTGTTTAAACAAAAGCACATCTTCTGAATTTCTCTTCCAAAATGCCACAGAAATTACTTCAGAATATCTGTGGAGCTGGTATTCCCCTGAGACTCCTTTAGCTCTTTGCTCTGGCTAACTTGAAGCAAGAACTTGAACCATATCTCAGATAACTGTTGTACAGAATCAATTTTCAATTTCCTGCTGAACTTCAGATATATATTTAAATACCCAGTACTTCTGGCATCTGGAAAGAAACAAATAATAAAATCAAATGGTCAAACTACTCACCTGATAAGAGAAAAATCTGCAATGAATCAAGGAAACGGGAGACTTGGACAGAGGCCTTAAGGGTAAATTTTCTCAGCACCAGTGTACAATCAGTGCTATGGTCTTACTGTCTTTTTCACAAAAAATACCTAGGCTCTCAATGGCAATTTTGCCTAAGCCAGAATATTTCTGTAGAATTCATAGTTTGTTTTAAAGAAGACTAAGTTTTTAGTGGAAAGGAAAAAAAAAAGCTGAAGTTCATGAGGTTGAAATCAGAGAAAGTGTTGGTAGTGACTTGATTAGAAACAAGTTCAGCTATAGAAGGAGAACCTCTGCTCTTGCAAGGACACTGGAGAAATGCTGATCTTCCTGAGGACAATTAGAGTTTTGTCATTGTTCATGGCCAGATTTTTTTCCTAATAGACTCTACGCCTCACTGTATGTTGTTATTAGGATATGAGTCTCTCAGCTCAGCAGTCTGCAGGTTTGCCTGCTTGCCTTTATTTTTCTCAGTCTGCAGTGTTCTTAATAATAAACAAATAAGTAAATATAACAGCCCCTGAAGAAAATGCATGCTTAGAACAAGGCCATTGAAAGATTCATGTGAAAAGAGTGATAGCACTTTTGGCTGAGGTGTGTTTGAAAAAAAAATTAACAAATAGACTGGCATTTCCATAGAACTTTAAAACATTATCAAGTGAGAAACAATGCTTCTTGGCTCAGCCTCTGGACAGAGCAGCAAATGCAGTTTATTGCACTCAGAGGCAAAATGTTAATTATGCTCACAGAAAATCACAGTTCTGAGGCTGTATTAAACTGGAATACACAAGCTAGGAAGGACGATAGCAAAAAAAAATCATGGCACCTATTCTATGGTTCTGCAGTTTTGCAGGGTGCTGCCGCTTTAAGGGAATCAGAACAATAAAATATCTTTGCCCCCTTTACCAACTGTTGTAAGGCTGTTTCTGGGAGTGCCTGATGGGAAGAATGAACAAATACTTCTCTCTACAATGATCTGAGTGTAGGAACTTGTAAAACACTTTTTTGAAGTCAGAGTGATTGCAAACTGAAGAGGGAAAGCCATGCAAACAGTATTAAACCTGTGTCTCTGGGAGGTTTTATTCCCAGCTAACCTGCTCCTGCAGTTTGTCCAGACAGCTGACATGCTGGGAGCCTTCTCCAATTTGCAATGATCCATCAGCATCTTGCAAACAGAAAACAAAGAGAAATGACAACAAGATATCAAATGTAAGCTCATCTTGATGGCACTGTTCTGGAGGGAAGCAGCAAACAAAATAATAGGCAGACTGGTGACAACTTCAGAATTTTTTTTGTTTTCAGAGGTGTGAGAGTAGAAGTGGGAAAATTAATAGGGTTCCAATTTTATCCTTGCTCTGTGAAAATGCTTGAGCAACTATGGGCAAAAATGCCAATAGTAGTAATAGTAATTGTAATAATAAATATGACAGGAACTGTCTGAAAAATATTAATTTTCAGAGGTAGAGCTTTTCAACACTCCTACCAGAGGGATCTTTGGAGGCTGTTTCTTGCAGAATGACAGAACATCCTTTTTAGTAGGATTTAGACACATCCTCCTATGTGGTACCCCTGCAAGGCAGCATAGCAAGGCTTCATACTTCTGTGGATGTGAAAGAAAGGATCGGCTGTATCCAAGGGAAAACACTGTCTGTGCCTTAACACCTTCCCCTCCATCTCTGTGTAGCCTGCCCATCTCTTTCCCTGGGTTTCAGCTCAGGTGTGCCAGTGCAAACACAAGGAAAGGAGCTCTTCTGCTTGGCGAAAAGTGAGGTAACAGGAAGGAGGCTCAGCAGTGCTTCAGCTCAGCTTAGCTTAGCCTTCATTACATCATCCCTTAATTTGAAAATCTGTTCTGCGTTTTTTGCACAGAAAGGGTTTGGAAAGCTGTACTCTAATTCTACTCTCATGGAAATCAATAGTAAAGCTCCCATTGCTTTAAAAGAGCTAGCTCTATAGAAGAACTACAGATCTTTAGGAGGCTCTGCAAGATCCCACCCTACTGTTGCAGTGCCTTCACCTGCCTTGAAAACAGTACGTCATACATGTCAGTTGAAAATGTCCCTCTTTGCTAAGGGGTGACTGCACTGCCATAGGAGAACATTCTCTGGCAGCCATCAGACGAACATCAGCATGGGCAGATGCAGCCATCTCTTCATTTAGAGAATTATGCAGTCCATGTATAGTAGCATGAGCTGTTGAGGCTTTATGCATTACACTCACCCTTGTCTGCAAATGGGTGGTGAGTATGGCCCCAGCAGGGATCATTCTGTGTACTAGTTCCACAGATATCAGTGGCACGTGGGGGATTAATGCAGTTAAGAAAAGAAATCTAATTCAAAGTCATTTGGCTCTAAGGATAGTTTAACCATCCTGGTATTGCTGAGTGATTATGTATATTTGAAAGAGTGAAAATCAAATACCCACAGGCCTTTTGTTTACCATGTTGCAATTTTGAGAAGTTTCTGTATGGGAGAATAGGGTGCTGACAGCACAGGAGATAAGCCAGCATGATAGTGCTATCAGAACCTGAGGAGTAATAACTGATCTACTTCATATTTACCAAACATACCAAGCACTCCATATTCTGTTTACTTAATGATTAAAAGGAGCAGTAAATGGAATGACTTTCTTTTAATCAGAGTGTCAGCTTGAGCAGCATAATGAAATTAGTCAGGGGTGAATATAGGCTTCTGAGCCAAAACGGGCATTTCATTGCAGCTAACTTCTAAAATGCGTAACATCGCCGTTTCCATGGCAGGCCATTGTGTGACGCTGGGTTCCTTATCCAAATACGGCACATCCAAAATTAAAACAAATGCCCTATTTCTGCATTTTATTGTATCTACTTTCCTAGCTTGGAAGTTCACCAGAGTCGCAGCCAAGGATTCTTTTTCTTTAAGACACATTTATTAATCATTTGTTCATGTCTTCCTACTTACACATGGATGATATCAGACAGTTTATCCTGGTTATCATTAATAACTATTAATGACCCTGTTGTTCCAATCAAGCTGCACCAACTCATAGCCTCACTTGCTTCATCTAATTTTTCATTTAATTATGAAATTCAGAATGCTTGTCTTACAGGCAAGCTTGCTTACTGAGAAGGGCAGCAATCTGTCCATTTGATTGCTTTTAGAAATGTGGTAGATTACACTATTTAGCTACTCTTATTGAGATGTGAAATATATAATGCGTTTCCTTAATCCTCAAATATAAGTTATTGTCACTCCCATGGAAGCTCCAGCATAAGAAATCTTTGGATGCAAACAAATCCAAATTGAAAGAAGTCATGTTTTCTCAGTGCTGAGAAGGTTTAACAAATTCATGTAGACACTAATGAGTATTACTAGGCTTATGTAGGGTCATGGAAAATTAGACTGGCTTTTTAAGCCATTATTACAGATTTTCTCATTGTTAAATGCTAAACTCTCTACTACTAATATAGCTTTTGCTTTCGGCAGTTGGACAATATTTGAACTTCAATGGCATGGCTTTCTTTTCATATTTTTTTGTTTCTTTGGTAACCACATATTTTTCCCAACTTTAAGGGTTTGGCAGGGTTTCCTTTCTAACTTTATCTTACTGGCTTCTTCCAGAGATTTGCTCTGTATCTATTCCACGAAGAAGAAAATTGTCATGCAACACAGAATGCTTGTTTACCTCATTTTCCAATCAGTGCTTGATGGAATGGTGTATGTCACCACTACTGCAAAAACATCTATAATAAGAAAAATACCAGTTTCCAAAAGACACAATGCTGAGTTCTGGCCTGATTAAGTACCACTGGAGCCAGCAGTTTTCAGAGTATGAACAGGAGCACAATTTCGAAGTCTGTATGTAGAGTTAGCATCCAGAATACATGCCTTTCATCCATAAAGAATATTACCCTGTTTTTCAACACAGTAGAATGAATCTGCCAGTGTCCACAACCTGCTCAGAGGTGAGGAGCTAAACTGTGGACACGTTTCACCCAGTGCAGCTTCCTGACATTAGAGGGCTCCATAATCCACAGAGTATGGCATTAATAACGAGACAAGTCTCATTTTGAGGTCACTAGAGACAACACTGGAAAGAGAGTTATAGACTCCTTTTGGAGCTGTGGTTTGATCGTACTGTAAATTCAGCTTCTGAAGCCCTAGTATTAAATTAAAACTATCACACCTGAAAATGTAAAGAGCTGGTCTGTTCTAAAATCATTCTACTGCTTCATATTGGTTTAGAAAGTTTGAGTGGGGCTTGATTTTACCAAGAGTAGATCACCTATCATGGATCCCTCTTTCTTGTATAAAGATGCATCTGATGTTATACTGTTACTATCTATCTTCTGAGGGCTCACAAAAACCTAGCATATGCTGTCTGTCAGGGGACCCTGTTAATGAGAAAAATGCAGGGAGTGTCCATGCCTGATACAGGTTAAATCCACAACTAAACTTGGCTATAATGATTTCAGAGACACAGATGCGTGCCATGCTTGTCGTCCATCACTATCAGAGCTCTAGAAGGAGCTGTCAGCACAGCAGCATGACACCAGGCAATGGGGCAGAAACCCTGGGAACAGTGCATGTTCAGAAGGGAAATTCAGAAGAGCTTCAGAGACAATAAAGAGAAAACTGAGGTGAGGGAATGAACTTGCAAGCCACTACTTGATCACCCTCTACAGAAGGATAGGGTAGACTGTGTTTTCTAGTATCCTACCTTACACCCATAAAGATTTTCAAATGCATGCTAGAACCTGGGTTAAATACTTCTGGATTATCTTTTGGCATAACTGATAACATAGCATGACTTTTCTGTCTCCTGTTGTTATCAGCACAGGTTACATATAAGGAGTTAAGTGGACCTGTCAAGGTCCATGCATAGTAGCTATAGCACATACCTGTACACTGAGATTGCAGAGATACACCTAGAATAGTAGGGTACCACTCACATGACATACAGTATGGTAGGGAACAACAGGTAGCAGTTATGGTCGTTATCTTGCAGAAATCATCATAGTTTCATTCTGTTATCTTGTGTTATCATGTCCAGGAAGAAATTTTTGGGACCATCACAGAATGCCACAGAGAAGAGTCAATGGACCTTCAAGAAGCCTCTACCTTTGCACAGAGCTGAGCATAGCTATAAAGAATCATTCATAGATAATTTGCATCATGAATGTGAAAGCTTTTCCTTGACATAGATAACGTAATAAGGTAGTCATTGTGGAACAAGAACAAATATTTGAATGCCATTATCTCATCTTCATGGCTCAATCTATTAAAAAAAATACTTTTAAAATATTTTAAACAACCAAACTTCAGAAGGAGCTTCTGTATATAATGTCATAGCCTTTAGAAAGTGCAACTTGTCTTTGTTGCACTTCAAAGAGCCTAATCCTAAGGTGGTCTTCCTAAGGAATAAATATGCTCATGAGTTCAACTAACTCCGTTCTATGGACGATAAAAGAGCTTTTCCAGGTAGTGCATGTACAATTCCAAGCCTGCAAAAGTGAACTAGCTCTTTACTGAGGCAGCCATCTATAGAGTTGCTTCATTCAAGCCACGTGCCCATGTGCACACTCTGCCCCATCAGACTCTTTCTGGGGGGGGGGGGGGGGGGGGCG
>JAVJGJ010000047.1:17823022-17849519 GCA_035590215.1 Microhierax caerulescens | reverse complement strand
CCCCCCCCCCCCCCCCCCCCTTCCTGCACCACCTATGTTCTGAGTAAAAGGCGACTGTGGGGGCAAGCAGGTTGATTGACTTCTCAGAGGCTATAAAAGTAATCAAGATCTTGGAAAGAATTAAAACCCTCCCTTTTTCCTATGTTCAGATGGTTTTCTATAATTAATGATTGATATATTGGTGCAGCTTTCCTGGCAAATATTGAGAAAGGGTTGGATTATTTTGGTAGGGAGGGCCAGATTGTTACAAACACTATGATTTCCTGAAAGAAAATCAAGCCCAGCTGGCTGAAGAAAACCTCACGCTGTGAATTTTTGGCCTTATCCTGATACATGGACCATGTTTTTCTCAAATGCTGTGTCCATAATTTGGTCACATACTTCTGGAAAATATCTGTACAAATAATCATTTTACTTGTAAGCAACAAAGGCAGTAAAAAGGAGCTATCATTCAGAAAGCAGCCACCCTCACAGCATGGAAAATCTCAGTATCTTTTCCAAAGTTATAGAGCCGGACACTCTAACTTCAGCACTTGCAAATTGTGTATACCCAAGATAGCAGGAAAATTCCCACCGTGAAAGGCAGCATCTGCTTTTGAAGCAAATGTGTGAAATTTACACCAGCTGAAGATCCAGTACTTGTTGTTGAATTTATTGAGCTTTAACCAAATCCCACTGCAAACAATGGGGGGAAAATAAAGGAAAAAGAAAAGAAACCCCTTCACTTTAGTGCCTTACAGATCAGACTTACTGTGTGTGGACCTCTTTGGGCCATGTGACATGGATATCAGCAGCTTTCAAACCATGACCATCTGATTAATACAAGGATACTGACTCATTCTTGGTTTACTGAAAAATCCCATAAGTAATGTAGAGTGGCATATATTTGGTCACAAAACTGCTATGACAAGCTTACAGATTTATCTATCTGAAACAAGGTACTCTGAAAAAATTGGAGGTGAGAGTGAGTAAACTGTTTCCTTTACATCTGTGTCTACAGTGTATTGAACCTGGTACCCCAATCACAGATCAATAATATTCTAGCAAGATGATTCCTCATCATGTTTCATATTGAGATAAATTCATGAAATACAGAGAGGCAGCTGCAGGAGGAGAGCAAATAAAAAAAACAGTATTTCCTCATGGCAGTTGAAATTTTTGCTGAATTTCTAATTTTGTATCTGCATTTGATGGGTCACTGATTTAAATAAATTAAAGACATAAATCACATAAAAACTGTAAGTGAGGGACTATTTTTTATTTATATATTTATAAAATGTCAGTTGTTGTTATACTAAGATAGTTTCTTCCTTGGGATTTCTCTCTGCCTGATTCCCAGAAAAGCAACCCATTTCAATAGATTAGGGGATCCTTGCTAGCTAGGATCTAGCTGACTTGCCTGCCCATATTCCACCACACAGCAATATGCGCTGGAACACCTCCACCTGACAAGAAATGCCCTTTTTCTGATGACCCAGACAACCCAGAGCCCACAGACTCCCATTGATCTGATTCTGGCAGCCAGACTTATCATGGGCTTTACCAGAGCACAGCTGGCACTGAAACCACTCTTGGTGCAGCAGTTAGGGATGCTACGGTACTATGTCAAACACTGGGAAAAACATGGGATGAGTGTAATCATCAATACGGTTTTCAGGGACCATCTGTGGCTAGACAAGTGAGTTTATCCAAAGCTCTCTGAGAAGCCAGCGAGGTACCCGAGGTTCCAGGAGCTAGTGATGGATGCTGAATGTTTGTACAGCTCTGAGCTTGCAGCAGCTTTCCAGACCTGCTGCACAGCAATAGCCCATTTGCACTGGCCCTAACAGCCAACTGAGGAGTAGCAGACTGGGTGAAAAAGGAACAGAATCAAATATTCTAAAAATGCAGATGTGACTAACATCCTCTAGCTTGCCATGCAGCCCAGTGAAGAAAGCAAACTGTCAATGACACATCTGCTCACACTTCTCCATTTATTAAATTTGAAACAAAATGTTGACAGCAATAAAACAGAAGGAGCAGTTGTGTGTTTGTATTAAAATATCATTTGAATAAGCAATAACCAGTGATTGGTGTAAAGTAACATCTGTGATATTATCCTTCTATTTTTGTCTGAATCATGTCACACTGAGAAAGGCAAAGAAAGAAGAAAAAACAGAAATGAAATTATCACATGTGGTAGTTCAAATTTAGCTTTGTTGAAGACACACTCCTTTCCATTTTCCAGAGCAATTCCCATAGAGTTAAGATAAAGACATCTGTCTTTTCTATGGAATCAAATAAACATTCTGGTATTTTGGTTTGACCATGAATCATGCTCCTAAAACACTTTTGGTGATTAATTTTTAATCCCAAATTGATAAATTCCTGCTCAGACAATAATGTTAACATTAAGATCCAAGCCTCTGTGAGCCCTTAATCTGAATCTCCCTTGTTAGTACTAATGGGGTTTATTTTGTCTACAAGGAAAATAATTAACTATAGCAGAAAACAAGGCTGAGATGAAAAGGACAATAGGAAAGATATGATTTTTTAAAGCTAAAGCATGTTAGCCTTTTGTTAGATAACAGCAAAGCCACTTTGGTTATTAGTATCCACTATAGAATGACTGAGGAAATTTATTCTAGCCACAGAAAAAGCATTTCCACTGTTGTATAAAAGCAAATTATTTTCCTCATGTGTACTGGGGGGTGGGGGGTGGGAGGGAGTGCTTAAAAGCTTTTGTAGGATTTTCAGCTCATCATAGTTTATGTCAGGCAAGAAAGTGATAGAAGATGTTGATTTTATTAATAATTTATACAGGACCAGTATTTATAGCCTGCTCTGTGCATGGTAAATTGAAGGTCCACAGTAATAAACAACTCATTAGAAACACTAATCATTAGAATTGTTTAAATTTACAGAAAACTGTTCACAATTACATGCAAACCATTAAACCCCTTTGAAGGAACATATGTACATTTCTATACGTATCTCTTCCTCCTGGCAAGAACATCCATTTCATCCATTTCCCTTCCATCTCTTGGAACACGCTGCCTACTCCACTATTCCTCTCAGTGAAGGGTATTTGCAACTGGCAGCGATGGTCCCTGAGGACCAGTGGGAAGTGACCAGTGTGTGATCTGAAATGTGTTCATGCTTGACCCCCATAGTTCACTGTCTAGATGTTCCTTCAGGTGTTTCTTTTTAAAAAATCAATTCTTTATGATGAATCTGAGAAAGCATCTATTTACCACCCCTAATTGAGGTTAATAAGGAGGGAGTATTGGGTCTACACTTTTGATCTTCATCCAGTGGTTAAAAAAACCCAACCTTTCTCTTTTTTTTTTTATTGAAAACCGAACTGATAGCAATATTTCTCAGCAGGCATTTGTATGGTGAATTAAAAAAAAAAGTCCTTAGCTGTAAACCCAGTCTTCCCCTTAAGCATAGCTAAACTCTGTGTCCCAATGGCAGTTTATGAATGACACTTCTGTAACACACTATAACCTTTTAGTCAAATGATTTGGGTGGAGCTTCTTCACTTCTTGCCCTGGATATTTTTGAGATATTAAATGATTAACATGGAGCCTGGAAATCTAGGGCCAGTATCTAGTTCAGTCCCCAGCTTCCACTGGAAAATTTTTCAGAGACTTACTTTATTTTGTCTCCAGCAAAATTTCTTACCTGACAGTGATTTATGAAGATAATGTTTCCTACATGATAAAATTCTGAAAAGACCAGATATCGAAGTGATGTCAAAGTTTCCTAAAGTGTAAGCTGAAACAATTAATTTAAGACCTAATGCTGTAATGCTTTGCATTGATCAAATTTCTACTACTGCTTACATTAAAGAGCTCTTTGATTTTGTGCATAGGTGATTATTATTAAAAGACTGCCTTTAAAAAACCTTCTCTGTACACATTAGATCAATAACCTGTCCAAGAAGCAAGGAGCTGTGGAAATGAGTTATAGAGGGAACTGTGAAGATAAATTATATGGAATAATTAAATCAAAAACCACTGTGTGTGATTGACAGAAAGAAGACATTTTTGTGAATATCTAGTCAGCATTTTAATGCAATTTCTTATTCCTAAAAGATACTGAAAAAAATCAAATTGGGCCTTTCCATTAGTGTGGTTTTCGTACCTTTCTTAATTAAATCTAGTCTCAAGGGAAGGACTTGTTTATCATTTTATACCCTATGCAGGACTACTTAAAGAAGACCAGAAAAAAATCAGCAAAGATGTCAGAAAGATGTTGGTACATTGTACACTTGTGATGCAAAAGGAGAAGTGACAAGAACTTAGAGAGATTGTAGCAGATGGCACAGGCTAGAGAAGAAGAGTGGGTCAAGAGACGGAGAGAGAAGGCTGGAGCCTGGTTCTCCAAAGGGCCACAGGTCTGGGCTCACCACCCGGAGGTCCCAGCGCGGGGAGCCACACCTGAGCCTGGTGCCTGAATCTGGCCACCTTCATAAACCAACATGACAATTCTTCAAGATGTTGATTTGATGGAAAATGGAACAAATGCACATTTTCAAATGTCAAATCATCTTGTCAATTAGAAATACCACCTTCTGCAATATGTGCCTTTTAGAAGTGACTTCAGAAAATGTTAAAGAAAGGCTTCTAGAAGTGTAGGTTGGTATGGGCATAATTATAGTATTTTGCTACTTAATGGCCGAGAACTCAGGACACAGTGCATGTCTCAGTTTACTTTCCTGAGACAGCAACTGATAATATATGTTAGCACGGTAAATGCTTTTTATTCATTTACAGGAAGCCAAAAGTGATGAAATCATACAATCTGAGTTTCATAGGCATGGCAGTCATATTTAGTGTGCCCTATTTACAATGGATTTTTAAAAGCTGTAATCCGCATGAGTGCGATCATATTAGGATACAAGAAATTGTTCAGATTTTTTCCTATTTCTAAGTTCTGTACTTATGTTAAAGATCTGTAGTGTGAATAATGTGTGGCGGTTAATATTTCCAATTATTTTTAACATACAAATGTATTTATTACAGAGCAATGGAAAAAACAAGAATTTGACATATACTTAATTCAATATGCATGTTTTGTATCTAGTATATATTTATAGACAAGATGTTTGTGCAAGTGTATATGGTAAGTTAGAGGGTTTATTAATCTTGGAATTGCTGTGATAGGAAAAGCATTATTTCTTTAGCCTCTCTATTGTTTAATAGAAACATCAAGCAGATCAGATACCTGGAGACGAGTGAAGCAGCACCAAGAACAGATCCCTTAGAAGAAACTCAAATAAACATCTACAGTTGTAAATCTCACCACTTTTCTTGGCAAAACAGCGTTGAAGAACTGTTACAGAACTATAAAATGTAGTAAAATGGCCTTTTCAGGACTGAACAAGAATTCTGCACTGTTCTGTTACAGAATGATGGCTGATCACAAATCAGTTTCTCCTTTGAACTTTCCAACTTAATTTGTAGAAATGGTATACTTGTAACACTGGCTACATCTACCATTAAACAGTAATTTTATTGTAAACCACATAACATTTTAGCCAGAGCCTGAGAAACGCAGTGTGACAGTCTGCCCCCCGCTGCGGGCCAGGTGCCCCCCCCCACCCGCACTGTCCCTGCCCCCGCCCCAGGCACAGACCATCTCCCCCAGGGCTGGGCTCAGCCCCTCACACCCCGCAGCTTCTGGCTGCGGCCGGAGCTTTTCCTTGGAGAGACCAGTGATCCCAGAGGTGCTGGGCCTGGGCCAGTGCTGGACCCAGCTGGGAGCTGGCTGGCAGGGGCAGCAGCGGGCATGGGGGCAGCTCCGGGCAGCCCCCGCCTCCAGCGCCCCCCGCACACCCAACAAATCCAGTAAAGACCAGCTGCAGTAGTGCACAATCCTGCATTTAACTATGCAGTTAGCTGGGATTGCTGATGGGAAATAAAGCTGAGTAGAAAGGTATTGCAGACTTGTATTAGGGCGTGTATTATTTCCAGAAGATAAGGTGTGCTATACGTGCTCCTAATACAGTCTTCCATCAATGCCCAGTCTGCTAAAACAGTGAATGGAAGTGACTGATCTACAATTTGCATTGTCTTTTCAGTCCATCAACAGAACATTATTAAATCCATTGAGCCAAAACCCATTAGAACAGCACTCACGTATGAAACAATGCACAGGTCTGCTTGTTTCCATTTTTATGCACTGCTATAGGATTATAAATATTCATCGTAATGTAACTGAAAATTATTGAAGTGAGAAAAAAGAGAAACAGGGAAGCCATTTGCTTCAATTCATAAACAGCATCTGTTGGGAAGTTATTCATAGATTGCTTCAGGGCCTGCTGAGCAGTAAGCCCATGGAAAAGGATGCCATTGCAAGCAAATTGGCCAAAACTGCAATGGAGATGCTATTAAACATGATTCACTGACAGTCAGGGAGAATGATCAGGCACTGGGTTGTTTTATGTCTTCTTTTATCACTGGGACACAGAAGTAGCCTCCAGCCAAAGTCTCACACAGTTCAAATTAGAAGAGCAACCTTCTAAGTATATTAAGGCCTAACTAGTGCTAAGAGAAAGTTCCATGAAGTGATACTGTAGTGAATGCAGTTGTTTATTTGACCCTACCTGAGGCATATGTAAAATCCCCTTGTGAATCAGGGTGGCTATAACATTTCCTACTGTATATTTTTGGCCAAAAGGTGTTTATCTTCTTGTAAAAAGGCACAAATGCAGCCTAATAGATAAGTGAAAAATAATTAATAATTTAATTTAGCTTCTCATTACATTCCTAGATACATTTTCACCAAAAAGTGACATGATGCCAAAGAAAAGTATATCTGTGCAAATCCACAGAAGAAAGTAAGTACAAATATTTTCAAGTATAGTTTGGGAATAAAATACTCAACTGCTGAATTTTGCTTGCTGATTTACAGACCAGAGCTACAGTAAGGCACAACTGTTCAGCACTTCTGAATTCAATGCAAATGGTGCTGAGTTTTCAATTAATGATCTGGCCCAAATCTTTTTTACCACCTGTGGGATTTATCACATCATGAGGAATTTTAAAAATGCACTTGCAATCAATACGTGGACAAATAATTTTTCCAACCCCATTAATCATCTCATTGCAAATTATTTATACTTATAATTAACTTCGGCAATTCACTGACCCTAAGTAACTGAAAGTGCAGTCCCCTTCATAACCAGGATGCTACACAGGCCCATAGCTCACAACGCAAAGTGCTTTCTTATGTATTTGCTCTACTTTCCTGCGTTGCAACGGAGACAAACAGTAAGAGATATGGAGCTACTCAGAATATCTTAATTTTGCTTGTCTCTACATGTTACTTTTTACTAATTTTAACTATCCCTATAAGTTGCTTTCCTTTTCACAAAAATTTAGGGAAAAATACATTCTTCAGCTGCCTGACCTATATAACATGGTATAATTTCAGGTTACTGGTAGGATTTAAATCAAGCCCATTAAGATGCCTGAATTTGCAAGCAAACAATGATATTTTATCCTAAGAAAACATTGTTTGTCCTTTGATATTTAATTTTTGTTGTTGAAGTACAAACTTGACTGTGACTCAAGTGAGTGAAGGCCTTTTACACAACAAATATTATTTTGTTTCCATGCATTTTTTGAGGGATACTTGTGACTAGCAAATGCATTTTCACAAATTAGGACTGTTTCATGCTAGGGAAAAAAAGATTATTTATTCACCAAGTACCCTGGAATGTGATAACTAGCAGGCATTGGTTACATCTATCCATTAGATCACTTCCCAGGAAAGTTAAGTTATCTTCAAATTATTCATTTAAAGGCTGACACATTCCCCAGGAACAGTAGGAGATGTGGTGGGTGTAAAACATTTAAGGGGTAACAAATGCTCAAGCAGAAATGAACCTCTACTCAACCTTTAAATGGAAGAAAAACACTTCAGAAGTTTCATCCAAATTTTATGTTACTTTTTGCCATAATATGCCCCTTTGGTATCCATTTGCACAAAACTGTTTGCTAGAACAATTGAGATTTTACCAGTAAGAAACATTACTGAGAAAACATTTGTTGACAATAAAATACATATCTGAACACCTACAAGATGTGATGCAGTTTCAGCAGTGTCCTAATTCAAGATGAAGAACTACACCACATGATTGATGAGACATAATTAAACAATATACCCTGAAAGTTAGAGATCAGGAAAAACTATTCAAATGGGTGTACTACCAAATCCTAGTAGGGTTAAATGAGAAAATCAATGTTTGACAAGCAAAAGCAGATCTTAACTTCATAGATTAATTCATCCTTACATATAACTCACTTGCCTTTTCATTTCTTCACACCCAAATGGTGCAATCCTGTTAATTCCTCGAACACCCTGATCTTAAACACGTAAGAATTTGGTCTGGCAGCTCCACCTAGAATCTAAGTGTGGGTTTTCTAGCTCAGGAGCAGCCTGGCCTGGGGGACAGTTTGGGATTCACAGGTAGGCTGCCAGAAAAGCCCTCAGTCCGGTTCTGCCACACTGAGCAAATCCTGTTACTGTTCCTTCTCTGTTAAGTCAAGGAATAAAATTAAGGGCTCAGGTTCTTGCAGACTGAGGTTCAATATTCTCCAAGGATCTGTATTTTGGGGTATATTTATGCCTGTCCTCTTACACTTCCAGCACAAAACAGCAGAAGGCATTTGAACAAAACACTTGTACAGATCTCTATGTTCATAACTTCCCTACTCCCTAAGTGAAGCTTCAGGGACAGTTCAGCTGGAATTGGCATAAATTTAGATAAATTAAAGTAATTTTAAGCATGATCAAAAAAAAAGCTATTCTTGTTTATAAAGATAATTAATTTTTCAAAAATGCTACTGCATATATTAGAGCTGTTAGGAACAGCTCTAATTTGTGCTGAGACAATTTATGGAGATTTCCATTCCTTTATTTATTCCTTTATTAAATAAGGGACATGCCATAGCAACCCCTGTCACACACTTCCATTCATGTATTGATTCTGCATTATTCAATCTATGTAGGTTTTATTGTGGCCATTGCCTCACATTATGCTGTAGATTCTCCAAATCAAAACCATTCATTGTAATCCTCCTGCAGTTCAGGGCTTCGTATAACTCGGGACAGAAAAACAACCACCCTCGGGAGCTGGCTTGGGTCTAACAAGACTTTTTATGTAGGCTTCCCCCATATCTTTCCCTCTCAACTCCCATTTTGTATCATTTCCACCTAAAATACCAACCAGCCCAAAGCCCTGTCATTCATCTGAATGAACCAAATTTATAGTGAGAGGGACACCAAACCAGTATGCCAATCAGCTTTGAAACAGTTTTGCTTTGGCCCATTTCCAGCAAAATTTGATGTTCCTCATAGGAGGCTAGTTTTCTAAGCACAAATTATTTTATAAAAGCTATGCTTATCAGTATAATTGCAACATTTTACCATTGTAAACATTTTCAGCCATTCACCGAAATGGGTTTAGTCCCTTATGTGATACAGCTCATACCCTAAAATCATAAAACCTGGATCATCTCAGCTTCCTTGTTAAGGCCACAAGTGACCAGTGATACAACAATAACTTCTCCTCCGTCAAACCATTCAACCACACAATGCTACAGCATCACTCGTGGGTCCATAACCGTGTGTGAGCCTAAAACACAAGAGTGGTTCAGAACATACATGCTCACAGAGCACAACCTGGAAGTGTCCCACCTGAGATATCTAACCAGAACATAAAGTATATGTGTAGCTGTTCTTAGGCCATTGTGCAACTTTCTACTCCTTCCTGTAAGGAAGCTGAAGTTCAGTTATACATCCAAGTTTATTTCTACAAGCCCTGCCTCTGTTCTGTGGAAATAGGAGCTTGCTCCTCATGTATGCCAAGTCATTCCAGATGCCCTGTGACCGTGTTAGCCCGGCTCCCAGCCTGCCTTAGGAAAAGCAAAGTACATTAGTTCAGACTTGGACATGCATTAGTGTAATCCCCAAACTGTGAGTTACTGAAGATACCTCCCACAACCGGGAATATGGGCACAGCAAAGACTCAGGTAGACAGACCCTTGAAAGACACACAACTGTCCATCACTGAGGAGCTCTAGAAGAAGCCTGGGAAATCTTTCTTGGAGTTACTCACCTCCCCTAGGAGCTAACGCTTCTTTTGCCTGTTAAGGGTTTGATGCTAAAGAGAAGAGCTGTTCACCCACAATGTGAGAGAAAGTTGGATAACCACTTTTAATGCATATGGCATGTCCATCTGTTAAGGATATGGCACATCACACATCTGTTTTCTGGCACTGGCCTGGCAGAAAAGCTGCTCTGAGCTGCTATCAACACTGTCAACTCTCTTCCTAAATAACAAGCGATGGCTTTCCCAGGAAGAGAGCATCGAGCAGTAAGCTCATATCAGCATCCTGACCCCACCAGTATGAGTCATACAAGTCCTTGTGCCTGGTGCACACAATTTTGATGGTCACCAAATTGCAGTGAGAGCAGATTTTGCCCCCACAGATGTCCATTGCCTATGTATGTAGGAAACAGAACAAAATGAAAGAAAAAGAAATCTGTTGTAAAAGCTTTGTTCACATCAAATTTTCTTGAGAAGCCTGACCCAAAGTCTTCTCACCAAACAAGCTGTAAGTGGTGACATTGTCCACACTGTTTTGGTTTTCTGGCTGTGCTCTGAATCTTAACAGATTTGAATCTTAAAAAACCAGCCCTGGGTATGTATTGAGAGGTGCCTTAGCAGGCAGCTGTACCCATAGTTCTACTGAAGACTCAAAACCCCTAAAGGTTCCTTTCCTTAATATTTACTATCCTTCCAGAAGGAAGACTTGAAAGGCACAGGACCAGGCAGTGATTAATTCTTAGGAAAAACCCACTGAGGCAACACCCAAATTTAACTAATCTCATTAGTTTTCTCCTTTGGGGGCAACTCTTTCTCATGTGTGATGTCAGCTGAGAAACACTACAGAACCAGAAGTCTTCCCACCAAAAATTATTAACCAGGTTTAGAGGTTCTTTAGGATAATAATTGTACTCATCTAATTATATTTCTATTCCAAACAATTGTGTAAATAAGAACAAAACTGAGAGTTCCATATAGGCTGTTTGAAATACTGTTCACTCACCAAAAAATGTAATCAATATCTCTGAGGTAGTTCAGAGAGTGAACATATAATCATGAAATACAGGAACAGAGTGTGTTAGCAGGGACAGAAAAAAATCAAAACAAATGACACGGCTTCAGCATGTAACCCAGGAAACAAAAATATCTCATTCAGCTGCCATTTTTCAAAGTGATATATGTCAATACTGTTGTTCCCTTGTAGGTTAACTAAATCTATCAAAAATGGATACAGACTAAGACTTGGTAAAACAGTCTCTTTTTACAGCTTGCTTTCTTGAGAAAGTTCAATTTCTATTATAGGAGGCCAGCAGTTAAAAAGAGTCACGTATCTCCAGTCTGCTATTCTCTGCCTGCGTTTGATTTTTAAAAGTTTGTGCCATAGTATAATCAGAGCTTTCAGCACTGAAAACATGCAGTTCCTTTTGTTAACACTTTAAAATTTGAAAACTCAGCAGCAGGAGGTTAAATCAAAAATTGCTCGCCCTTATTCTCTCATTCAGAAGAGGAAAAAATAATAATAAAAAGAAGGGTTTTGTTAGTCAGAGGAAGCAAGATCTTTAGGCACTGTGAACAGAACCAGTACAAGGGATTTTTAAACAATGGGCTGACAATTGCTGATCCTGAAAGTTGAATAATAGCATGAGTCTGAACAAAAAGGATTCAACTGCTTCTTCACTTCTGCTTGCAAAGAGAATACAAAGCATCATACAGCTTTCTAGCACTGTTATTATACATAAACATGAAACGGAACATCATATGCCTTTCTCTTACTATTATTCTACATAGTTAGAGCTGGACATACAGCACAAGTTAGTGACTGCACAGAAGATATGAGTGGAGAGTTTCCCAAGGCATATGAATGACAATGTTTCCACTCCTGCATGTGGAAATGTCTCTGTCTCCAGAAAAATTATTCAATGCAGTTTAAAGGAGTATATGAAACACTATTCTTACAGTCCATCCATGTGACAGGCGAGGATGAGTGCATTGTACATTAATAGTGCTTGTATTCTGCAATTCTATGAGTCCTTATGATCTAAGTGAGAAAATTATATTTTTAATATTAAATAATGGTCACAATACAATGTACTGAAGAGAATACTGTACCTGTCTCAACAAACTTCCTCTTTCACTTTGCTACCACTCAGGGATACTCAGCTTTTTCATGGAGAGATAAACTACCTTATAGACTGCTTGGACTCTTTTCCTTTTTGATGTTGTGCCGATTCATTGTCATCCCTCTGTCCTCTAAACATTAAGTGCAATCTGTAGCTCTAGTGAGCTTTCCGTATAACTAAAATAACTTAAAAAAAAAAAAAAAAAAACAACAACCCAACAGTAAAGGAAAGAGATTGTGAAGGACAGAGCAGTACTAGCCTTTATAGCCAAGAGCAGTTGCAGCTGCCCAGCTCTGTGCCACCCCCAAACTCTCTGTGGGCTCCAACACCCAGCAAGTGACTGGGTAAGGCTCCAGGCAAAAAGCCACCACTAAGCTTTGTGCTGTCATGCTAACAAATCCAAGGCTTGTTAGTTTAACACTGCCTCTGGTGTGTCTCCACTCCATAACATTCACAGCAGCAACTGCAGCGTAGACTTGCCCAGGGAGAGGCCAACAGATGTGGTGAGTTGTGCTCACAGCTAGAAGCACAAAATGTTTGATCAGCTGCATGTAGATAATTAGTTCTATAATTTAAAAAGTTTCTGTTATTCCTTAACATCCATGCTAAGCTGCAGCTAGAGAAATGCTTCTCTAAATACAATCAGAGGAAATTTCCATTCACAGGAACTTTGTTTGTAATTCAAGGAAGAACTGAAAACAAAATAAATTTGTAAGAATGCTCAGAAAACTCACAGGCCAACTTCACATTATTTCTGGAAACTTTTTTTTTTTTTAAAAAAAAAAACACAACAGTATATTGATTCCAAAGTGTTGTTCAAATGATCCAGTAAGAAGTTACAACCATTAAGGCAGGTGATCTTCCAAAACAAGGATCTACATTTTTCAACAGAAAAATTATCTAGACCACAACAAGCTCTGAATGCTGGCAGCAGTGAGCACATGTATGCAATATTGCTTGATCAAGGGAATGGAAATTGCACTTGCCTAATTTTTATATACCACGTTGCATTTTAAGGACTAATACTAGCCAGCTCTGTTCACTGGTCAGCTGCTGGTGGACTACAGCTACTTTCTATTTTTCTAGGTGCAACCAAACATTAATATCTGGAGAATAACTTGGTCACAGCTCTCTTACACCAGCTCAGTGGGTATTTTCTGTAGGGGAAAAAAAAAGTATTCACTACAAGTCAAATTGTGGTTTCAGTTGGAAAAGAACATATAAGAACACCATCTTTTTTCTGTGCCTTGTGTCCTTTTCACACTGGTCACCTTATCCTTCTAACTATTATGACAGAAATTATTTTGGTTGTTCTTAGATCCTCTTGAGAACCAGATCAAAGGTAAGAGTGGAATGGAAGTTACCTCCTTTGCTCCATCATCATGTAAGCTGTTTGATAAGTTTAACTCTCGTGCAAACGCATTACAGAAGCTGAAGTTATTGAAGCATTAATTTGGGCCTAATTTGGCATAGAACCTTCATCTTTATTGTCAATACTCATGATAGAAAGTTTGCAGCTTGACTTCCAGAATACAATCTGGAGTTTGGAGCAGGGAACAGAATATATTTCTAATTATAAACTTAATAAGTTTTATATTGGATCCTTGAGTGACAAACACAAAACTTTATAAATATCATATTTATGGACATTCACTGGAGCAGAACAGCAACGGTAAAAGCTTATATTTGTTATATTAAATTTTTCTAAGCCCCACATAGCTTTTCTGTATAAAAACTTGAAAATGTTTGAATGAGACTTTCGGTATTTCTCTACCTCCTATTGACAAGAGCACCATTTTTATTTTTTTTTTTTTCTCCTCCGAAGCTTATAAAGCATGTCTCTTTGGAATATATGAAAAAAACTGATTAAAGCACTGCCTAGTGTAGTGTATCTGACATTTAATCAACATTTACCCATTGTACTGGATCTTAATACCAACATGAAGATAAGGACTTTTGCTATTTTCACTTCATGCACATCTATGCGTGGCTTTAAAACAGAGGCACCACTGAATTTCTTCTGAATTGCACTATTTTGTGTCCAGCATAAAGTATGGTGATATGTATCTGCTACTTTTGTGCATTTACATGGAAGAGAACTAAAAAAAAAAGCCAGACTATCAGTCCATTTATGCAAATGAGAATGTTATTCAAGACAACAGCAATCAAGTGTTATACAGCAAAGTTCAGACTACAGATGAGAAACGGCAAGGAAGGACTCCTGGGTTATATGCCTACACTCCCTCCCTCTCTCTAGTTTTATTAATGTACCTGGTCATTGCGAAAGTATGACAAATCTGTCATGTAAAATGATGTCCAGGAAGGTTTGCTCAAATATAAAGGGGACAGACTTGATAAATCATCATTGCTGCTGTTTTTTTCATTCATTCTTCTTTAGATAAAAGGATCCTAAGGCCAAAGGAACTAGAACAACTCTTTGATGTCAATAAAACTCCTTACTACAGGAAAGTCAGTAGGTTTTGGGCTAATTTAAGGTATGAGCTGGACTATGGACACCAATGGGACAGTAGCAGTATCCTTCAGTTTTGGAAAGAGTGGTGGCTGCAGGTATGTAAAGACTTTGAGGCTCTTCTAAAAATAATTTTGGAAATCAGAGGGATAAAAAAATTATGGAATGATTTCCTCTCAATCGGGGAGATGATGCTCTGTGGAGTATGTGATTGCTTTTTGCTGCCAAGTAACCTACAGAAACACTTCAGAAGCAGGGGGATTAAGGGTGCTGTTTGTTTTGCATTTCTTGGTAGATTACTTACGATAAGGACCTTGAGATTTAGATTTGGAATGCATACTTTAAAAGTTTCCTTTGTATATACAGTATCCTACTTGTATAGAGAAGGAAAAAAATATCAACCTCTATACCCTTGTTTAATAATGTAGAATGTTCCTGTTAGTTCTGTATCAGTTTCTTGTAATTAAGACATTAGATGTCTTTGTTACAGAAATATAATAAATGAACTTCTGCCTTCAAAGTACCCTTATACAGTGCAGCTTTTTGTTGTAAGGGGGATGCATTGAAGTGGCTGCTGTGTCAGCAAGGCTCTTCCATCGTGCTACGCTGTGCTCAATACAGAGAAGTATGACCAGAGAAATTTCTTTCCTGTTCTTCCATAAGGTATTATTACGGTTTATGAGGGGAGGGAGTGTTCAAAATAAAGCAAGGAAAATTACTTGTAGAGCAAATCTGCAAAGTTTTTTCTGATTATTTAGGGAAAAAAATATATATGTTTATTATAAAAATATATAAAATTTAGGCAAAGAAAATCTGTTTCTTAGCACCATTCTTGAACTACACTCTGGCAACTTTTTCTCTACAACACTTGGCAGCAGGGACTAGTCTTCAGCAACTGGTATGCAGTCAAATTTTCTTCTTTGCATCTGTACAGTTCATATGGAAGTTTAATAAACACATCAAATGACCAAGTTTTTAAGGCCTTTACCTGGCTGTCAGCAAATAGTAGTTCTCTCACCTAATGGTCATGAGTGTTTGGAAAGACTATTGTTTTTGAAATATTAATGACATCCCAAGGCTGCTGCCGCAGCCACCTTATATATTAATATAAACGTTTCAAGGAACCTAAGCAGAGTCAAGCCCTCTTAAAACCAAATAGATTGACTTCATTTGAACTTAAACATATGCTTAGAGCTATGCATACATTTAAGTGTTCTGCTGAATGGCATTTTTCTTCAAAGAACAGCCCTGTTAACTTCAATAAGACTATTTATATGATCGTGTTCTTCTAGTCTTAAAGTATATATTTTCAATCCATTAATCGCAGGCCCAAACCTATGAAATACAATTATAATGAACTTATTTAATAAAGTTCACCTTTACTCAGTTCTAAGCTTGATAATACCTCTGTAAGGAATCTCAAGAACATAGGACTGCAATACTTAAAGGGCACTGAAAATGGAATTTTAGAATCTATATCCAGAAATTGGATTTTACTTCCTTTTATTTTGCAAAGTATTTAAAGGAGGTCTTCCTGCCATTTCAAATATGGTTTTGCATCTGAAGAGAGGTACTTGGGAGCAGCATATCAGTGTTTGCTGCTACTAAAACCATGGAAGGAAACAGTCTAGAAATGCAGAAGCACTTTTCAGCCTTTTTATAAAACACATAAGGCAAATTGTGTATTAAAGCTCTGAATTGTGATTAAAAATCAATTTTAGTAACATTAATAGGCTGTACAACACCTTTTGATTAAGCAAAGGCTTTCAGTTTTCCTGTGAGAGATAGCATCTGTTTATTCTTAGTCTGTGCAGTAAGACCCTCTGAAAGGACATGGTCAGGTGGCTGTTTGGGAAGGGGAACATTGCTGCTGATTGAGGGAGCAACTAAACCTGACCAGAAAGCTGTTTAGGGCACTACAACATGTTGTGAGCAGGAAGGAGCTCTGCACAGCAGGGCAGCAGGAATCTGCAACATGCACAGAGACCAAAATATCTGGGAGAAGGCAGCCGGGCCTCAGGAGCTACAGCAGGGGCTTAGGAGGGACCAGAAGGAAGAGACAGCATCTGCTGCAGCTCAGAAAATTACTTAGCTGGTTTGCCTGGATGCAAAAACTCAGCAAAGATATGGTAGAAATGGGAGGAAGGAGTTTTTATGAACATTTCATCCAGTGTAGTCACCTTCAGATTTATTTAGGTACCAAGCTAACATGTCGTCAAGTTTCAGCTCAGAGTTCATATGATATATATGGTACCAAAGCCTAAGGAATATGTACTGGAGTGGGGGAGAGAGAGGAAGGTATACAAAGACTCTCGTCCTTGAGAGATCCTGGGCATTCACTGAAGAAGGGGTGGGTGACCCTGCAGCATAACTCACAGCAGATCTGAAATACAACATACAATTCCCTGTACTGCTTTTTCTGTTATAAAAAAAATGAAGGAAATTACAAGGTGAAGCCACTGAGAAAACCATCTTTTGCCTTGGACTTTGGGCTCAAAAAAATACATCTCAACCTTTCCACTTATTTTCCTTCATTAGAAAAGAGAAAACACTTCTTTTCCCTTTCAGTGAAAGAATTCCTCATTTCCTATTTTGTGACCCAGCCTTCAGTGGCTATTGCTAATAGTAGTGAGATTTGGACAGCTGGAAGACTTGGAGGATACCAGCTGACTCATGAAAACTGAAGAGAAAGTAAGAGAGAAAGGAGACAGATGGGTGTGGGATGGGGGCATCACCTCTTTAAGCAGCACAGATGTTCCAGAACAGAATGTGTGTCTCCAGCCTTACAGCCAGTTGTGGAGAATCAGATGAGGCATGAACCAATAACACTTATGGCAGGAGTGGAAGGAGTAATCGTGGATATGGGCATCTGAGTCTCTTAAATTCTTTCAGCAGTCTTTTGCCAAATTCTGCTTTCACTGCCATGGGGTTACTTTGCAGTCTGTAAACAGATTTCCAGACCCAAACCCATCTGTATGTTGAGATAACATTGCCTGTGAGTGATTTGAGATTTTCAAAGGGATTTAGACACTTAATTTGTTTTAAAATCCAGGTACTAGTACTTTAGGAAGTTCTGCCATTGATTTCCAAGGCACTAAGATTTCATCTATAGCTTCACAAGTATGTAACACAGAATTGCTCTTACATCTCTGGGAAAACCAAACTGTTTTCTCGGTCTATATATAAATAATAGCAACACCTGTCAAATTAATTGTTAAGAATGTTAACTGTAAAAGTGTTAGTGCTTTTAGAATAATACATAATTAATCTTGAATTTAACCACTCATAATAATAAAAGAAATAAAGGTATGATGGTTAAATAGCTAGAACATTGCCAGATTTTCATATACTTTTGTCCTGCTAAAAGCAATGTTGCTACTCATCCTGTCAAATTTTAGTAAGTTTAAAGGTAGAATGGAGCAAAGAGAAGAAGTTATTTGGTCAAAATATCACATAAAGTAGCTAAGCACAGAAAAGAAGATAAAAACCAGTCTCAAGAAAAGTCAGAACAAGGAACAGAAGCCTAATAATTTACAAGCCTGCTTCTAAAAAGAGACACTGCAAAGTGTTTTCATTGCACTTTAGGCAACATTCCCTACTTCTCATTGAAAAACTAGGAAAAGAAAAGAATACTTTCCTCTTGCATCTATCAGCAGTTCTTGCAATATTCATCTCTGTGACCTGGCACTGGGAGAGAGAGAAATGCATTAAAGTACTGGTGGAAAAGGAGGGACAGTGATATCTGAGAGGGTATTGCACTTTACTAGAAGTGGTGAGCTGTTCATATTGCCTTTTGGTTTTGTAGATTAAAATAATTGGCAAGGTACTCAGAGCAGGTGGATGCTTACTTCTAGTTAAGTCTATTCTGGTCTAGATCAAAACTAATAAATAAAGTAGAAAATGTACTGAAGCCTCTGGGTCCTTAGATTGGCTTTGGTTTTATTACTTATGTACTACCTGCAGCCTCAACTACTCGCTTAGTTTTGGTGTGTAATGAATTGCTATTTTCATTTATGTCTGTAAGCATGACAGAAGTCATTACATCATGCCTTACATGAAGAAACCTTTTTTAATTTCACCCTGCTTCAGTGACTATATTCAGGCTATTGTGCAGCATAATCACCTCTTACTACTACATGTTGCACTTCAGAACTGGCAAAGCAGAAGTGCCCTTTAAAATGAAATCAACTTCTTCCCCAACTGTTTTCAACATCTAAGGCAAGCCTGATTTTTGTCTGATTTTCTTTCTCAAGACCAGCCCCTCTTGATATGAGTATCGCTCAGTTGAACAGCTCTATCATTAGACTTTAGAGAAAGGCGTGCAAGAGCATCTGGGCAGGACTTAGCACTGCACGCCTCTGAGGCAAAGAGTGAAAAATGTCACCGGCTGGATCCCAGACTGCTGACAAACAGGCAGTGGCTGAGGGAGGCAAACAGAAGCAATTCAGTAAATGATACACAGTCCCTGAAGTGATGTATTCTGAAGTCAGAAAGAAAGAAAAAAGCAATCAGGAAATGCATTTGTCATGGTTGCTAACACTACTCCAACTCATCATGAAAAAAGGAAAAACTCCCATTTAATATATAACAGTGAAAAGTGTCATCCTTGCTGGGCTGTCAGAAAAAGTCTAATAATACTACTTTCTACTAAATTGCTTATCTAAATTGCTCTAGCTGCTTTTTAAAGCTGATATTATTGACCTCATTAAAAAGACTGCTAAACTGAGATCCAGAGATACAGCCTAAGACCTCCGTCCCTGGTTCCTAACAGTCAGCTTCAGGTGATTCTGTTGTGTCTGTACTGCAAGATGAATTCTGCGTTTGGCAGTAGATTTGGGCAAACTCATCCATGGGATCATTGCGTCTTCTGGCACAGATGAGTTGGAGATGTCTGTATTCATCTCAGAAAGATACGGATTTGAAACCTGAAGAGGACTGGACTTGAGTTCAGTGGTGCTCCTTCCAGACAGACCATAGGAATGAACAAGTGTTCAGATTCCCTCCAGGTCTGTCCCTCTCTAGAGATCTCCATACATGGACACTTAGTGTGGCCATCAGTGATGATGGACAAGTCTGGTCTTGAGAGTGGGGTTGAAATTAGTGTAGACAGCTAATATAAGACCTCAAACATATTTCATTAGGAAGAAAAAAGATGAGCTCTTTTCATTAGATTTATCCTATATGAAACACATCTGCCCTTCAAAGGCACAGATTTTCTTGGGTAGAAGGAACAGTGACCAAGGAAGCTGACATTTTCATTAGATAGAGAAATAGCATGTTATGATGCTCATCTGGTCTACAGGTCCTGAATTTTCTCTCTTTAAATGGCCAGAGCAGTGCACCATCTCACCATCCTTAGGCAGCTATTACATCTGAGAAGTATTTTTTGGAAGAAACTGGCAAATATTTGTAGGCTGAAGCTTTCAAAATAAAATAAGGGAAGCTTTACCCCTTCATTTCTAAATCAATAAACTAACTTTCCAACATAGCTTTTTCAAAGGTTAAAGATTTCCCATCAAAAGTTTCTCTATATTGTAACCCCATGTCAAATCATGCATGCCAAAAAAGTTGCTCTGAATTCCTGATACACATTGCTGCTTCTCGCTGAGAACTTCTGGAAGTGTCCTATATACACGCCCAGCCAAAGCAGCACAACCTTGTAGTCTACTTACGTGATCCAAAAATCATTGCTATGTGACTACTGAAGTAAGTTTTCTTGCCATTTAAGATGCTAAGAAACACTTTGATCTTTCAGTTTATACATTTCACACCTTCACAAACCACATGAGAGAAGACAACCTTTCCCATCACAGAAGATCATGATGTCTTTTCTGGAAACCAAACCAAACCAAACCAGAAAGTCCTGAAAACATTTTTACTTCTAAATAAGCTTGAATCACAAACATATCTTTCAGGTCACAGTTCTGCTTTACTCAAGTTGGAATTCCAGGTATCATAGCAGGAAAAAAAGAAAATAAATATTTTTTTTTTTTTAAGTCCGGCCTTTTAAGTTATATGTTTAAACTATACTTCAGAGAATTCTGAATGCTGAAAGATTTGACAAGAGCCAAACATGAAATGTGCCTCTGGAAGACTTAGACAGTTAAGAGGTTTTTAACCCACTCAGTGTCAGGTATCTAATTTCGGTGTCATGAATGAACTAGAAGCCCTTAACTATAAAGGAAGGTTGGCCTTCCAAATTTGGGGGATTTAAGTAATGTTTTGCTGAATACCCCAAGGAAGGGGGTGTGAGCAACCCTTTGCTACATAGCACAGAAGCAGCATTTTGTTATGGAACTGGAGGAAATCTTGGCACAAACTGGTTTGCAATCATTGTCATGAGGTTTTAGAGGATTCTGACACCAGCAGATTGGTTCTCAGCAGCACAAACACCAGTGCCACACTTCCCAGGGTTAATGACATAAGCTGTACTTGCAAGCAGTTCCAGAAGCCACAGTTTTACCTGTGTTCACCCCAGTGCCTTATAGTGTGGTCTCTCATATGTCACAGGCTTGGGGTAAATGGCACAAATTGGTGAGACAGCCACCAGTTTCTGTCCTGATGGAGATTTATATGCAGACCCTTCCTACAAATATATACAAACATGACCTTGTACTGCGTTGTTAATGATAATTTACAACGTGGCAGTTGATACCAGGGAGGCTGGGCATTGAATATGGCACTCTTTAAAGACTTGGCACGTTAGCAAAATGACAGATACTTGAACAATAGCAGCCTATTTTCCCTTTCTGCCTCATGCAAAAAAAAAGCTGTAAAGTGTTAAATTTTTTCCTGTAATTTGTTTAATTGCTTGATTTGATTGATGTAGATGGCTGAACAAAAGGGTAAAGCAATGAAAAACAGGCCATTATCTGTATTCGTTAGCATATTTTTATTTTGTATAAATATTTGGCTTCTATTTTATTCAGGTTCTTACACTAGAGAACATTTTTCAAAAGCGAACAACTTTACTAACAAAAGACTTGTCATCAGAAATTTCAGTCCCCAAAGGTAAAGACGAACTGACTTAACCAGCTAAATAGTACAGGAATCTAAGTGAAATTATAAGCAAAAGACTGACTGCAAAATGAGCAATGTGCTGGAGAGTGCTACTCCTCCTGGTCCCAGTAGCTGAGAAGCCACTGCTCTCATTTTGGTTTGACACTTTTTTCAGCATGTCAAATAGCAAATTAATACTTTACTTGTTGAGATGATCCTCAGTGGTTAAATTTTACTGAACTACAAGATTCACTTTGTAAAGCAGCTGTTTGTTTGGTAATTGTGCTGTGCTTCATTTAGGAAAAATACAGAGCACAGTGAATTATGCCTATAGTGATAACAGGCATTTGGCTTTCAGATTTTGATTGTGACATTAAGAAAATATGGAAAGATTGTTACTCAGAAATAAGGTCTTGATAAACTACACGAGTTAGAAGCAGTGTGGGGAAAAGGACATTCATACAAATTGGCTTAATTATTGATTGAAGAAAAATGCTTTTGTCCTAGGAATATTAGTCAGTATCTTAGGACGATGGTTCTAAAGTAAATGCATGCTCATTCCTGTTCACTGTGGCATTGCTTTAATTTCACAACTCAGTAGCCCAGGCATCACCTGAGCTCCTAAAGAATTGAGTAATTGATCCATAATTAATGGATGCATGGAGCAGGAAAACAGTAGCAGAATACTAGCTAATACAACAGTCAACTATGGGGAATGGGGCTGTGTACCTGTCTAACTTTGTGAAATTGTTCTATTAACTTGTATTAGATCTACATGGCCACAAGCTGAAAGACACTTTTAAGAGCAAAAGTCATTTGAGAAAATGTTGTGTACATGTCAAGTTGTTTTCTGTGAAGAGTAACCTAAGAAGTTCAGTAAATGCACAGGGAGTTTTGTGTGTGATGATTCAAATTCACTCAATGGCCACAGCAATCGCAAGCTTTTCTTTGTGCAGATGGAATGAACTGAACAGGTGACACTTTCACATTAAATCACACACAAGATATCTCAAAGTTTACATGAAAATTTCAGCATAGAGGCTTCCTTTCACCCTGCCCTCATCTTTTCCCCAACATTTGATTTACACCATCAAAAGAGAAGAGCTCTTGTTACCTGGCCTCTGGGCATTGTAGTTGTAGTTGTTACAAGTAACCTTCCTTGCTTCCTGGGCTTGAGGAGGAAAGGACCTCCTTGCTTCCAACCAGACCACTGTGGTTGTGGCACGCAAGATCCATTCAAAGGCTTCCCATATTCTGTCTTTTCCCTATCACCATCCTCATGCACCCATATGCTTAGTGCTCCATGAGTATGGGCATGTACTCACAATTAGCTCAAGTTTAAAAGACTCAGGTTACCATAACACCGAGCTCTCAGATATGAACAGATGGCATTTATAAATGCAGAGACTAGAAGGTAATCCTCTGAAGTAAGTTTATTTCTGTAAGCCTGTCAGAGTCATATGAAAATGATAGAGAATATTAATGCATTGCTGTCTGAACAAAAGAGCACATCTGACTTGTCCAAGTATCTTTGCTTTCTAATGTGACTTTTAGCAAATGAACTGTGTATAGAAACCTATCTAGTTAGGTTATCAGTTTACAGGGCTTCTTGCAACACTGGCTACTGACCTGATGTCTATCATTCAGCCTCAAGCTGGTCTCATCTCTTATTTCTTTGAGCATGATTGAAATGTTCCCAAGAAGAGGAACCTTAGAGACCTACATGGGTATCTCTCCATTCTACAAAGCACCAAACATCTCCTGCATGATTGCTATATACTTTGGAAATCAGCCACCAATGTGCAATTGGACAACATGAATTAATGAGGCACGCGCTTCAGAGAACAGACTACAAACCAGGGTTCTGTCCAGCTTCAAGCACTGTGAATCTCTGAAAGCCTCAAGTTGACAGCAGTTTGCAGAACTGGATTCTAAAATAAAGACTCCATTTCCCATGTACAGCAGATGGAACTAAATGACAGAATGTGGATAAATATAGAGGACTAAAAAATATAATATCTATTTGAAGCAAATAAATCACCATGCTCATAACCATCCAAGGGAAGGTACTCACCATAAGGGGCTGACCTTATAAGCAAGCTGCTCCTGAGTTCATGCTGTGTCCCCTCAGAAAAACAAGCAAAGTAAGGAATACTCCTAAAACATGTAGTCTGTGGTCATGAGTGTCAGGAGGACATACATGAATTATAGAATCATTTCTGTTGGGAAAGAACTTTGAGATCATCAAGTCCAATTGTTAACCCAGGACTGGCACTAAACCCTGTCCCTGCACCACATCTACGTATTTTTTAAATACCTCCAGGGATGGCGATTCCACCACTCCCTGGGCAGCCTGTTCCAGTGCTTCAGCACCCTTTAGTAATTTTTTTTTCCCCCCTAATATCCAGTCTAAACCTCTGGTGCAACTTGAGGCCATTTCCTCTTGTCCTTTCAATTGTTATCTGGGAGAAGAGACTGACCCCACCTCGCTACAACCTCCTTTCAGTTAGTTGTAGAGAGCAATAAGGTGTCCCCCACCTCGAGTCTCCTCTTCCCCAGACTAAACAACCCAGTTCCCTCAGCCACTCCTCATAAGACTCGTCCTCTAGACCCTTCACCAGCTTTTTTGTCCTTCTGTGGACGTGCTCTAGCACCTCTACATCCCTCTTGGAGTGAGGGGCCCAAAATCGAACACAGGATTCCAGGTGTGGCCTCACCAGTGCAGAGTACAGGGGGACAATTGCTGCCCTGCTCCTGCTGGCCACGCTGCTTTGGACACCAGACAGGGTGCCACTGGCCGCCGTGGCCACCCGGGCACACTGCGGGCTCACAGTCAGCCGGCCGCCACCAGCTCCCCCAGGCCCTTTCCCTCCGGGCACCTTCCCAGCTGCTCCCCGCACCTGCAGTGCTGCGTGGGGTTGCTGTGACCCCACGCCGGACCCACACAGAGGCTTGCTGAACCTCATACCACTGGCCTCAGCCCATCGATCCAACCTGATCAGAGCCCTCAGCATCCTCTTGCCTTCAGGCAGATTAACACTCCTGCCCAACCTGGTGTCATCTGTGCACTTACTAAGGGGGGAATCAATCCCCTCATCCAGATTGTCAACAAAGATTTAAACAGAACTGGCCCCAGTACTGAACCCTGGGGAATACCACTTGTGACTGGTCACCAGCCAGATGTAACTTAACTCCATTTACTACCACTCACTGGGCTTGGCCATCCAGCCAGCTTTTAATCCAGCATAGTGTACACCCATCCAAGGTATGGGCAGTCAGTTTCTCCAGAAGAATGCTGTGGGACATGGTATCAAAGGCTTCACTAAGATCTGGGTAGACAACATCCACAGCTCTTCCCTCATCCACTAAGCGGGTCATCTTGTCATAGAAGGAGATCAGATTTGCCGAGCAGGACCTGCCTTTCACAACCCCATGCTGGCTGGGACTGATCCACCAGCTGTCCTGCACGTGCCACGTGATGGCACTCAGGATGATTTGCTCCATAACCTTCCCTGGCACCAAGATCAGGGTGGCAGGCCTGTAGTTACCTGGAAGCTACTAGTTTCCTCTGAAAAGCAGAGAACTTCAGACAGGCAGCTCTTCTGTTCATTGACTGTTGATAAAGTTGGATCACACATACGCATAACAGAAGAGCTTTTTTTGAAATAAGCTGGTGAGCATGTCAGCTAAAACACATTAGAACTAACATTAGTGCACTTGTCTGGAATTTCCAGTGGTGTGGTTCCTAACCGATCTGATGATTCAGTGAAGAAATTACCCACACAACAGGCAGTCACTTTGCCTTTTCCTAGTCTAAAACTCTACATCAAATTTCACCTCCAGGCTTCTTGAAAACTGGTGGGTTAAGGTTGGATTTTTTTGCTTCATGCATTTTCTTGATGCTAAAATTTAACAGTAGATAGGATCTAAATGCAATCCAATTTCAGAATGAATCTGCCATATTTAAAAGAATGTGCCAGCTCTTGTCCATTCAACTGAAGCATAAAGATGCAAAGTAATTAACATAAACACAAGTATCATTTACGTTATAGAGATGGATTCCTGTCAGGTGGGTGTGCACTGTTTCAGTGTGGATAGCCAGATGCTCTAGTCATTCTTTTAAAGGGCCTAGAACATTTATAATGATTAATCAGATTTCTAAAGCAGTAATGTATGCTACCATCTGTTTAATTAAATCTCATGCTTCCAGACATACGCCAGTCAGCGCACAGGGGTCAAACATTAATTCCCCCCTTTTTACATCAAGGAAAAATTGGCTTACAACATTATACTTTTTATTCAGTCCTTCTGGTTTTAGGTACCAATCACTAATAGAGAGTGACAGTGTGATAGGAGACAAAACTATTTTGAAATGTAGACATCTGACCTCAGATCTTGATTTCTCTATAATTACAGTTTCTAAACACCTATTACTTTTTACCTCAGACAGCTGTGGGTGTCTTACTCTACAGTGAACTAAAAGAATAAACTCAACAGGTTATGAAAAAGCTAAACTGCTCTAGAAACGCTTGTTTCTTCACATGCTTGAGTTCAGATGCCCAGAGGCTTCTGTTTCGTTCAGTGTAAAAAAGGATTTTGACAGTTTTGTATGTAACATCCGATCCTGTCCATTGCATAAGATTTGTCACTATGAATTCTGGGTTGTCTATATATGCCTAAAGCCTTTTTCACCCATAGAATCATAGAGTCATTTAGGTTTGAAAAGACCTTTAAGATCAAGTACTGATTAAGCTCTTGGTTAAAATTGCTCAAAAAATGTAGCCTTAGGGATTTTGAAGATTATCA
>JAVJGJ010000047.1:17757702-17809432 GCA_035590215.1 Microhierax caerulescens | reverse complement strand
GTTTAGCTCAGTCTCACAGTGTCTTTCAGGCCTGAAAAAAAAAATTACATACCCCAAGAATCCCCCAAACTTATATCACCATCAGCTATGGCAACAGGGAAAACTATTTTCAGCAGTATACAATACCCCTTTACCAGGTGTTTCTATACAGTACTACAGCACAGACAGCTTCATAGTTGTACCTTGTGACCGGCCCCTGTTTAAATTATCTTATTTAAAAGATTTGAATAAAGAAGCAAAACCAAATAATTTTCCCACTTTCACAGGCAACTGATTATTTTCTGATTTTTAACACTTGGAATCTAACATCCAAAGTCGTCATCTTGCAGTCCTCAAACACACTAGAGCCAATGAAGGTTTTTCATCAGAAAAGACTGTGATAATAAACCAAATACAATGAACCATACTTTCAGAAGGAGAGACAAAATGAAAATTAAATTAGTTAATCATATAAATTCTTTTTGAAAGGATACTAAAACTAAGAGAGTGCTAGAAACAAAGGGTTAGTTTTCTGATCGGGAAATGTCACAGCTGTGTGTCTGCATACCTTAATTTGAAGACAAGGAAAACTCTTCCCACCACTATAGTAGGCTCCTTGATTAGGAAAAAAAAAGGAAGAAACAAAATAATGACAGCCAATTTCCAGTGTTTTTAGGCTATTTCATATCAAACAGTGTGATGAATGTAGCAATATCACTTTTGGCTATAGCACAAAAAATATTATTCTCTATAGACGCTGCAGCATAAAACAAAAATGCTTTTATTACCAGTAGCAATGATGTGACATGCCTGATAAATGCCACTTTAAGACTCCTTTGGGTCCCAGCATCCCTTCACACTTATTATCAAGTTACTAATAGATTCTGTAGGTTTGACTGGCCATCATTTAGGAGTGTCATTTACTCTAAAATGACAGAAAAGTAAAATGTTCTAAAACGTTCAATTTTTCTCTTTTCCCTGACTGAGTGACTAATGAGTAAGAATAATAACTTTTATTCATGTTGTCTAGGTGATGAAATGGCCATTGTAGAATGATGAATATCAAGTAAAGATGTTTTCATTTAACATAGGCAGGGAAAAAAAAAAACCATGAACCTTTAAGTCTCAAAAATATGAAAGAGAGCCGGCAGCTATTTAAGTATTCACATCTCTTGTGTGACAGCTGACTCTGTTTCCCATTGTTATTAGTTTTTCTTTGGATGCATAGACGCATTGATAAAAACAGGGCCAGGCATGTTACAGATTAAATTCTCATTTGCAAGATGATTCTGTCCAAAGGCCCCCACTGAGATTAACACCCATTTATTCTAGGTACTGTATAGACATACCATAAAGGTTAATTCCCTCAGCAGAGTGTATGTTTTATAAAAGAGGCAGGCAGAGAAAGATGCACAGGAAGAGAAAAGTGGTACAGCAAATTCATGGTAGACCTTACAATGTATTATATTTAGATTATAGAGGATACTGTGGTTGCAAATACCTTGGAAGGGTCCCTGCTTTTGCAAATCATAACCATAATACCCAGCAGAAGACAATCTTCACTCACAGATGGTTTCTACAGTGTACTATAGCACCAACATGACTAATAATATAAACAATTTTCTGCACATTTAATAATAGGAGCTGAGTGTCTAATTCTCTTAAGTCACTTAAAAAGACAGCATAAATTCTTGTCTGTATTAGAGAATTTGATTCCACCATGACAAACATACAGTGAGTAATCCTTTATTAACTAACTCAATGTAAATTCTCACCTGATATTCCACTCATCATGCTCAGTCCTTGTAGTTCAGTCTGGTCAGCGATGGGGGCCACTTGGGAGTACATCTCTTCTGGAAAGGACAAATCATTAAATAGTAACCTTTCTTTTCAAGGGAATAGATTTTGTCTTTCTCCTTATCTGGGAAAAAATAAAAACCTCAATGCAACCTACTTGTGTGTTGGTCAAGTACAATTTTTTTTTAAGATTTTTCTTAAAAAAATATCTTTATCTAAGATAACTTGGCCTGTTCAGTCCAGTGAATTTATTTGTGGATCAAAGGCACAAAGCAACATGTGATTAATATTGTGTCTGTATAAACATGGTAGCAAGTAAGCATATTCTAATGTTATTTACAGTGAAGGGTTACTTTAGATTTGACATAACAGTATTTCCAATAACTTCAGTGGAGATACTACTGATTTGCACAAATTGTGTCCTGACTTAGTTTCATTGATTCAGTATTGATTTTCATCTGGATAAGTCCAGCCATGCCAGATCTTTAGCTTTTCAGTTCTGCAGGGAGATTGAAATGTCACTGGAGACCCAGTCCTGCCAAAAAAAGGATTAAGTGAGCTAGATCTGAGCAAGTGTCTTTAGTTGCTTTCCTTAAGATTAAGAAATTTCATCGTAAAAGGGCTTGAAGATCAAAGGGCTTTATGGTGTAGGGGATGAATGGCCACCACCCCAATTGACTCAGCAGGCAGAGAAAACTAGACGCTCTGTTAAATAAAAGCATCCACTGCCACAGCCTCACTAAAGAAATCAACTCTGCAGCTTCCTCAGTAATAATGCCACAGGTTCCAATCTGCTCTGAGAGGACTCTTATTGCTACTGTGCTTCTTATTCATTAGACAGACTTTGAAACATGAGCATTGGTCACTCAGTGGTCATTTTTGATGATAACAAGTTCCCTGGCAAAGAGGAGAAAAAAAAATAATGGTGTGATCAGAAAGATCACAAAACGCTGCTCTGGCTGTATTGCAGGTTGTGTAGTGTAAACTCTATCAAATAAACACTCCCAGATATTTTCCTACTCTCTGATTACTGCACTAGAAATGCTCAATAATGTTCAACAAATGTACGAAAACAGCATATGTCAATCCAGCATTTCCTTCACACTCTTCTATTTTCGGTTCCTGTTTTGTTCAATTAACACTGCTGTAACTGACTCACTTTCATTACATCTGATCTGCTCAGGAAGAACAGAAGTAGTTTTCGTTAGCACTGAAAATCTATAGTTAAGCAACTTTATAGCAGTGATACACAGGTGAAAGTCAGAAAGATATGAGGTCTTGTGCTCACAGGTCCTTCTCAAAATGGTGGTAAAAGGTACATCCCTATTAGTATCGGTATTAGGGCTAAAAAAGGTCTGCAACTCCCCCCACCCAGGAAAGAACAGAGGTAAAAAACACCTTTGTATGAAATGTCATTAGTGATCACTGCTGTATGTTAGCACTGGTAAGAGCAATAAAGTAATCTTTTTTCTGAAGTTTCTTGTGTGTTTCTTCCACATGCTCTCTTTTTCCTTTGTGTTTTAACAGGAATTTAACTATTTAACAGAAGAGGACAGCAGAACATACTTAGCCAAAAAATCAGACTAAAGCCCAGCATGGAAAGCTTAGAGAGAAACGGCTTTATTGTAGCCGGGAGAGGTGGTCCCATACCTCTCATCATAGGCAAACATCTATATCACTTACCTCTTTCAAACCCCCAAATCTCTCCATGCCAAATAAGCCAAATCACAAGTGATTACAACTAGTATTATCCGACAGTGATGCTGATCATGCTAAGTAACACGCAGCACAGCTGTGGGCCCTGTGCAGAAGATTGTCTGATCTAATTTCGCACATAGCACTCTGAAATAAAAAAGTAGGTGGGAAGGAAAGAGAAGTGCTTCCAGCACTCCCATGGTTATCAAGCAAAGCTTGCTATTTGAGCACCGGCAGGTAAAAAGCTGATGGTGGTGACTGGTTAGCATGTTGGAGCAAAATGTGTGAGGGTCGGGGCCCAGCATGCGGGTGTTGGCCAGCTGTGTGGGCAGTGGAGAAGACAGAAATGTTGCCAGTAGGATGCTCCAGAGCGATTGTGGAAGTCCCTTGTAGGCAAGAGGTTGGGTGGTCCTGAACTGCCACTGCTCAACTGGAGCCATGGCTTGTGAGCCAGCTGGGAGAGAATGTGTGCAGGGAATTGAGAGATGAAGAATAAGTGGTAAGAAACAGGTCAGGGATGGAAAGATGAGTGTTGTGAGGTAGCCAGTCAGAGCAAGCAGCTAAAGCCACATGGGGAACAAGTTTCAAAGGTCATGCACTGGCATAACTGTTTTCCTACTGGAAACTAAAGAAAGTTAAAGGTCCAGGACTCTGATGACTTCTCTGAGAACAGGACCCAATGATACACTTATTTTAAAAAGTATTTAAGCATCTAATTACGGTTTCTATCTTAAATGAAAATACTTTTGAGCTTGGCTGAATCAAAACCCAACAAAGTAGGAGAAATGCAACTGGACTTCAAATATGGTTCAGATGAACTCTGAGAATCAACAAACAGCACATTCATCCCAGACTCCCTGCTGAACTGTGCGTTAGAAATCATTTGTAAAATTATTTTTTTAGTCCTAAAGACAAATTCATTTTACACAAGGCTAGAAGACTCTGTTGCTATTAAATCATCATCAAAAACATCAACGAAAGGTCATTTTGTCAGTGTTCTCATTCTATATTGCTAGACCCAAATTTCCCTGTGCCTGCCTGGATCTCTCTGCCTGAGGCACTCTCTTCCCTTGCTGTTCAGGTGAAGGCAGCTGCTATGTGGATATATTTTACAATGTGTTTTGAAATTATCCTCTAAATAAAAATTGGGTTCTGTGGGCTGCAATAGGCAAGTATAAATAAAGAATGTGTCTCTTGTTTAAATACAGCAAGTAAAACACATATCCCTAACGTAGAGTAAGAAACATTTCTGGATAGAGGCAGGAAGGTAAGACATAATGTTTTAAATAAAAGCTAGCACTAATGAGCATTTCTAAGATGGATTTGTATTACCCTGAAAAGATTTTAGAAACAGGTATATTAAAGTGTTCATTTAAAATTGTTGCAAATTTTTGACTGAGGAGCAAGTTGTCTTAAATGTTCCATTTTCTAACACAGAACTGTTTTCACTTTGTGAAATATTTTGCATTATATTTTAATTAAAGTTATAATTACAGAACTAAATATAATTAGCTTCTTTCTTCAAAAGAAATTGGAAGTGAACTTACTTTATTAAATTTTCAATTTGTTTCCTGCAGTGTTACATAGTTTATTCTAATTAATTGAACGAGATCTCATAAATATTTTATCAACATAGGGATGTGATTAACAGCTCGAGTTTTGTGTGGTTTTCTTTTTTCTTTCCAGCTTTCTTCTTCTTCTCTGCATTACCATTCCCCCAGTCTTCACGTGCAGTCTCCTATTTTCAGTAACAACTTAAATATGGGAGCCTTGCCAGAGCCCCACTCCTCCACAGCAAAACATTGTATTTTAGGAGTCTTGGCCATAGGAAACCATTTTTAACCTCTTTTTGGGAATGTTTGTTATCTCAGGGAGCCCTCATATAACACAGACTATGGAAGTGACACTCATTTCTTGTGTGATTTATGACTTCCACATGGAATAGCTTCCTGCAGAATCTTCTCTGCTTTAGTGTGTGTGCACAGCATATTTGTTTATTCTCAGAGCAGATAAAGTCGAAAGGAGTAAAAAGGACTTTAACCTCCCATTAGCACACCATACTCTAGAGATTACAAAATGGAGCAGAAGGTACATGTCACACCATTCCCTAGTCCCTGCTGGGTTGCAAAGGGCTCAGTTTTGTTGTGCCCTTGGTGAGATTTAAACTTGTGGGTGCTGAATGGAGCCACTGTGGTTTGAGCCTCTGGCTTGACTTGTTCAGCCTCCTATTTGCCATGTGGACACTCAGCACAGCAGAAACATCAGCACAGAGCCCTCGGGCCCCTTCTTACAAGATCAAGAGCTAGCACAGGGCGGGAAACACACCAGGGGCTTCACAGACTCAAAAGAAAAGAGGCAATCCCTGCTTCAAAGCATGTCAAAGCAAATAAAAAGGGAAGGAAGACATGGAGGTGCCTGTAGTTACACACTGTATCAAGACAAACATGAGATTTTGCTCTTCTAATCCCCAGCCCAACATTGCCTCCCTCCCCACCACTACTGAGATGGGATGATTACAATTTATGCTGGAAATGCTGATCTGAAGTCACAGCATCAAGTAAATGTACTTATCAGTATGGGTACCTAAGCAAATAAACAGAATGTTGATTGTGTCAAACAGAAAAAAATTAAGTACAAATGTATGTAAACGACAGAAATAAGAGGATAATCATTATGGCTCTGTATCAGATTGAATCTTTGTCAGTCCCTAGTTTAGAGGGGAAGGGACTGGTGTCAGAGAGTAACACTGTGTTCTTTCAGTGTATCCAGACTAATTTAATTAAGCGCTACTTTAATAATATCAAAGGAATGGTTCAGGCTTCACCATGACCTTTACCATCCAGCAACATCAAAGGTATGGGATAAATTGAACAAAAATGAAATCCATATATATTTTATCTATCCATTTTGCTCAGACAGGCATTGTGTCACTTGCCTATCTTGTATTGTTGACAGCAACAGTCTGAATATCTTTTAATATCTAAAGAATAAACTGTTTTCTTGCAAGCATACTTCAAAAGTCCCAATGATTCTAGCCAGGAGTGTACAGATTTCTCACTGGAAAAAAATGTCCCCTATTTGTTTTTCCTGTTCATACATCCCTTTACTACTTATTCTTTAATGTAGGGCAAATTGTGGAAGTAGAAAAGTGAATCAGTTTTGTTTCTTATTCTATTTGTTGTACAAAACTGAGTAGTCTCCATCTACATGCACAGTAATGCTGCTTCTGAATTGCTAAATATAATCAGTGGAAATCATGTTGACAAGAACCTTGCACTGATGATTCAGTGATCGTGTTGCACTGTTGATGTTGTTTTCCAAAGTCTAATCCTATTTTCCAATCAATCCAAATTTTGACTGATAGATGAAGATAACTCTGATGTTTACCTGAATTTTTTGTATTCAGCTGGACATGTGACTGTTGATGTCAGACCTGGATTTGACCTCAGAGTTGCTCTATATTTATGTCTAGTAATGACTCCAAAGAAGCTATATTGACCTTGGGTCTTCATCCTCTCTTAATTTACTTGTCTGAAATCAAGTAGACTGTTACTTGCACAGCTGCAAAGGCAATAACAATAGTAAATGCAATTTTTATGTGAAGAAGGTCCACATTTCTCAGCTCCTAGTACACCAAGAAAGATGAAACGGCCAGAAAACTTGTTCTGCTGTTAAAATGACAAGATTATGGATATTTTCTAAAATTATTACAAGAGAGGCCTGGGATTCACATGTAATATTTAATGCACATCCAACATACTTGAGGCACTGCATTATTAATGTCAAATGAAGTATATTCTCCAAGTATTTATTTACAACTCTCCAGTGCTACAGCTCTGAGTGGGGATTCCTTCCCTTGGCTGTATATCCCACTGTGGCGACCATCTTGCTCCTTTCCAGGGTAATGCAACCTTCCATTTTCCTAATTCAGACTTTCTGACCTTTCATTGTCTGGATCCTCTCCTGGGCAGAGCTACATTTTCTATGGTTAGAGGAGAGGGAACTCTGTAATACCAACACCAGCAAAGTCAGCTGAGCCAGCTCCCTAACCCTTAAAATTCCCTCATCACCACACTTCAACAAACTATGGCATCACGCTACTATCACTTTATCTAGTAAAGGGTATTTTATCTCCTTCTCTTGTTTTAGTTTGTTTTCACAGCCACAATCTCGTCTTTTACCTTGTAACACAACTTCAGATACTTTTCCTGTTACCAGATTCTTTATTGCCTGCTGTAGATTTTTCTCAACATATGGGGAAAACAGTCTTCACACTTTTTCTATTCCACATCTTTGATATAACGGGTGGTTTAAACAGTTTGCATATGTACACACAATGGAAAGGGGAATCTGTGCTGACAGAGAGATGGATGCCTTAAGCATTTTGTTGAAACAAGTTTTAGAGAAGGTTCCACGCTTTTTAATATCTTTTTTTAAAAAAAAAAAAATTTGGAGCTGATTTGAAACTCAGGTAGGGTTAACTTACTTGTGAAGTTAACTCACGACCTCTAGCAACACCCTGACCGTTTTGGTTTTGCATTTCATTCACTGATGAGGGGGAAAACAACTGAGATCACTGTGCTAGGCTTGGGAAAGGCAGGTGTTCAGATCCCTCCATGGCAGAGGCTCCCAGCTTTGTGGGCTCAGACAGTCCCTTTACACACTCACAGAAGAGGGACACAGAAGCTCTATGGACTTACACATCCACACTGAAAAGAGAAGTACTGGTGCACACATTCAGGGAGCTGACACAGGGCACACTATATCAACTCTGCTGCATCCTGAAAAGATGTTGAATTATGAGATGGAAAATAACACAGGTCATACTTCTTGCTACCCATTTGTCCAGAATAGTTTATATTTCATATCCCCTTTTTCTTCACAGCAAACTGACGCCAGAAATACTATGTGCTGGGTTATGCCAAGTTGGCATATTCTGATAACCAAGCATCCTTGGAACAACTGCAAGGGCTTTAAAGAAAGACGTACTAAGCCCAGCTCTGAATGTTTTCAGGCTGTGACCACTTTTGTAAGGGAGGACAAGTGAATAGATATTTTGATGCTGGAACTTAGATCAAAACCATTTTTCACTCTAGCGATAACAAAACCACAGTCTGGATTATTTAGCCTCTGTGGTTTTGTCACAGCATTCACGTGGCGTATGTACCACTGTATCCTGATCAGCAGGTAGCATCTGTCTTGTTTTGTTCTGTTTAATTTGATAAAAGTGGAGCTCATGCGAAGACAACTAATTGGGGAGCTGAATACATAACCTACCACCCACCATGTGTCATTACTGGAAATAACTTCACAAAGTAACCACATTTGGAGCTGAAAACCTAAGATAGCTTTAACTCATGACAGTATTCTCTGTTTCATTATGTCTCAGTAACTTGGGATGCTTTTTATGACACACACACCCCACACACACCCCCATGCAGAAGAAATTGGACCTAAAGACATTCTGAGTAAGGAAACTTTGAAATCCCATAGGTGCCATAGTGTGGGCCTTACACTGACTTCAAGAGTGGGACTGCTTGGCAGAAAGACCTAGCCAGAGCACATTCTCCCTCTGTATTACTTGGTGCTATGACACCAAGATGGTTATTGGACCAATAATTCGGTAAAAATCTGCCATGTGGCCTGATGATACACAGGGCACAAACATTGTTTAACATGCACAGCAATTCCCATGCTAAGACTTCATTTCATGGGACAGAAGAGAGACATGACACTGGAAGAGTGGCAGATAAATAAAGACATAAAGGACCTGGTGGCTATAGTGTCACCTTTCTAGCTTCCTGAAGAATCATAGAGGAAGAGCTTTATGGTTGTCAGAAAAATCACTACCACAAGCCAATTTCCTTTGAAACTGCTGGGGAGAGTGTTGGCCACCCTTGTCCTCTCTTCTTGGAAATGATGGAGACTCTTCTGAGACATCTGCAGAGCACTGCATGACTAGGCAGGTTTCACTGCAAGGAAATACCAGTACTCCTGAGAGAAGCAAAGGAAAAAAGAAGTCCGTATGTGGCTTTTCCAAAAAGCCTCTGCACAGGAGCATATCTATTTACAACCATGTCTTAACATGATATTTCCCTTTGCTTGTGTCTTTAAATGGGATCAGTGTGGCCACTTCAGATAGATGCTTTATTTTATTGTCACTTGGAGAATACCACAGTGCTTCTCCCCCTACATATAACAATATGGGATGCATGGAAACATTAAGTTTTTATTTTAGAGGCACTGTCACTAAAATGTCTTTAGCATCTTCCAGAAGAATAAGATGTCACATTTCTTTTGGCCTTATCATTCCACAATTACAGAGCTACAAGCTATGGTTGAAGCCACTGCAAAAGGATATCCTCTTCTCTGCAGAGACTTGTTTCATGGAGGACCAGGCCCCATGGAATTCCACACCTTGAATCATCATTGATGTATTGTTGAATATCTGGACCCAGAAGATAACTAGAATCACTCAAAAAGGGACATTCAATCTTCAGTGAATTATGTCCTTGACTCTTCATTGTCTACTTAAATCCTTCTAAGTGTGTGTTTAGACAGTAGTTAGATGTCATATCAATTTTAATAAAGAACTTTCTGAAAATTCAAAAGGTCTACATTTTTTTTTCACTGTTACCAGTGAAATCCTTGAATGACCTGTTATCAAAGGACGCTAGTTAAGTAGGATTTTCCATTCTTCACATTACTTAGATACTTCCTCTTGTTATTTTGTCTCTCAGTAGGTTCCATAATTCTTTATATTTCTTGCTCATTTAATGCAATTAAAATTCCACGTATGTCTCATCAATCAAGACAATAAAATCACATCTCACTGTAACTTTTAAGCTATTGCAGAACCTCAACTTCTTTCCTAAAATATTTCTTTTTCTCCAATTAACTATGATATATTTAGTGCTTATTTTCAAACATTAAATTCTTCCATTCAAAAGTGCACCAAATAAGAAAGTAATGTGCAAGGATTTTTAGCATCACTCAAAGGAAATCCTAAGAACCTGCAACACTATTTTTCAGTAGGAAGAAAAACAGACAATTGCGGATAATTTAAATCAAACTACTTTGTACATTTTTGAACATCACAATTCTAATTTTGTAGCCATAATTTTTACTTTATAATGTAGTTTCCAGAAGCCAAAATGAATTTTTTAAGAGTTTTGAATACATGTGGGTGTGAAAATGTTATCAGGGAAACATGACATGATTTCTAGATGATATGCTCACATTTCAAAGAGCTGGATTTTTCCATCACCTTGCTTTCACCAAGCAGCTGAAAACATGAAATAAAAAGAAATGGGACAATCTAGCTCTGTGATCAAGTAAATTATGTGGAAATATGCATGTTCATAAATGAACATGATTGTTTTGCAATTAGTTGGATTTAGGCACAGAGGAAAGCAGATGTTCATCATATTAACCATTGTGAAAATCCAGTGTAACCACTGGCCTTTAATGCTGTGGTCTGCAGTAGTTTGTAATGTCTTTTCTTTTGGATATGTTCAGAAACTTTCTGATGTAACATTTTTTTTATTGGCAAATGTCAGTTATGCAATCTGAAAGAGTTCACAAGAAGGGGTTAGTTTCAATATATTTCCCTCCACACATTTCTGACTCACACAAAATACTGAAATTAGCAAACATCTTGTTGAAGCCAAGAAGTTTCATTTCCTGGTCTAATAGACTGTCAGTATTTTCAAAATTATTCAAATAGGGATCTTAAATGATACAGCATGAGATGGTCACTCGCTTTGGATTTTTCCATTTCCAATTTCATCTTACTTAAAAATTATTATTTCTAAAATTTTACAAACTGCCATAGACCAGAAACCCATTTCCAAACCAGGTGCAGCATCAGGTACTCCTGCTTCCAACCAGGTGATGCCACAGAGAAAGATGTCTCTGCTTCTGCAACACACTCTCATTTACAACTGATTATGGATTGCTTGAGCCTTTTTTTCTCCCAGATTGTTTAGTTGGTTATTTAGTACTGAACATACTGAAGGTTCTGGGCACTTCTTACCCACGTAGGTATAGTTCAGGGCTCAGGCATCAGGGAGGAGTTAGATGAGAAACATTATATTGTTCCCAGTGTAATGGATATGAATATAATGGACTTACATAAATTTGATATGAAAAAGGGGAGGGGTGAACAGCAATTAACTGTACAAACTTTAGGCAAATTTTATAACCACTTCAACATCCCTGATAAATCTGTGCTTGTGTTATACTTGCTAACTTGCATCTCTCTTGGCAATGTTAGCTCTGACCTCCTAGAAATGGTCTGGTATGTATTGCATACCTCAGAGCCAAAGATATTTTACAACAGCACAAAGTGAATAGCCCATGGTAGCAGTATTCCTGCTGTGAGGACTAGGGACGGAACAAGAGCTAGCACATATCTATGAACACCCTGATAGGACCTCTCACATTAGTATCATTTTATAACCCCTTAACCTTCTCTCTGTGAAAAGGACATAACTTCTAGGAAACCCCAAGAGACTCTGATGACCATTAGTGACTCTGCAAAAAGGGAAGATCAGCTAGCAGCTTTTTACTAAAACTAAATAACAGATATTGTAAATGATCTGGAATTCCAGCTCAGCTTCATGAGGACAAAGCCACAGAACCATGCCTGTCCTTTCCTCTGCCCACTTACAACCTTTCCTGGGACTTCACAATCAAAGGAAGCAGAAACGGATTTTCCTCTACAAGAGCCGAAACTGGAAAAGGTTGCACTATACAGAGCATATTTTCTGTTCAGCTTGTTCCTTACACACAGGATGGAATCCTCTTTGGTGAGGACTGAGAGCAGCATCTCACTAGGTATGCTCAACAGAGCAGATGTTGGTTTTGGGCTGCGGGAGGGAGCAGGGAGTTGGAGGCTCCTGCTAATAGATGTTAGAGCAACCCCAAGCCTGCTCTGACCTGTGCCTGGGAAATGGTAGCCCCACACTGACTTCAGGGGAGGCTGAACAGGGCAGCAAAGAAGCACATGGCTTAGGAATTCGCACAGGGGAAATCGGAGGAGACAGCTTGGCTGAGTTCAAATGGAGCATGCTAGTAGTATTATTCAAATATTAATAACAGCTGCCGGAAATTGGGAAGAGCCAGCCAAGTTGAAAAATACCCTGTGCATCTGCCCTTTTGTAACCATGTGCCCAACACATATTCTATGCCAGAAGCAGTATTCCCTCTCTGCAAGGCATTATAGTTGGCACAAATGCCTACCTGGATCACTGCCGGTACCTGGCAAGCATGCTGTAGAGAGCAGTTGTTCTCCAGTCCCTAACCTCACCACATTCACTGAAACCTCTCCAATGCTGCCAGCACGTGGCCTGGGGAAGAAGGGAAGTGGTTTATTATTCCCTCTTCTCTGGACTGGATAACACAAGGAACTGAGGAGTTCTTACCATTTCAATAGCACTTACAGCTATAAATAGAAATATACGAGCACAAGTCAAATGTTTCTGAAAATTTAGCCCCTCATTGGCTACTGCATTTGTCTCCTGCAGCTGGTTGCCATGATAAAGTTAGCTAAGTAGGGGCCATCAGCTCTGTGGATGGATTAGCCCTTGGCTGCCATATCAAAGGCATATATGTCCATGTGGTCCTTTCAGTTCAACCAATACATTCAAACTACTGTTAAACTAGCTGTCTCAGGGAGTAAAAATATAGCAGTCACAAAAGCGTGCATCTCACCTCATGCTAGGCACCTCAGCAAATCTGTAGCTGGGTTTGTTAAACGCACTCTATTGTTAGGGGCTGCAAAAGTCTCAACACTCAGGCTAGGAGGTTTAAAGCTACCTTAGATACGTTTATAAGATTGGTATTCATGGCAATGTAGACATACTCTGAGATTACACACTGATTACCACCAGAAGGAGGGACAGAAGCGTACCATAGCCATAGAAATATACTATCAGTCTAGTGTGTTATGTCTATCTATCATCCATTATCATTGTATTATATTTTATTGCAGTAATGTCAACAGCTTTGAAGGAAGTTCTCAATTTCAGCTCCACCTTAACTGACATCCTACAATCTCAGGAGACCTCCATTGCCCCAAAAAGTTTGTAAGTGAAGCATATCAGACAGACAAAAAGAGGACAGGGGAAACTGTTGGACATCGGCAGATTGCAGTGGAGGACAGAAGGTGCCAAAGAGGCAGGAATGATTGTAGATCTCCTGAATCTTAGCCATAAAATCATTCTTCCTACCAGGTCCTCATCTCTGAACACTACATGTTGGGTTAATGACCCTATGTATTAGACTACAGCAGCAGACCCAGAACTGAAAGCTCCTGGATGATATTCTTCCATTTGTATTCCTTTTCTTGCTGCGTAATTGTAAGTGTGTCTGTACGCACTCATCATGTGTACCACAACTTCTGTTGAATGACTGGGTTTTTCTCAAAGAGAAAGCAGTACAGCAAGGAACTTTTCCACTTAAAAGTATTCTGCTCCAACGAATCATGGCTGTCACTTCAAAGCTATTTATTGTGTTAACAACATTTTTCCAGAAGACTGTTTCATTTAGTGATTTGGAATGTCAAGACAATTGTGGGGAATAAATAACCATGCAAGCCATAAGATCGAAAATCCAGAAAGATTTCAGAACATATGAAAAGAAATGTATTTTTTAAAAATCCCAGACATGCAAAATAAAAGATTCAGAATAAAATTCTCATAGCTGTAGGGCTTTTGCTTGCTATTCATGAAAGCTATGGAATTCGTTCTACTTGACATCAGAAATGCAGATTCAGTGAATTCATTTAAGACAAAATTGAAATCTTATCTTTTTAGGCTGGCTTTTCCAGCCTTAAATGCAGCTCAGTTTTAAAGCTCCTAGATATTATTTTATGTAAAGCTATTTGAGATCCTTTGTATTTTCTGCACTATATACATTTAGTTTTATTGTATTTAGTTCATGTGCATTATAAAATACAAAGGAAAATAGTTGAAAGATAACAAACCGGATAATGGGAAAGGCAAAGTAGTCCTTTGCTAATGCAAGAGGATAAATACAACAGAAATAGAAGGAGACTTCTAAACCATGTTCTTAAATATGAAGAGTATTTAGTGAATGAATATATCACAAGGATTTCTACATCCTATTTCTTTAGCTGCCATGCCATGTATGTGAGTATAGGAAACAATTACAAATTGTAGTGCTCCACCATACCCCCATTTCTACCTCCCCACACCACAGAATTTCCCAGTGGTTTCTTTCTTCTTCCTTACATGTGAAATCTCCATCTATTCTCTCTTCATACTCAGTCCATACCACCTGCATATGAACTACTGCACAAGTAGCCTCCAACCAGGCAGAACAAATGGCTCTGGACCAGAGCCCTAGTAAACTTGGGAATACACGTGCCCCCTTAGCCAGCAAGTGAGAAGGAAAGAAGAGCAAATGTCTTTGCTCAGTTGCCAACAGGCTAAAGGGTCACTGAACCCTGATGTATAACTTCGTCATACTGAACCAAAATCAATTTATTGTCAACAGGGGCAAATTTCAACCTAGCAACCTTTTCTGAAGTTTCAGTAACTCCTTCATAAACCTGTAGGCAACCAGTCCCCTTTTGCTTTTTTTAAAGGTGAATTTTGTTGATTCACAAACTGCAACTTTATATGATATGATCGAGTATTGACTTCCCTAATATTTAGCACTGCACAAACACATGACCCTGACAAGATTTATTATGTCATCTTTTGGAAAAAGTCTGGAACTGAATAAGGACAAAAAAGGAGAAATCTGTTTCTAATTTGGCTCTGGTAATCACATACTTCAAATATCAAAGGTGCTTCCAGTGATATCTGTCATAAGAACTCAGATGCTCTTGCTTCTTTCAAGTGTCAAGGCCTTCTGCCATTCCTTCTTACCATTTCCCTCTCACCCATTCCAGAGACACAACTAAGTATTTCTGCATCCCTAAGTGGCAAAACGTTTATTTCAATTTCTGCTTTTAGTTCACTAACGAGAGCGGCTGCTGCTGCTCAAAGTCTATAGTCGCCCATTTGCTGTTTATCCCTCACTCCAGCTTTGCATATGCTGTCAGGCTGTAGTACAAATCCAGCTACAGAGCTCAGTTCAGAGTGCCCCTTTGCTGCGTTTGTTAGTATGGAGCAAACAGCAAACTAAAGGACTGATGGTACCTACCTGCCTGCATAACAAGGATTTGTGCCATCAAACTCATCATATGTTCTAACTGGCTCAATGAGTAGAACTCATTTTCTAAGGAAAAATTATTCCAAAGAAATATTTTTCAGCTTTCTGGGAGAAATTTTCCTTGCTAAAAATAGTTTTCCCCCAGTCTGACAGATGCAGGCTGAAACAAGTGTAATTTGTCCCACTTCACCATTCTTCTCCATGGGCAAAAGGACTGAGGAGGGCATGTTTCTCAGGAGGCATACATGCATCACTGACTGCTGGGGTGCAGTGAGAAGAACCAGGTTCAGCCTCCTGCTATCCATTGTATTTCCAGGATCAGCTATCTACATCACATCTTTAACATCAATGAGTAAGCAGACATGCAGCATGGTCAGAACCTGCTGCAGGCCCATTTGCCTGCACTGACCATTTCCCCTCCTCCTAGTTTCAGGGAAAATTGCTGCAGAAGAAAAAAAAAACACAAACAGATGAGCTATTTTCGTACTGCTGTGTCCTGTAATTAAAGATTCCTGAACTATAAATGACACCTGCACTTCTGTGCAATGTACAGGATGGTTCAGGTGGACACTCTCATGTCAGCTGTATATATACGCAGGTAGCATGCTGTCTTGACATCGGATGGATCATTGTTCTTTCACTAAAGTAAGAAATTATAATAGCTTCTGACAAGTTATTTACATTGCACTCCATGTTTTTTATTTTGCAAAACTATTTCCTCTGTGTCTGCATTTGCACCGGTCCATCAGTTCTTATCAGTTCCCCTTAAGGGTGCAGGACTATTCAACAGGCTGTTCAGCCACTAAAAAAATAACAGCACTGGGAATCTTAAATTGTAAAAAAGGCATGTTTTCTACATGAAGACTTTGAACTTGGGGAAATGAAGTCTGAAATTTATAGTGGCACTAGTAATAACCAAAACCCTAAAGTCTTTGCTAGGAAAAACAGACACTGTTCTAGTTACCTTATTTTAATCAGCCTACTCTAACAAGGAATTTGGCTTATAATTTGTATTTTAAAACCCCAACATCTTCTGATATTTATAATTGATTTTAGTACAGAATCATCAAAGGAATGCAGAAAAAAAATTGAACAACTTCCCTAAAAAACATTAGCAGAGCTAAATTATATCATGAATATGAAAAAATGCACAGCACACAAGCAGCAGAAAATGAAAGGCAGCTGGGTACAGTAAAAAGAGAGATCATTGTGCAAAAATATCAATTTAAGTATCCTAAACATGGCTTAAATATTCATCAACTTGTTCTTCTGTATTTTACAGTTCATTCATCTGTGACTTAAGGGTCAGATGATAGCAGGCATGGATTGAAATAGGAAACCCATCTCTTCCAGCTTTAGACTCAGCTTTGCATGAGAATAGGAAAATAGTATTTCCTCTTTTCCTGGCTTTCCCAAGCTATGCAATGGAAGTAATGATAATTATCTTCCTTTTTAAGATACTTTGAGGTATGTAATGAAAAAGTGCTCTGTCAGAGATTAGATAAGGTGATGTTGCAGGCAACTTTCTCCTTATTGGACTCCATTTTTCTTTTTACAGGCAGTGCCAATCTATACTAGGTGCCCTTTTGAAATTCATGATTTCTTTAAAAGACCTCTTTAAGGTCTGTGTCCTTCAATTCAGTCCCTCTTTGAGTACCCCTTGCACAGGTAACCACTGGGCATGTTCCTGTGCAGTCCCAGTATCCTTGGCTGCCATTGAACTGATCAGACGCTTTATGACAGCCCTCTTCATACACTTGCTTAAGGAAAAGCCTTGCATTTTGATCTGTGATAATGACCTGAACTGCGCCATCAGACAGGGAAATGTATTTGGTTTGTTACTCAGATTTAGTTTGGGAGTAGCTGAAAGACAAACACTGCCAGTGCTAGAACCAGACTGTTTTAAAGCAACCCAATTCTGCCAATATACTCTTTTTAGCCAGGTAAGCATCTTTCAGATTTGCTGGAGTCTGCGTACAGCCTTCCCACATTTGCATGGGTCTGAAACATGGTAAAAATCATTCCCACTGGCATACTCCAGTCTAGACCTCCTTCTGTTCTTGGCACACATAACTATTTTCAGTGCATCCTTATCAGCTTGTTCTTTCACAAAATGCATTCTATTTTCCATTAAGTCCTTTCTACCTGAAGTAATTCTTATATTAAGTAGTCTGCCAGGCTGTCTTTATCCTTGACTGACCTTTTGGTAGGTTAGTCTGGCTAATGCCTTGCCTATCAGTTCCATTATTTACAGTCTTGTACTATTCTTATTAAGAGCAGTGATTTCCAGGAAATACAGACATTGCACTACTGGCAGCCACTTCACTCAACTAATATCGTGATGACATCAATGCAGTGCCAAAATCTTCAGGTCTGATCTTAATAAGAAGCCACTTGCATATATCTGTCCATGTGCAATACTTCAGGTTTTAAATCAGATTCTCAGTCCTGACTCTGGGTGGGAACAGCAGTATCTGGTGCCTGGGTACAGGTCAGTGACAGAGTGGGGACCTGCACACCTTGCTGTGCCTTAATTCACACAGGGCTCTAAAGGCTTTATGGCACTATTCAGTACAAGGGCTGAATCCAGCCCTTAAGACGTGCATGCCAAATTGAAAAGCTCTGTTGTTTTGATGATTTAACTGGAATCCTGATTGCTCCAAATGAAGACCACACAGACTTTTTCTTTCTGCCAAGAAGCAGTAAGTTTGTAGCACAGTAGGATCTAAAAGATCTTTCTGTCTAGCACCTCGGATCATATAGCCTTGTGAATTTTAATATTCATGTACTGAGCCCATTACTATGATGAAGGGTTAATGTCTCAGGCTAGCAATAGGTACTTCCAGGGTGAATGTATTGTTCTGAAATAAAAACAATACAAAGACATCTAAAAGAATGCAAATTATATCACTGCTGAGAATCTGAAAAGCAAAGTGATGATTCCTTGTCTTTGATCTGCCTTGTTGTTTATTATTATATTTCTGAACTGACAGAAAAGATGTTCATTTCAAGGCACCAAAATGTCTGAACTATTTAGGAGTTGTCACCTTGAATCAATTCTGGTTTCATATATGCGTCTTCACAGACATTATTTTTTCCGAATCAATTCCATCTGTAATCTAATTGTTTAAAAAGCATGACTTAATTCTCATGTTAAGGGAATATCTGTGGCACTCCCAATTAAAACAAAAATATTTACAGTAGTGTACACAATTTGCACAATGGTATTGACAACACTAAATGCTTCCAAATGCAGATCTTTTGCCTTTGCACATACAGAAAGCAGCTTTTCAAAGGCTGAAGGGCCTATGTTAGAAAAACATACAGTACTTACTTCAACAAGAGAATCAGACATCATTTATAATTCATGTAAGTATATTGAAGTTTTCCACTGCCATCCAAGAAAGATGGTTTCAAATCTATAGAGTGCAATAAGCCAATGTTCTGTGTAGCAACTTCTATATATCTCACATAGATTTTACTCAGGAGATCATTTCTATACTGAGGTCTTCACATCTACAATGTGCTACATTCAAAACCATCACTTTCTCTAGATATCTATCAGTGTTAATATGTCAGTTTGTACCCTATTATTTTCATAAATGCTTTAGGGACATGGATTTGTTGAACATAGAAGACAGAGTTAAATGTGATTCAAAAGTAATCAGAAGCAAGAATAGTTATCTCAATATTACAACTATTTATTTTTTTTCTTATCCAATATAAAAACCAAAGAAAATGAATGATAGCTCTGGTCAGTTCCTCCTGCACTGATGGGCTGATGTAAATCTGCTGCATATAATTCACCTCTTTCCTACAACCACGAGATTTAAAAGCCTAACAAGTGAGCTGCTGAGCTAAGAGAAGTTCATTACAGTTCAACCACAAATAGTTCTGTTCTATTCAAAGACGGACTTAGATTCTATTTGCCAGTATGAGAAATTTGCACTGATTGCCTGCAAGGCATCTAACCTATCCTAGACAACTTTGGATCATAAGAGCAATCCCATTTTCAGCCCTTTTTCTTAATTGTCCAAAACATGTAGTCTCCTCAAAAATGTTCTGAAATTTTAGGACTTCCATTAAATGATCATGTCTAATGTATAAAATCCAGTTTTACACCTCGGTAAAAACTCCCAGAGACCTTGATTTCTAATAGAATTTTTCTCCATCTCTGCAGCTGGCAATAGTATTAGCACAAGGCAGAAAAGGCTAGAGACTATAATGCATCACAGATGACTTTACTGGCTGTCATATATTTAAAACAGCTTTGTTCTGCACTTGATTAATTTGTGAAGCAGCTTATTTCAGATATTGAAGCTGCTTGTTCTACATTATTATTAAAACTAAACAGAAGCAAGTATCCATTATTACCTAAAAATAATGAATGCAGAAGAGGCAGACACTCGGGACCCAAGGAGGTGACATTAACGTTCAACATCTCAAAAACAGCAGCATATCAAATTATTGATGCAAAGCATTTGACAACTGTCTTTAAGAGGCAGGGACATAGGCTGTCTAGACATGATCAGATATCAAAGTCTACGAGTTTTGCAATCTGATCATTTTGTTTCCCTTTTACTAAAGTAAAGAGGCGCCTGTTAGTATTTGACAGGCTGCAGACACAATAACAACAATAAGAATAACTGCTCTCTGTAGTACTATTATCCTCTGAATAACTTTGTTGGAGGAACTCTGTTACAGTTTGTTTATTTGTTTGTTTGGTGGTTTGGTGGTTTTTATCTCTGATGGAGGGTAATGTATATTCTGTGACCCTTTTTTACAGCTCCCATTAGACAGGGATTTAGATACAGACCCCAAATTGATCTCGAACCACAGTGAAGAGACTAAGTGGCAACATCTGTAAAAGCTGAATTGGAATATATTCCAGATCAGGCAAGCTGTTCTTTTTTGAATTGGGCTTAGTGGGTAAACTCTAACTTAACCCTTCACATGCACTAAAAAATTTCTGCAAGCTTCTCATCTTATGATTGTTTAATGGGCTACAGGTACAATGGTTGTAACAATAACTGCTCTTTTTAGCAGTAGCCTATGATAATAGATTTTTGAGTGGTACACTGTTTTAGGAATTGCTGTGTGCTTGTTTTATAATTCCAATTCAATATGTCAGTGTTGCTTTTTTCCCCCAGACTTCATGATTGTGCTTTTGTCAACAGAAAACAGCAATATTTTCCTCTAAGGGAAAATTCAAGGTCAAATGAAAATCGAGACAGATAGAAAGCACGTGGTAGCAGAAACTATGATTAGGACATTTGATTTAGTCTTTTCTTTGTACCAGAGTGTGTGGGCAGCCCTTGCTAAAGTATACATATGAACAAATTCCCAACTCAGTATTAGTGTTTGATTTACTTTAGACAATGATGCTGATGTCATTTGGGTGAATACCTATGAGAAAAATAGGATAGGACAGCTACTTAATGGGAGATTAACTGATTCAATGTGAAACGTCACAGTTGTAGTTCAAAGAATTAGAATGTGTTCTGATTTCTGAAACTGACACTGCCAAAACCATACTCTATAATTTTATTTTGTATTGTCATCTCCAAGCTTTCAAATGTCTAAGTATTAACATCATATGATGCTGCATTCTGACATTTAAGCCTCTGGGTTAAAATACCAAGTCTGCATCAAGTCATACTGTCTCATAGCCTGACGTTAAGTCACACACAGAGATTTTCAAAAGGCTTTAAAACCAGTCTGTGCCCAATTGCTATTTATCATCACTAGGAACTGGATTTCTAGCTTGCACCTCTGTGAGGGCTCGTCATCATACTAGTGAAGCAATTTCCATATTGCAAAAATGACACTGTTGCCTGTTACTGAGGACTTTAGATAACTGGCCATTACTACCACTTTTCATAGTAGCTAGTGCAAACTTCCAGTAGAAAATCAGAAAACTAATAGGAACAGGCTTGTCTTAACTTACCTATAAAGAATGTTTCCCATTCCTTGGTTTCAGAAGACACTGGGAGTTAACAAAACAGTTTGTTCTTTGCTTTGCAAAATCAGTACCCTGTTGTGTTGAGCATTAGATGCACATACAGTAAGAAAATGTTCTTGTCCTTACAAAGCTAACTACATAGATAGATCTGAAAACATCTTATTGTCCCATTTCAGAGCAAGGAAATCAAGGCCATTGTCTGAAAACTGAACCAGAAGCAGGAAGGAAATCCACTTCTCCTAAATGTGCACAAATCATCTTTGTTTTGCATAAAGTCAGTGAAGGAGAGTGGGGGAAAAGCTGAAGACTGCAATTATTTAGGCAACTGGGGTAGCACTGAGGATAAGGGGTGGGTGCTTTGTGAGTAATCTTAGCACTAAGGACAAAGGCCAGCCTGCTCCAAAGGCCACATCCCCTAAACCCAACAGATTGTTCCTTGGATCAGAGGCAAAGCCTGTGGCTTACAGTCTAAAACACAATGTGGTCAGCACTCGTGCCCTGCCAGTGAACTGAATTCCTAAACCTCCACGGTTGTCATTTCTCCTATACAGAGAATCCATACAGTCATTTAGGTGTTTAAAGGTGCAATGGGCTGTGTCTGATCCAGAACAGTAGTGAATCCCCAACTTGTCCAGTTACTGCATCGTGGCCTGGTTCACACTGAAGCACAAATGTCAAATGTGGTCCAGCTGCTGCTGGGACTTGAGAGTTTGAAGCAATGAACCACAAGTGATGGGAAGGTTCAGGGAACCAAACTGGATCTAGTCCCAAATAATGCCCCAGCTGCACCACCATGTAGATGGAGGGGCCAGAACACCAACTGCCCCAATCCACTGCTCCACTCCAATTATGCCAAATAACCCCCTCTAATGTAGGCATGATTATAGACACCCACAGTCTGTAAAATGCCAAAACCAGTGAGGGGTGAAAGACAAACTTGTGAATCTTGTTGTGGTTTTATGTTTTATTAAGCTTTTGTCTGCACATCTAAACTCTCAAATGTTTTTCAATTCTGCCCCTCAAAGTGCTTAACCAAAGGTCAGCCATGTCAGTGCCCAATCTGCTTCTCCCTTTCTTACTCCACAGCCTCAGTTCACTAAGGATTTCTGATCTCTCCTGAACTCTAATCTGCATTATGAATAATGGCAGATAAGCAGATAACATTACCAGGCTGCCCTACATGCATCTCCAGAATCTGGTGAACTTTTGCATATGTCAGTAGAAACACTTCATGGAAAAAGAGCCTTTGTCCCTGCAGAAATCTTCATCTGTTAACCCATTTTTACTAAGAAATGCAAGTCTAACCCCAAAAGGGAGGGTTTATCGTATAAAGTTTACAAAACTGATGAGTCATTACTTAAAAAGTTAGTTAATAACATTGCACACAACTGGCCAGAAATGTCAATTACTGGGCAGAAGGGGCACAGGATACTTTATGTAATCTCAACCGTTGCTCAGGGGCACTTACGTTTGAGTCTTTCTGACAACATCTACAACACTCTAATTGAACTGCCTGGGCATAGAGGAATTGCTTCTTGCTACTGCAAAATAGCTAGCAGAATTACAAAAATGGTGTATCAGAAAAATGTAGTGTATTTTCAAGCTTTTGAAATGTCACACTCCTGGGCACCAATTTATCTGAGTTACATTGCAACATTACAAATAGCCAGCAAGTCTTACAGGGCCATTTTTCACAATAAAAATACTTTCCTAACTGCTATTTTAGTTCAGTAATGATTGTATAGATCTGTTTATTAAGCATTTATTTTTTTCCCTAAATAATACCTTACTTTTGGCAATGTACTGAAACAGGGGGAAGTGTGTAATATTAATGGGGCCAACTACTTGCTTCAGCGTAAAAATATTTTTTACTTCAAGGGGGGGAAAAGAGAGAGGAAAAACTCGTAAGAAATCCATAAAGAAAATAACTTTCAGCTATTTTTCTAATTTAATATCATTTCCACTTCTATCTGTTGTCTTCAGGATAATGGCCATTATGATCATAGCGAAAATATTACATTGATTGCAGAGTGCCAGGGAAGCTATATTAAAGGTCAATAAGGAAAAGTGGTATATATCTCTGCTGGAGCTACGATGCAGCCTCTTGAGACCACTTCTCAAGATACTTCCATTGTTTTCTGTTGTATGTAGAAGCACATATAAGCTGTCACTTCTAGAAAAGCACAGCCAAAACCATAGGGAATACAGCTTCTAAATGCTTTAAGGCACCTGCGTTGCACAAGTTATACAGCATTTTAGAAACTATTAGGCATAGAACTACCAGTTCTTGGAGATCTCCTTCATAAGCCCTAAGACAGCTGTTCTTTCTGATATATGTCCTGCACCTGGCTAGGTTAGCTGGCTGTAGGGGCTGAACTTGGGATTCTCAGCCCAAATGCATATGCTGTAGTGCTAGAGAAAAAATATGTTGCTATATATCTGGCTAGTCCTCAGCTCTTTGTGGCTTATGCATCTCCTGGAGGCATGCAGCAGTATGTCTCATGAAATGTACACATCTGAATTTGACCACCGAATATGTGTTCCCTGTGGCACCAGATATTGCAGCAATGAGTTAATTCCAGCCAAGAATGATACTGAATCATTCACACTTATGCATCTAGAGGACCATTTCTTCTTGTGTTTGTCCTGGAGTTACTGAATAACAATTATTAATAGTAAGTTAACATGCAATTGGCAACAGCTAGCTAATTAATTGTCTCAACAAACTGTCTGTGTGCACTTCTTACCACGGAGAAAACTGCAACTCTGGAAGGTCAGGATTTGATTTCAATGGAACCTCTACTGCTCCAACTTCATCCTTTAACATATGTCCACACTTTACACAGGTACATTCTTGATGCCAGGACTTAGAGATGGAGTTAACTGATTCTAATACACTAGAAACAGCATATCTATCTACAACTGGGTTAAGAGTTATATTTTCCTTGGTACTCACTGAAACAAGAAGGTAATTCCTACTCCTTGCTTAGACTAGTTTCAGCCCAGTCAAGACATGGGATAAATTTAGTCTATTATTTCCCTCAGACATCCAATGGAGCCTGCTTTCACCCCAGCTCCACTCAGCTCAGCATAAGCGTCTACCTAAGATGCCTGCATTATAAATACAGTAATCCTTCTACAATCCCTAGAAAAAAATCTGTATCTCCAGATGGTGGCTTAGTCTGTTTCTGATCTGAATCATATCTGAAGAAGTTAACATCACTTCATTACCTACAGAAGGAATCTAAAGGGAAGCAAGAAGTTAACTCCACTTAAATTTAGAGGGTATGAATACCCACCCACTATGTCTACAAGCCACATTCCTCTCACAAAGGGAGATCTGGGAAATCTCTCCATTATGGTCCTAAGTGCCAGTAACTTTCTAACAGAAGGAGCTGTTAAAGGAACAGCCCTGCCACTTGAAAAAATGGTTGTTTTTCAAAGAATTAATTACCACCAGCTTGCTTGGCAGTAAGAGCAATGGAAAATAGTTGATGTGTTTCATATAACAGAAAATGGAAATATTTTAGGACTCCTTAGCCTCCCCCTCTGATGTCATGCAGAGGTGAGCAGAGACTAAAGATAAGTATTTTTTACACTGTAATAAAAAAGTTTAAGTACTAATAACTATTGTTCAATCTGTTGGCAGGGTTTTAGTACAGCACCCTTTGTCTTTGATTTTTAGAAGCATGATGCTATAACCTGGAGAAAAAAATATTTATACTTTATATGGACATTAAGAAATTCCATGCATATATTCTAAATATATGCTTTAGCACAGACTACTCCACTGGGTGCATGTGTCTATAAACTGGACTCTTTAAAATAAACTCTGGGAAGCTTCCAGATTAATTAGCAAATAAAACATACAGAAAGTAGTTTAGTCCTCAGTTTTGTATGTGAATAACATTCTCATTATAGTTTGGATTTTATTTGTGCTTTTAAACTATATTTTAGGAATGGTTTGAGGAACTACAGTTGCTGCTGCAGGGGAACAGTGGGCTCAAGGAATATTGGGATAAACAAAAACAGGCTAGAAACGACAAAAACAGAATACTGACTATGTTGAAAGAAAATTTGCATGTGACTTCTACCATATGCAGAGGAGCTACCAGAAGTTATTAGTTTTCTAACATATCTTCCTAAATTAACTTCTCTGTATTTGTGACTTCTCCTTCCTGTTTTGCAAAGAGGGAATATCTCGGTGTAGCACAAGGGAAGCAGCTAATATTAGAATTAGGTGAGGAACATGCAGAGAAGCTCTGACCTGCAGGATCGTCTCATGGCTTTGAGTTTCAGAGCAGGAAGCTTAGAGTATTCAGAGGGATGTTGAGGCTGATATTCAGCAGAAACCAGCCTATTCATGCTTGAGAAGCTGACAGTTGGGAAAGTCAACAGGTCTTGGTTTTGGTGTCAGCTCATCTCTAGGGACAAAGGATCTTCCCTGAGTTTGTTTAAGTGGTCATCTGACCCCAGGAAAAAGCAGTTTAAACAACTATGTGCTACTGAAGAAACCCAAAAGGAATTGCTTGCCCTTTCTTGCCCTTTTACCTGCTAGCATTGAGGGTCAGTGTATGTCTATGAACACCAGCATGCTAATCCTACCAAGAGAACTGATGCTTAACACCCAGTGTTTTTTATCTCTTTTGTCATAGAAGACAGGTAAGAACTTCCTATCCTAAACCAAAACCTCAGCTTACAAAAGTAGATTCTTAAAGAAGGATACACAGCATAATGGTATCTTGAAAAAAACTTTCTTTGAGATGAACAGACCAAGTTTAAACAGCCTAGTTGCCTGTGCCAGTTGAATCAGTGCCAACCACCTAACTCATCTTCTACAAAGCATTCTTCCAAGAAAGAATGTTACAAAGTATTAGAGGCTTCCTTTCTTTTTTCTTTTTAACAGGAATTTGAAATACTGCATTGTCATTCAACTCACAAAATCTAGAGGATGAGCTAAGAAAATAAGTCAGGATAAAGACTGCATACTTTACCTGTCATTTGATGGGAAAGACATTGTTATTTGTTTTATTAAACAGTGCATAATTAAAAGTCAATATGCAAGAATGTAATAGAATCTGTGTAACTAGTCAATTTTTTGTCAATGACAATGTCTAATTTATAGGAAATCAGTAATAAAATGTTTGGTTTTAACATTATCTGCAGAATGACTTGTGTATTATGAAAATAAATCCATATGGCTTTGGGTCAGCAGATAAGCATCCACAGACGCAGTTCATGGGAACAAGATCCAGCTGAGGTGCTGAACTGAGAAGTGCTATTCAGGGAAGACAAATTATAGTTTACTTCTTCAGGTCTCTAGCACATTGTTCAAAAATGAGCTTAGTTCCTTTGAGAACATCTGTCATATCCAAGCAGGGAAGAATACCTTAATAGGCTGTGTGCATTTCATAATGCATACAAGATAGACGTCTCCTGAGGACGGATAGGAGGAGTCTCTTGTTTAAAAGTTTCTGAGCACAAGGTTGTTAAGAAAGTTGGTGATTGATTATGGAAATTAAACAATTAATTACTAGTGTTTGTTAGTAAAGCACCATTGGTGTGAAATAATTTCATTAACTAGAACAATATACATGCTACACCATGCCCTAGCCTTCATTTGCTCTAGCAAGTATAGCAGTCAATTTTTTAAAGTCTGACATGAGTTAATGAGTGGCAACTACCCAAATCAAAGGAAACAAACCCAATAATCCAAAGGATTTTACTTGCAAAGGAATTTTAAAGGAAATGGTACCTATTAGTTGTAGGGCTTGACAGGAGCATGTATAACAAAGGGAATCTACAGATTGAAATATATATATTTCATTATAGTTCAGATCAGTTATTTGAAAGTCCTAAAAACATTTCCAAAAGGATTTGTTCATGCCAAGAAAAGCAGGTTTTTTTCCACTGTTGCTCAACGTGCCAAGCATGGTAGGAGCTCACAAAGACAGGGCATGAAGCCAGACCTAACCAGCTCCAGTTGTGGATTTAAAACAAGATAAAAAGCCAAGCCTGATTTACAGAGCTCAGGCTGAGATCTGATCTGAATCTTCCCACTGCCTGGGTCAGTCTGAAATCAGACTTCTTGCTCTGGAGAGCTTCTCTTGTCTACATAATTTTTTTTTTGTTCTGAGCAGAAATGAGGGGGTGATTTGACATGCAAACAGCACAGCTCTGCAGCAAGCACCTGAAAGATAAGAGGCGTACTGCTATAAAGTAAGCACCAGAATGTGTTTGCATTTCAAGCAGGGATATAGCTACTGAGTGTGCAGTTTTACAGCACTGGGCTAATGGACCAAATTTCCTGGGAAGGGGCTACAGAGATAGGAGAAAGCATAGGGACTGAGTAGGCAGATGGACCCTCTTTGATTCCTTCCACATTTCTATTTACCTGGCTGCAGGACTGATGTGCTGAAACTACAGCAGTGGTACCCCACCATAACAATACCTAGAGCCTGAAGCACTTTGCAGTCCTGCCCCAGTTTCCCTAAGTAACACAATGAAATACCAGCATGCCACTGCATTCAGGACAGGCAGTGTTTAAATTCTGTATCACAACCATCCTAAACCTATTTTCAAAAAACAGTTTTCCTCTGTGACCATAGGTGGGCAGAATCCATTTCAGAGACTTGTTGAATCCATGCATATGTGAGCTTTGAAAACCGGCTGCCGGGAGCTGAGGCATAAAGGGGGGTGAGGAGAGAGAGGAGGAAAGACTCAAAAGAGATGCCTGATTGACTATGTGTAGAGCAGTGGCAAAGCATCAGTCTCTAACATCTGTCCTCCTTTTTTAGCCTTCTGTGTGCCCTACAGAAGTTTACACTGAGCTGCAGTAAATTGCTCAGGTCCTCCCCCTCCCCATGGCCCACCACCACCCCCTCCCCCCCAGCTGCAGTTACACCATCCCTTGTAAAGACTTCAAAAATCTTCCAGTTATAATAAGAGAGGAAGCATATTATTACTTCTCCAGCACATGAACAGAGGAAGCACATAGGTTTGCCCTGTGGGCCATGCATATCTGTGCTCTCATTAGAGTTACAGTAGAAATTTCACCCTGCTGAAGTCATTGGGAGTTTGGCACTGGATTTCATCCTCTGCAAATGACTGTGCTACACCCTTCAGAAGCACTGATTAGTATCTCAGCATCCTCAAACTAGTAGACCCAGGAATTTATAGTTTGGAGGAGATTATCTCACAAATGGAAGGTTTTAGTAAAACTCCCCTGTTACTTCAGCTAGGATGGCTTAGCAAAGTGTGTGCCACATTGCATAAACAAGAGCCCCCATCCACATACACAGTGACTGCCTGTAGCCTATTACCCACAAAGTGTCTTCACAAGACTTGCAAAAGCTCAGAGACAAAATGTTCACCACCTCTGCACCAGCAGGCTGTTTGGCACAGCCCCTGCTCACGCAGCATATCTGTCCAGTAGCTTGCTGACTTTGGGGACTCACCCTGGGAAAGGCTATGCAACCCTGCACCAGCCTCTGTCTGCAAGGCCTCCCAGCTGCACTGCAGATTGTGCAGCTCCACGATGTGTGTGATAGCCCTGAGAGGTGTATCAACACCATAATCTATGGAGATTGTTACATTTTCCCACTGTATACAGCTGTCCATACAGCAACATTTGGAAAAAAAAAACCTCTTTGAAAGAATTTTTTGCTCTATGAGCTTCTTTCAAAGTTGAATTTCTGTCTTAAAGGTCTCAGTCCTGTAAGCTGACCATTTTCTTATCCCATGTGTTTTGGAGACACTGAACATTTTAAAACACTGGGAAATGTGGTGAATTTTTAAGGAACATTCTTCTTATCTGCAAGCACTCAACTACTTAAAATAAAATGTATTTTTCAAATGTGTGCAGCAGAGATTTGGCATCTTTATGTTAAAATTAACTAATTTTATGGTGTTACCTTCTGGCTGCTGCTCATGACAATTTAGAGTTTGCAGTTACAGCCCATTATAGAAGGGAAGGGCTGCAAGAGGGTGTTAACAGCCTATTTAGGATATAAAGCACCGTGCAGTACACAGATTTAAATTCAGGTGCAGTATAAGGTCAGCCTTGAATTGTATGTATAATATGTTTGTCAGGCACCCCATGTGTAAAACTGACAGCTCTAACCTAGTTGCCACGGGCTGTTTTATACAGTTGGGAATATTATGTCTCTTTGACTTCGGTGATGTACACTTGAAAAGAAAATTGTTTCATTTTGAGTAAACTTGGAAAGCCAGAGCCTATTGTAGTAATGAAATAGAACATAAACTTTCTAGTTAAAAAGGCTATTTGGAATTAATTAACATCAGCTCATGCCATAGTTCCATGCAATACATACACGTTAATAGTAATAAAAAAAAAAAGAATAATGAAGCTCACATAATCCAGTTTTCTTCTTGTATAAATTTGACACATGTTAAGTCTGGCTTTGCTCTGCTACATTGGAAACGTGATCTGAATGCTTTGAGCACTCCAGATTCCAGTAAGCGCTTGGTGCATGGTTCCGAGAGCAGTGCACAGAGCCAGCAGTGCTCGCAGCCCTGTGCCTCCTGCAATACTTGAACCTCGTGTTTTCTGCATGATCCTGAAGTGCACACTGCACCAGGGTAACGGAGCTAAGTTCCCACTGCTAACTTAAGACACATGTTGTTTCCCACCACCACCACCATCTTGTGGAGTTGCAAAGCTGTGGCCCTACTTATTCCCAGCTGATTTGCTACTAAGTCAGTCTTGTTGTCTCTGTTTTACATTTAGTCTGTTCTAACATGCAGAGAAAAATCCAGTCATTGAGTGAAACATGAGCAGTCCATGGCAGAGTCAATGCTCTAGTGCAAATCATTTGAATTTAAACACCAGAACACTTCTCGCCTACAGCACTCCTGCCTTTCAGAAATAAAAGAATAGTAGAAAAAGGAAGAGTAGCTTAGAAGGAACATACTGATGAAGAAATTGAAGCATACAGTAGCACTGTAGCTTGCCAAAGTCATATAATGGATCTGGGACAGAACTGTTTCCCAATCCACCACCTCAGCAGAAAGCCCACTCTCTTACACCACATGCAACCACCAGACTGAAGTGGAGGAGGGAACATTTTACAACTGCAGAAATGACAAAGGTGTGGGTTCTGAAAAGATGAGAACTGACCAATATGAGGATACCATCTCTTCATTATGCCCTACAGGCTTTCTTTCCCCAGAACAACAGTGCTATTTCCAACTATTTCTCCCTCACTTTCTCAGAAGAAATAGACAACAATTTATCAGGTCATCGCACACTGATACAAAAAGTCCAGTTCTTCGCAGAGCAGTTTGAAGATACCAAAGATTTTATAAGTGCTCATGGTAGTTAGATTCTCAACTGGTGTAAAACAACACTCAGTAATGTCAGATGGAAATATGCCAATTAACACTGCCTGTGGATTTTGCAGCTTTATTTCTTACGTAAGTGTTCTCAATATCTTTCAGTTGCCTCCCCAAAAGGTACAATTCAAATTGAATATTTATCATCCTTCTATATTTCTTATCTTCACTTTAAGTTGGAAAAGAAAATAACAAGCTGTCTGCAGAGTAATCAGTTGCTATAGTAAACATTACTTTAGCGTACAATGCAGTACTTATCTCTGTTCTCTTTAATTAAATCTGTGGTATACACTGTCATTTGTCTATGCAGAATAAGTGTTCTTCTCACCAACCAGAAACTTAACTCCATTAATTAACTCTTTGGGTTTAGAACAGATTAAGAAAGAGGTTAAATTAGCCTGATTTTCCTCAGGCAGTTTTCTCCTTTCCCACATTACTGCAGACCAGTCATTTCTGTGCCTCAGCACCTCTGATGTAGAGAATCCGTTACTGCTCTAAACCAGCAAACTTCAGCACCCAGTTGTGATAATGGAAAAAATACTTATACTGTGTAAGAAAAAACACTTGTTTGTGCCTTATTTATCTTCTAATGATAATGAATATTCCAAATCTAATGCTTAACTGAACATATGATTTTTTTAAGTCGGGAGGATCACATGCAGGCACTGCGTGGTATGTGAAGAGCAAAAGTATGAAGAAGATACTCACAAAATAGGCATGAGACTGATGATTTCAAACGTTTAGATGAGCAAATGTTTGGATCTGAATTGCTAAGGCGTGCAATATACAAAACAAGTTGTTGGTATTAAAAGTTGTTGGTGTTAAAAGTTAAAGGTCATTTGTTCAGCTAGTCTGAATCACTGAAAGGTCCTTCTACATCAGAGGAAATGGTCAGGCTTATGTCAGCAAAGAATCTTGTCCTACAGTCTGAAGAGAAAGGCCATATGTTGTCTTGGGAATGTCTCCAGGAAAAATGTAGCCAAGGGCAAGTTTTCCTACCATGGAGAAAGCACTTGGAAAGGAATTTTAAATGAAGGCTCCAGCTATTAAACCCAGGCATTGCTTAGAAGTGAGATGCACAGACAGCAGTACGTAACAACTCTCTTCAGTGAGGTCATTCTCTTCTGGTTCAGAGGAACAGCCCAAATAGTGCAACACTGTGCTCAGCTACACAGCCCAGAAGCTACACTGAAATCAATGCAAATGAATGATGCCTCTAGCTATTACCCATATAGGTTTTAGGACTCCACTCTGCCCCCAGATATGTGCAGACCTTGGTTCAATATTATACTTCAAGTACAGTTTGTTTCTGAGATCATGGCTTCCAAATGCTCTGCTAGACCCTGAATAATGCAAAACTGGACTATTAAAAGCAGTAACAACACAGCACTGGTTGTAAAATATTGCCTGAATTTTTGTCAATGCACTTTGCAGATACGATGTTTTCCTCCTGTGTAACACTTATAACAGTTCAGTCACTCCACAGAGTTAGTTTATAATCTTGGTACAGAGACATGGAAAACATTGTGTTGTTTCACAATTCTGTGGTAGGGCCCATGGGCACTGATCTAATTTCACTGCATCACACCAAGGCATCTGTAATATTACAGCACAACCTACAACTGAGCTGGAGTTAGCGCAGCCACCACACTACTGGTACAACCCTGTCATTTTAATTCTTTATGCTTTTTTCACCAGCAAAGTCTCATCTCCCCACTCTAATAGTGTCAGCTAATAACGCATAAGTCTTAAAAATGGAAAAGCTACGGAAAGTGAAAGGAACAAACTAGAATAACGAAACAGAAGTTCATATTCCTGATCCAACCCTAAGTTGAGGGAGTGGGACAAGAAGGCTACAAAAAGGTCTTTTGATTTGTAATCTAAAGGAAACCCAGGAAGCCATACTGTTCAATCTTCAAAGTGACTTTGCCTAAAAATTACATCAGTGTGACCTAAAGTTATAGAATGATAAAACCAAAATGAACCAAAGAGTAAAAATGAATTGACATTTGGATGGGCATTTTTTGGTTTCCATGAAAGTAAAATAGACCATAGAGAGCAATAGTTTTCAATAAATAAATAAATAACAGGTAACAATCAGAAAAACAGATCTTGGCAGGAAATTTTCAATTTACTTGAATATAAATGGACTATGGTATGCTTAAGAATTGGCTCAAATAGGTTTGCTAGGATACTACAAAACCAAACAGCAAAGCCACACGGCACACCAGAATTCTCTGCACATCTATTTTCCATACCAAATTCTACTGGTACTTTTATTTGTGCAAACCCATCATCTATTCCTGAAGTAGTGCCCATGAGAAAAAAGATGCCATAATTGATCAGAACAATGACCAATACAGTGGAATGTCCTTGGAAAGGTTTCATGTATTAAAGATCTCTCTCATTAAGCATCTCTCTGATCTGCCTTCTCCTTTTCTCCCCTTTACTAGGAAATTTTAAAGGAAGAAAAAAAAAAAAAAAAAAAAAAAAGATCAACCTTGTGGAAACCACACAACCACACAGATGAAAGAGCTTGCAGAAGGCTGTGTCACCTCTGCATACTTAATTGCATTTCCAAGGAATCTACTTGGCCAGTGATGGAATGAAGCAGGGAATACAAACCCATACCATCTTTTCTTCAAGAACCTCAATGTGCTATACATACAGTAAAAATTAATTAAACCTCGTAACACCTGGAAGAGGCAGGTAAAAATCTGGGACTACTTTACCTGTCCTAGAGCAGGAGCCACTGCAGCTGTTTAACAGCACACTGCAACAGTATACATCTGTGAAGGGAAGAGAAGGGAAAGAATTAATATGCCAAACAAAATATTGAAGGGAAACTTATTCAGACTCATCCTTTACTCTTACACAAATGCCCCCAAAACCTCTATTATCCATAGGTACTCAGAACCTCTATTTTATTTCCCATCAACTCCTCCAGAAGGCAATGCTGACTGCACTGCTAAGGCACAGTTTCTGTACCAGCTCACAGACAGGAACTGCTGATTCTAGAATCAATCAGGCTTTCACTCAGAAGTGTGTACCGCACCTGATTATTTTTTTAGTTACCTTACTCTGTAAGTTGCTAAACAGATTTTCATATCAGCTACAGTACCTCTTTTTCAGCACAAGAACACTAGCTTTGCACAATGGAAATGGTGAATGGCCTGTTCATACTATCACTTCATTATTGTCCAAGTAATTCTTACATAGATTTACTTCAGTAACTAAGAATTTACAATAATCTTGAAAAAATGTAAACAAAATTAGGCTTCTTTATGAAGATTTAGACTATCCTTACACTACTCATTCTTTGCTACATAAGGTGAAAAGCTGTATGATCTCTTTCATAAAAATCATATTTAATTGTAAACAGTATTGCATATATAAAAACGTTTTCCAGCTGCCAAATTATTCTCCAATAATGTTAAATAATATTCCTTGTCATTTTTACTTCAACAGTATAATAAACTAATAAATTTGTTGATGAAATATTGCCTAATGGAAAAGGAAATATGTTTATTTTTCTAATAACTTCCATGGTTTTTAATCAGGTCAATGTGAATTCAATACAGCCAGTCTTCTCTTGGTACTGCTTCCCTTATTGAAATCAATTCTTCAAAAGAGAAGGCAATAAAAAAACCCAAACAAACAAAAAGAAGAGAATGTAAATGTCTGATTTACAATCAGTGGAAATAATTCCATAGTCCACTTGCATTTTTAACAGACTGGGGGCTCTGTGTTTACAATTATGCAACGGTAAAATTTCTCTCCAAAACAAAGCACTCAGAAGTGACACATCTTTGGTACCTCTGTGTGCAAATCAGAGTCTGGCCAGTATCAAATCTGTGTCTTCTGCTTTTAGAATAATGAACCACACAACTTTCCTTTGGGTTTGAAAACCGGTACACAGTGGCTCCCTAAAGAACTTCTGATGATTTCTTTGTCTCCCATGTTAATCCCATAAGTAAATGCAGAATTCTTACCTAAGTTCATAATCAAAACATTATGAATTCTAGGACTTCTATTTGTGATTTAATAAACTATATAAAACTGTGTCATATGACATACAGAAGAAGTAGACAGCTTTCACAATTCCCTACTGTTGGAAAAACCAGTTAAGTTTTGGTAATTTGGTATGATGATAATGCACTATAATCTTCAATGACCAAATAGCAACAGATCCACTCAGCTAACTACAGGACTCAGTGCAATGGCTGTTGAATCATGAGTGATGAGAGGTGTGCTGCCAAACTTCATGCCTGTCCAGTTACATCCCTTTATTTTTAAAGAATGATTTACACATAGCCACAACTATTATTATAAAAATAATCCCACACCACAGCAAAGAAATTAAAATGGAAATACTCCGTGGAGTTGTATCAGATGCTGTGACTGATGCTTTAAACATGCAATGGTAGGAAATTTTCTGGGACAACATGACTTTTTAGATTGCCACAGGACTAGTTCTGTAGATAGCCAGTTTCATACTCTACTACTTAATTCAAGACCTGAGAATGATAGAGCAAAATGATATTCAATCTATGGGTCAAATATTATTTTACGCAATTCCAGGTTCAGGATCTTGTCCTCTTGGTTCAGGATTTTGTCATTTTGGATATATCTTTTTGATGGTTTATTTTTAAATGTCCTCAAAAGGAGAATAATTGCATGTGTAGGAATTTTAAAAGCAAGGTTTATCTGAAGAAAGTGGTTTACCTCATGACAAACTATTCTGTCAACATTTTAGCTGAACTTCATAATTCTTCATTCCTGTGAAGAATGTAATATTCTGAATCTCGTTCAGAAAGACTGTTTTATTTTTTATTTTATAAGCAGAGCAGAGCTAGTATTTGCTTTTCTACAGAAGAAATCTGCCACCTTCTCCTCTTCTCAGTGCCTAGATCTCAAACAGCTTTTGGTACTTTACATCATCAGTTTGCCCTATGCCATTTCCATCAGGAAAAGGACATTAGCCCTTCCCTGCACTGAAGAAAATGTGCCTGTTCTTTACAATAATTAAGAAAAACAGAAGTACCAAATAGACTAGATGGATCATAACATTCACAGTTCAGAGGATTAATATAAGTAGGATCTGCACGGCTCTGGAGCTGTAGAATACTAAGTGTAAACCACTGTGCTCTTGTCTACTTATTTTACTAACTGAAGATGGGGCATAGCAGAATAGTATTATTTGTCCTTTTACACTTCCTCCCCTATTGTCTCAGCCTGTTTCCAGTCATCCAGAAAATGTACCTGCAGCAGCAGAAGCTTCACAGGTGTTAGATCCAAAGCAAGAGATAACAGACCTAGCTGCATCAACTTTACACAAATGAAGATTCCCTCTAGCACAGGGTGTAATCTCCAGGTGTCAATCTGGCCAGTTCAGTTCATTTGGTACAGACTGAACTTAACGGACCATAAAATCTATTTCACTATAAGCAAATCTTATTCAAACGTAGAAGGTAAAAATAATTTCTTCTCCCTTTTTGAAGCCAACACCAAAAATCCCATGAGTTTCTGTGCAAACCAGCCACACGTTTTTCTTTCCCAGTGTGACAGCACCTTCTCCACTTGAATGAGTGTAAACAATGTCTGAAAAATAGTATCAAAGTATTGTAAACAAAACCATTCCTGCTTCCTCTCCAGTATACCATTACAGTTGGGAAAGGGCATTAATGGACTTTCTTCTGCTTCCTTCATGGACTCCTGAATTTGTTTTCGTCTTGTTCTCTTCAAATCCATTAGCAAACCAAGAGTCAGCTATGCCAGTATGTTCATCTATGATTTGCTACTTGAAAGCTTCTGAAGCCCAGAATAAAAGCCCTGGATCAAAGATGCTTGGCTGAAGTAAATTGGCTGGGGAACAAGCCACCTTCCTTGGGAAAGATTTCCTATCATAATAGGAAAGATAGAGTGAACAAAAATGTGATCCCTATCAGTAGTCACTATCAGGAAAGAGTGAAAACCACCATGAAGGTAGGAAGAAGCTTCCATGTGTGGAATGCATTGGCCCAGAAATATTCGCTGTTGCAATATTTAGCTGCTGGTTTCAATACCTTTTGGCAGGCAGGCTGCAGTAAGCATTGCAAAAAAGTTGCTGGGGGCAGGGATACAAAGAAAACCATGCAGAAACACAAGTGCCTGTGCTATATTGGGTTCATGTGATTAGCACTGATACTTGCCTGAAATGATGAAATATCACCTTTAATAAAGATAGTATCCATGAAAGATCTTGCCTTCAGAATCTCTGCTTGTGTATTAGCATTCAATTATATTTTTTTTAATACATTGGAGGTATTTTTGACATTTGTACCACCTGAAACTTACAGCTGCACTCACAGTCTTCACTTGAAGGCATCCTCACCACTGATTTTTTCTGAGAAATGTCAACTTCTCCCCTCATCTGGCAGTGTGATTTTTGAATGTAGTTACAGTTAGATGATTTCAGCTGAACAGGTGTCTTTTAGAGGTAGACTGTTACATCTTTTACACTGAGTTCTTAATTTCTTTTTGTGATAGCAAAAGCCTAAGTCTATTTATTCAATAACCATGTGTTTGAGCCTACAGGCTTTGCATGCTTCTACCTAGCTAAAATAACTTGCTCCACTGCTGAAATCTAATTGAAAGAGTTCTGTGCAGTCCCATTATGAATTATTCTGTGTTATGCTAGGAAGGCTAGAGGTTGTGAAACTAGTTATATCAGCAAAGCTGGCATCTGATTTCATTAGCTTACACTGTAATTGCCTTACATATGATGCGCCTGATAGTACCACTCCTGCTCAGAGAAAATTTCTTTCTTTGTTTCAGAGCTGTCAGTTCCACTTCGGGAACTTATGGCTCTGTGATACTGCACTTCATACCACAATGAGTATCTGCCTGCCAAAAAGATCCAAAGCTGTCAGGGTGGGACAAGGAACATGGAAATGCCATAACTATGTCCTACAGGAAAACGTTTCTACTAGTCTAGCCAACTTTATAATTAGGCTAGTCCATTTTAGGCCACTCTTAATCATTACAGTCCTTTCAGTTCTTTAGAAGGGCTTAAAAAAATATTCAGCATTCACATCGGTACAGAGTGAACACCACTAAATAAATAAGTACACCTGCTCAGGTCAGGTGGAAAGCGGCTGAAAATAAGCAGGCTGGGGTGCATCTGAAAAGATCAACCACTCAATTTGGTTGAGCAACAGGAAGGCTAACAAAAGTACTTCTTTATGACAAGGCATGTCTTTGCTACAGAGTCCCTTGCAAGGAAAAGGAACCAGAAATATTCCCCCCACACTGTGGACGAGTGAGAAATGATGCTGAGCCATCTATTAAACAGTTCTGTGATGGAGCTGTAAGTTGCATCATAAAGTGAAAAGAGACTGAAGCAGAGCCTGTGACAAACGTAAGTAACTGGCAGCATTTGCTGGATAAATGGAAGCAAGTGACAACAGACAACAAGCCAGGCTGTCTGAGTAAAGACTTTGATGTTCTGAACTTTCAGGTGACAGAAAAACACACCAATATTTTTTTTTTTCCCCAGAACCATTGACATCACTAGGGTGTATCAGTAAATAGATAATAATTTTTTTATTGTAAAAAGATACATTATGCAAAAGTGGGTTGTTATGAATATTCATGGTCTTAACTAACTTTTCTCAGGCATTTGCAATTGACTCTTTGTATACTGGCTCAGTGTGCAAAATGCATTTGGGCACAGAACTGTGGGAAGCAGCTATTACAAAGAATATTATTATGAGTGCCAAAAAGACTGTTAGTTTGAGACAACTTCATATGACTTTGAGTAGTGACACTGGGGTAACATATTAAGATGTAGAGTAATCCTCACAAATTCATTGAATCTAAAAATACTGAAAAGCTATTCTTGAATAACAGTTACAGGGAAGGAAATTATGGCAGTTCACAGGCATCTCCTGAGCAGAAAATACTAATGCTGTGTTAATTCAGTGCTCACCAGAAGTTACCCACTTAGCTCAAATCAAATTGGATATATGCTTTATATTAATTGTAATCTATATCTAAGTAAAAGTGTGCAACAAAGTTCAAAAGGGTGTACTTCATATTTTTGTGGACAACATAAGTATCATCTATGGCTATTTACCCTGGTTAGGGTAGATTTAGCCTGTTGTTTCTGACATGATACTCTTTAGCTTTTCCTCCTCCAGGAAAAAAAAAAAACAAAAACACAAAACTTCTGTGAAATTCAAATCTTTATCTTAGATCATAAAATCAGACCAAGACAAGTACCAGCAACACCCTATCAATTGATGTCAATAGCTGGAAAAGAAGTTGAATGTTCTCTGAGGAAGGACTACAGGCTTGATTCCAGAAAGACTTTTTGCCATAGAGCAAACATTGATGGCAATACCATCAACTACACTAAAATCAGAATCTAGCAGAATATTGATCTGCAGGACGTGAAAGCACTCGTAAGAAAGCTGGCCTAAATATCAAGGAGTAGCAAACTACAAAATAAGTTCACTGCTTCTGAGTACACCTTGCTATCAAATTTTTCCACATCCCAGAAAATTTTTACTGAGCTTATGTAGTTTATTGTGGGAGTAATAGAATGAGTGAATAAAATAAAAGTACTCTATCTTCTGTGTCACTCAAATACAATCAGATTTGCTCAAAGAAAGAGTACCATACCAGTCTCCATCCCCAGCATTAACATTCAGGACTTCCACCCAGGTTTGCTTATTTGATCAAAAGCCTCTCCATCTGGAGTCTGATATTAATGCATAAATCCCAGAAATGTGTCTAGGAAAGTTCATACTATTCAACTGAAGAACATTAAGCAGAACATGAAGGGAGGATAAAACCCTTTTGGGATAAAGTATGATTTCTGTGTTTCTTTAGGGAAGAGTAAAAATAGACCACAATCTCAATGGAACTTGCAGATTTTCCAAGAAACAAGCAAAATAGCTGAAAACTTTTAGAGATTAAGGATATTTGAATAAATAGTTTATAACAAACTAAATATTCACATCAACTCTGCTATTTAGGCCTCAATAGTGTAACAATGTATGACTGCAGCACAGAGATAAAACAACAATGAACCAGAGACCTCTGGACCAAATATATCTGCTATTTCTGCTGGAGTTTAATGACCAGCCCTAGAGCTAAAAGTGGTAACAGCATATCATATGTGGATTGGGACCTGAAAGGATAAGGAAAAGGTACTGACTGCTGGCCAATAAACACTTAATCATGTCTATCCATCTCTCTTAGGGTCTCTCTCTGCCGTCCATCACTGTACCATCTGAGTGCTATCATGTAAAATCAATAGCAATAGTGAAATCCCTGGAGTATGTCACAGAAATTCTAGCACATCTCCTTTTCTGGGTCAAACTCTGTGTTTGCATAGCCATATAGTCCTGCTCTTTGATTTTAATGAGACTATTCATGAGTATTATGTTAAGGAAACTTCCTATAATGATACAAACACTACATTATTCTTCCAAATACTGATGTTAACAAAGAGGACCAGGTTCAGATTCTATGACATTTTCTTAAAACTTGCTAAAACTAGCTCAAAATATAACTCATAAACTCATAAAACATTTTATCTGAGTTCACCAAGAAGTATTAATTCTTTCTGAAGATCTTTGTCTGACTGAAACTAAGAAATTAAGGTGAATTGGATTTCAGCAATTATTTGCACCAACTGTTAGCATTGTTTCTAAAAAATGTTTATATCTAAAGTATTTCTGTTGCACTTATGAAGGAAGACATACATAGCATCTTTGCCTGCACTCTGTAACTTGGTTCGAACATTTGATGAACAAATGTTTTCATAATTTATCCATCAGCTGCACCATCCTTCACTGTCAAAAAAGGGAACAGACAAATCCACAGTCTCAAAAAAGGCTGCCTCATTTCATAGGGGAACCAATTTACTGTCTCTCCTACTTACTCCCTTTGTCAGTGCTAATCCTGTATCATTGTACTTAAATGATGCTACCACCATCCTCTGTCATGCTGATGTCTCCACTCCATTTTTAAGCACACTCAACACATCAGATCAGTTAGGAATAGATGTACTTACATATTCATATGGACTCAGCTATATTTGCCACCCCATGCAAAATTGAGGTTCAATTATGATAACTCCTAAACAGATTATATTTAAACACAGTTCTGATTTTCTTCACAATATAACAAGTATAACAATATTTCATTTCTCTGATTCTCCAAATATTAATGATTCCTTAGCAAATCAGTAAAAATGCCCCTCAGGAAGAGAGAGGGCAAATAAATATGCCAAAAAGTTTGTACATAATATCTCCCTTTCTTCTTAGTTCACTGCAAGATGGCAGCAAAGAGCTCCTTTCTTAACTTTCAGAGCTGCCACAGTTTCATACACGTATTTTGCAAACACATGAGCTAGATGTCTTTTCAGATGGATGACTGAAAACTTCATTAACAACCGAGTTTTCTTCAAGAGATAGGGTTTGTCTCTTGCTATTTCCACATTCAAGAAGCAGATAAATATGGCCACTGATATATCAAAAAAAACCCAAACCATGTGCTGCCTAAGCTTATGTGGCCTGTTGGACTGGCATGCTGAAGGCAGGCCAATGTCAGTGGTAATGGTACCCAAAGGATAATTTTGGCAGCATCATACGGAGCTGCCTTTGAAACTGTGACCTGTAAAACAAGGTATAATGTACGGGCAAGTTGGCCGATAAACCATCCCAGACCTTAGAAGAACAGCCACAAACCCAACATTACTCTGATTATTCTCTATACATACTACCATACACTGGATATTTATATAAGGGAACAGCAATTTCAGAGATAACAAAAAAAAAAAATGCTTGAGACAAGAAATGGGCTAAAGTATAAGCAATCCAAGCTTCCTACTGCCCACTTTGAAAGTGTCAGCCCAGAAGACGGAATTAATTTCTCCAATTCCACCTGATTGTACAGTTCAGAATTGAAGTAAGTTACCCAAGCACGTATTTTCTTAATATGTTCCTTTTTTATTATTTTTTTTAATAGAGAGAGGGAGTATTTGGTTGTTGTTTTCTTTACCATTGAATGTTCAGAACAAAAATAAACTGGACTTAATTGCCAATTACATCAGGAAGAAGAAAAGTAACGGAATGTCAGTGTATTGCCATGAATCTTAGATTTTCATTAACAATAAAGTTAAACTGTAATATATATGTCACTAAGGTGGTAGAAAGCTCATAGCTGAAAGAACCAGAAATGTATACTGCAGATAGCTAGTTATACGCATTATTTCAAGAGCAATCCAATAAAGCCTAATTGGTTGAATAGTATTAGAAGACTGAACAGGAACTACTTTAACCTCACTGACTCCAAGCAAAAAGTCCATGTTCTTAACAAAGCTTAGAACAAAAGCTCCCAGATATGGCTTTGGAGCTATCAGATTATTGTACCAAACCTGCCTAATAGCCAAGAACTCCCTCTTTCATAGGTCCCCCTCAGCTATTAGCAGAGCTAGTCCTTCTATTATCCTCCCTATTATCCTGCCAAAGGTGTAGGATACTGGGCAAAAAAAAGGCTTGAGCTTGCTCCTACTGCAGTGTCTGCAAAGGCAGATGGGATTTACGTGCAGGCTGAGTTTAGACAGCCTGCAAAGACTGTAGGTATGGATGCAAAGTATCTTATCTGAGCACCTGTCATTCCTGGGGCTAGTCAGTTAAGTTACCCAGCAGATATGAACAATATTCTTGCGCTGCTGCTTTGAAGCAGAGAGAAGCTTTTTCTTAGCATTCATTTCATTCATTAGAATAAATCTTGGTAGTAAGCTATTGCATGGGTATTGAGTTCTTAAACCACACAGACCTAGTTTTGCTAGTTTTATGGTATGTACAATTATATGGCTATCATGTCTCTAATAAAACAATTTATAGGTTTGTATTACAGCTATTTTCTGTATGCTTGCAAGGGAAACTGGCACGTTACATTTTAATTTCCTAGGCATACAGGAATGCTGGATATGGATGGAGGAATTTTACTGGTTTGTGTCTTAAAATTGCCACTAATATATATATCCGTATTTTCTCACCCTCCTCTTCCCTCCCTTTGGGGAAAATGGTATTTCAAAGGCTCCTCCTTTTATGCAATACTCCCTAAGCCTCCTCTCCCCCAACTCCATACTCCCAAAATAAAGCGCTATAGACATGCCCCTGCTTTTGTCTCTGCTAACCACCAAACTTCTGAAAAAGTTTTTAGCAGATTTCTCTTTACAGTGTGTTGCAAAACTGCAGAAGGAATGATAGAAAACAGTAAACACATTACAGCATAGCCCCTTGTGCCGCCCCCCCGCCCCAATCTCTGTAACTAGAAAGCAATTGTATTGCTCTTTATTTTTCTCAGGCTTTCCAGAATAATTCAACTTCCAGCAAAGAACATATCTGGAAATACATTTATGTTCTAAACACAGAAATAAAAATGTTCTAATGAAAGTTGTTGCACTCTTACCTACAGCATCCCCTACTGTGAAGGTTACTGTTTAAAAAGTCTGTTTATAGTGCACCATCTGCTTGGCTTCTTTACACTTGCTTTATTCTTTATTGTGTGCTTTAATTAATGAGGCTTTCTGTATTATTATCATAATAGCTGATGTTTTTCTTTATAAATGAGAAGCAATAGCTCCCTGATGAAAATTTTAGCTTACTTAAACAAATGAGGGGAATTGCCTTAATATTGGATGGTTGTTTAGGTGTCATTGCAGTATCTGAGAAGTCTTACAAAACTGAAGAACACTTGCCTTGAGACACCATAAGCATTAAGTTATAGATGACCTGGATGAAGTCAGGATGGCAATCTTGTCTGTAAAGGAGGGTTGTCATATGTGACTACTCTTTAGCAGATAACAAAAGAAATGAGGCAAAATAAACTAACACTAAATCCCTTTGTGAGCTGTTGCTTCAGCTTTGTTTGGTGGCTTGGAAATACATTACAAAGATAAGGACATGCTGCTAATGCCTTTTTGATGAGCAGGACAATTTTTGTATGCCCTTGCTGCCTTTTTTGCCTTTTTTTTCTTTCCTTTTTTTTTTTTGTTTTTTTTCTGTTGTTGTTGTTGTTTTAAGTTGCAGACCATCTTGTCTTCCTGAGGATTGAATACTTTAGTTATACAAAACCAACATTCTGCACAAAAAGAGCAGAAATTGCATAACAAACATGAACTCTAGTTTGGTTTCACATGTATCAGGGAACAAAAGTGTCACATAACATGAAACAATCCCTCACTTCTGTTTCACTGTCCTAAAAGGAAGGTCTCTCCTTTTTGTGGACTTTGACTGTCTCTTTTCTTCAACTTTCACCTACAATAAACATCCTTCATTCAGCAGACCACAGCTATACATAAGACTTCTGAACTTGGCATTTACTCTTAGCTAAAGCCTAAGAGATAATCAGCTGAGGCTAAATCCACCTCTGATCATTGCCTTTCAAAAACTTAACAGCCTACCCTCAAAAACACATTTCTCCATCTGCCCATCAAGAAAAATGATTTCTGATGGTCTGTACCCACTGTTCATTGAGGACTGATTTTTCTCATTTGGGTGGAGGTTTATGGAGCCGACTCCCACTCCCCCAGCCTTCTGGATTATTAAGACAGACCTGTTCAGTCTGACAGCACAGATGCAATGGGGCAGGACTGGGCTACATCAACAATTCTATGCAATTTGATCTGTGTTACATGCAATTAATTTGTAAATGCTTGCTAGTAATCTCTGGAATATTAGGTGTACTGAAACTTCTTCACAATTTTGAATAAGCAGGAAGAAACTGGAGGAATTAGGAAGGAAAATATTGCAGAATGTCACAAAAACCAGTAGAATAAAGATCTTATGCAATATTTTAGCATATATTTTAATATAAATCTTCTATCAGTAAGGGTCTCCATTATATATATAGATATCTACACACACACATATATATACATATATATACATATATATATATATATATATCTTCTGTGCTTTATATCGTGCCAGAATTTTTTGACTTATGATTCCCAGTGGCCTGAAAAGAACGAGAGACTTCTGCAGGATATACTGGTGACAAGTTTGTATAAGGCGCAGTGCCACTGCTTAAGTCTGTGCTTCTTATATAAGACAGCATGAACCTAACTGGTCCTTATATTGAGAGGTGAGGGTTAACACAAAGACTCATTGCTATTCTTCAGGAACTCTGGACAAGAGACAAATCACTTCTCAAGCCTGTTCATTGTCTGTTTATTGACTATAGCTCGTATTTATATGCTGTATTCCAAGATCAAACTTAGCATAAAAGCTAAGTGATTAATTCATAACAGTTATTGTCTAACAAATTCTTCTTTTCTTCACAGAACACTAATGTATTTTGCAAATTCCTTGGTTATTTGTTGTTCTGAAGTAATGAGTTAACTGTAATAATTTTCAGGTTTACAGGGTGGCAATAATTGTGTTTTCAGTTGAAAAATGTCAGGCAGTTGCATGTGTCATATGAGTTATACAGCATTGTTTTTCTTTCCTCTCTGGCAACACTATATGCAATTATTAAAGGTAACAGTCATAAACTTTTACATAGATATAAATTCCATTATATTGGGGGTGTGTGTGTTATTCATTGGCAAAATTCTTTTACATTTTTTTAATTATAAATAACACAATGACTTGGGTATTTTTACATTATGGGCTTGCATTAATATCTGCAGGTTGATTACATTAGTAAGTTCAATATTTTGTATAGAACTGTAATAACTATGTTCCCAGAAACCAGTAGAATAAGAAAGTTTACTTCTAGCATTTACCCCATCAAAATCTGTGATTTGTCAGGAATCCTACTCTGAATTCCATCAAGTAAGCCACGTGTAGCCTTGAGTAACAAATGGATTCATTTCAACATATAGCTCAACACTCATTAAAAATATTAAAAACTCACTAAAAGTGTAAAGAAGCTAAATCAAAAAGCTAAATCAAAAGTGAATAAGAGAGTGGTTTTCTCATATATACACTTTAGATGCATATTACCTTAATTTCAAACATAAAATCATCACAGCCTTTAAATGAGCTGTCCATGTAGATTTTCTATTGTTTCCCTGAATTTTTATTAGAGTATGCATTTTGAGCCTAAATGACTCTCAAAACAAATCACATACCTCCTATGGCAGTTGTTTTTAATGAATTGGTCTTCACTGGGTTTCTACTTAAGACAGAATTCAACATTTTCTAAGTACAGACAGGCAGTGCACAAATACCCATTGGGGCAGAATTTTGATTGTAGACTTGCTTCTATGAACTAAAACATTCCCAGCTTTCCTAGAGAAACCATCAAAACACATTTATTAAGGACAAACAATATATGTAGCAAAGGCTGCACCTGATAGTGTTAAATTTAACAGCTAAGCTTACAAATGCTACTTTACTAAATCAGATAGATACTAGAACTATCAGTTGCTTGGAGAAATTTTATTCCAATTTCCTTTTTAATGCAGAATGCAAAAGAGGAATTTTTTTAGGCTCTACTACAGCCAGGCTGATGGCTAAAGCATTTCCATTTTGATCTGTTTAACAAATGCATATTAATTAAAAATATGGTAATTCCTACATACTCTTGTAGAAGCTATTAAAAAGATAGGCCATGGGGAAGTTCTTTTTGCTTCCTCCTAGCTCTACTAGTAGAAAAAAAGCTTTCTATTATTATTTCCTGAAGCATGAAAACCCCATAGTGTGTATGTGTACATGCATGTAAGATCTGAATGTGTGATTATTTGCGTATGTCCATATCCATGAGTTTATAAAATTAGTTGAATGTATATTTTTTTTTTGTATTACAGATAGCAACAATCTTCATAAGCAAAACATTTTGGAGTTATTCCGCCTAAAAACTAAAAAACCTTTTACCATGTTGTTCCTTAGTTGGTAAATGATATAGCTTCTTCTACTGAATAAAACGCATCTACTTAGAAAGCAACCTTGAGTCTCGACCCTCCCTACTAATCTGTTCATATATACTGTCCCATGAGGACATAGCCTTTGGTTTTTGCCAGGCTTCCCATTTTCTCTTTGAATGTCCATAGAATTTGCAAGTACCATTCAAACAGCAAATACTAATGCAGCATATTTACAATCCTCCTTTTCTCTGTGCAGGGGAGGTGACGCTTGCAAATGTAGTAGGAATTCTGGTCAACTATTTTGGCTACAAAATATTTACAGCCCACTGTAGGCATGGTCAATTCTTATTCAATTATATTTTATGTTCCCGTCAGGCTCCTAAAGGCTTCCTGCAAGTAATTTGAAAGGACCTTCAGAAATATTCACAGCCTGTTTTTACCACTCCAGAAACTTACATTTTCACTACACTTTTGTTTTTGAACAATTGATACATTAGGTGGTGATTGATACATTAGCTAGCAAAAGAGACACCTGAAAGCACCCCTAACCCACCACTATGTAGGAAGATTGCTATTCACTGGCAGTTTCTATTCCAAAGGGAACAGATTAAAAAATAAATCACCACAACTTTATCTGTGTGGTTGCATTTGTAGATATTCTTTTTCTCCTCACAGCTGGTCTCAGAGCTGAGTCCATACAACATACCAAAAATGGGGAAAAAAAAAATTTACAAACTTTGGCCTTTTTATATAGAAGCAGTTTGGGAGAATTCATGTTTGACATTTACATTCTCTCACTGCAAACCCTTCAAGGCTTGATGATGACACTGTCCACTAATGAATGACATGAGGTCAGTGCAGGAAAAAGTAAAAATGAAATGGCTCGGTGTTTAAAATACAAAGACTAAAATACTACTGAAACACTATCTGAAGAAATGGAAGGAGGTGTAAACTGGAAGGGAATAAGCAGTATAGAGAGGCAGCAAGACAATAAATTGTTGAATGGGAAATTGATGAAGGACACCCAGTAACCCAGAATAGTCTGTGCTGGGTCAGATACCAGTGCATATGTCCTCTATATAGTATAGTACAGTGCATAGTACATACCAGATTTCTGCATGGTTTGAGGAACAAGCCCAGGAGTTACATTTTATAAAACAAGTGCTATTCGAAGATGTAATTAGGATCTTTTCAAACTATAGGTGTTGCAGCCTACATACAGTTATGACTGCAGACAGCACAGCTCCATTAGGTGTAATTTGTCACCAGCTAAGGGGAAAAATCCTCCTTTATGTTACATACTTTTAAATATCCAAATACATGGTCTAGTCAACAAAACGGTGAGCATATGCACCAAATACCATAGTAACTGTTGTTACCCTGCTTTATGTTTAGGCAGTTCAGTTTTCTCTAGTGGTGCATTCAGGTTTTGCTATAAGATTTTTTACACAGTGCTGCACTTCTCTGTTAGGCTGTTCAGAAAGGTTATGGTTTTCATGAACTTCCATGATCATTGAAGCACTTGGTAGTGTCCAACCAATTGTAATGAAAGTGAAACCTGCACTCATGCCAAAAGATTTTATTGAAATAGGAAAACACAGCAAGCAATCTACAAAATCCACTTAAATAGTACCCCATGACCCCAAACGAGGTAGCATAGAAAGCTACTTTAAAATCAATACTTAATTCGGCAGAAAAATCAATTTCCCTCCTTCTGCAATCCATAAAATTCATCACAAAAAAATTACCCCTCACATATTATCAGCCCTTTCACCCTATAGGTTTAGAAATTAATTACAATAGACAATTTCAAGTCCTATAACAGGTTGGGACAACATGCTATATATAAGGTATTTTGCAACCTGTGAATTAAAACATGGATTAGATGTGATGTGAACAACTATAGCTTTTGTAATTTGCCTAGCCTCCCTTTGGTAAAGGAAAACACTGATTTTTTAGCTACAACTGTCTACAGTCTCAAGCAGTATGCAGGTTTCATTCCTGGAAAATGCTCACCTTTTTGCAGACACTGTGCAGGACACCAACAATTCTATATAACAACGGTTGTTCTGTCAGTATCCAAATCTTAAGGCAGCGACATCTTGCCTTTATTCTTCTGCATGGGTGTTCCAGCCCTGCTGTGAAATAGTTAAAGAGCTTTACTGCACGGCACACACAGAGTTCAGAGATTCCTATCCGTAAGCATGTGCCCTTGGGTATAGATGTTCCACATATGACTGTCTGGGCTATCTTTTAATCTGTGAACTTTCCTTTACACTCTAGATACCTTGCTGTTAAATACATTTTTAAATATAATAGCTTGCTGTCAAATATGTTTTTAAATACAATATACAGAATATTATTGATCTAGCCAACATTTTGCTTCATATTTAATAAATCAGTGCTTCTTTTTAGAATGTTTGCATGCATAATAGACTAAAATGCTTAACACACACACAACAGAGCCTGCCTTTTCATTACATCAACTGTTATTCTGTTCAATTGCTGTTATTCTAACCTCCATTTCCTTCCCCCAAGTAACTCTTTACCTTTTTTTTTCTTCCAGACTGTTAGACATTTCTTTCCTGAATTTAGATTGTCTGTACTTTTTAAGGGCTTCAAAGTCTTTGTGGGGATAGTCACATCTTATCAAAGAGGTCCAGCCTCTAAGAGGTTGTTTTCTTCCACTGTATCCCACAGCTCAGCTCTTTACACTTTCTGTATTCACAGTCCTGTATTGTCTCTGACAGAAGTTCAATAAAATTGTCTTTCTACCCACAATATCAGGGTTCTCAACGTTGTTGGAACTGAGTGTTATAGACCTACAGTCTATCTTGGCTGAGAAACCTGAAATCCCTTGTCTGCCTTATCACACAGTGGGCTGCTGACGAAAGGTAGCACTACATTTCTTGTAAATTGATGTATCACTTCTACTGTTTTCAGCCAATTTATTTATGTCATGATTTCTGGATGTTTCCTTTTTACGTAGAGTCAAATGTTTAGATATCAAAAAGGTGAAGCGTTACTGTTACTATTGCTCCCCTTGGTACTGCTTCTCTTGCTATAAATCTTCTTAAAGTGGGTTGCTTCACTACTTTTTCTCTTCATTCCTACATTATTATTTAAACTTACCCCTATTCTAGGCACTTCTTTTCAGTTTTTAACTAAACATCAAAGTTGCCACACAGTGTTAAAATGCAGCACCCTGACTTCCCAGAGCATCAAGCAGAAGATGCAAAGATTGTTTTAAGGCTTCACTTTATTCTTTTGCTCCTAGCCACATACAAGTTCCACTATGTATAGCCAAGGTGCAGTTTGAAAATGAAAAAGGCAAACTGATATTTACATAGATTGATGATGCAGCCATGGGTAGAGCTTATACATTTGCTGAAGACAGGGCAAGCAGAACATTCAATCTTACCTAGCAAAAACCCACCCCATCCTGCTTGCTTCCAGTATCCTTCCCATTATATTAAAATATGTTTTTAATGAATGGAAATTTTGTGGCTGTATGCAATGACTGAACACTGTGACCTAGGAGGTAATTTACAGTTCTAATATACCATTTTTCATTCTCTATTTTCATCCTCCTCCTGTTTCCTAGGCTTAAACGTTGTTACTTCAATCTTTCATTACCCTTCCCCCACTCATTACTATATTTACCACTTACCATAATTTTTTATTTTTGGTTTTACATTTGGATACAAGCCGACATGAACAGAGAGAAGGAATGAGGACTAGCGAAGGACTGAGACAGTATCACAGACTGATGGAGACGTGCATCAGGACTCGTATTCTATAGTGGCATCATAAGACTCACTCTACAATCTTGTTTCCTGTTCTTCAGTCACCTATAACGAGACTATTTTAGTGAGTTTGTTGCAGTTTTATTACCCTCATGCATTGTTCTTGGGGATGCTATGTGTTGTGTATCTTTCACATACAGATTCAGTTGTTCTCTAGGAAATCTATGATTTGAAATCTATGATATGAAGGCTCAAGTTCTATAGGTGACACAAAAATAAAGTAATATGCACACAATGAAATGTCCTTCAGTCCACTGTTTACAGTTTTCTGAAAAAAAAGAGGCTACAGCCCATAAAAAAAAATGGACTAGAGCACCCAGAGCGAGCGAAAGCAAAAGTCTGAGGGCTTGCCTGACTTGCAGGTACTCTACCGAAGCTGTAAGACTAATCATGTAAATTAGGAAAGATGTATTTGGCCCAATTCTATTTGAGTCAAAATTAGAAGAGTATCCTACCCATGAAAACATAAATGATCCCTGCTTGATTGCTGTAATAATGTTTTTATTCCTGACATGTATAATAAGCATAAGCTCAGATATGTTACTAAGGAAAAATTATTAAGAAAAAAACATCTATTCACCTCTGCTAGCTATAATGAGTTTGTATTTGTCCAATGGTTTTATGGTTAAATGAGAAGTTAATGATAAACAACCTTTCTGAATGGCTGGATACACCATCCATGTGCTGGTTGTGACATCCATCTTTAGCAAATAATGGTTTGGGAGGTAGTCTGTGTGGGTGAGAAAATGAATATACCATTTCATTGTTAACAAGTAGTGCTGCAATAAAGAGGAAATGCAAAACCACTTAAAATTATGCTTTACCTGTGACAAGGTAACATTTTTGCTTTTAAAATGTTTTCACTTGAATGCTATCTTGATAAGCATTCTTATTATTCTGGGTGATAGTGCTTAAGACCAGAGCGCTGGTAGCTCATTTCCCATCATACGGATATAAAATCTAACATATGAGTTCCCAGTCTGAGCTGTGGTTTCATGAGTCCCAGAAGCCAGGTTTGTGAAAATACCTCATTCCATCCATCAGGAATGACTTAGGGGCTAGTGTGGGCACAGGTGTAGC
>JAVJGJ010000047.1:17732165-17748194 GCA_035590215.1 Microhierax caerulescens | reverse complement strand
CGCTGGCAAACTTGCTGAAGGTGCGCTCAATCCCACTGTCTGTCGGTGACAAAGATGTTAAATGGTGCTGGTCCCAACACCAACCCCTGAGGAATGCCATTTGTCACTGGTCTCCACGTGGACATCGAGCTGTTGACCACAACTCTTTGAGTGTGATGAACCAGCCAATTCCTTATTCACCAAGTGGTCCATCCATCAAATCTCTGTCTCTCCAATTTAGAGACAAGGATGTCATTGCACAGGTCCCAGTAGATGATGTCAGTTGCCCTTCCCTTATCCACCAATGCTGCAACCATGTTGTGAAAGGCCACCAGATCTGTCAGGTTTGCCCTTAGTGAAGCCATGTTAGCTGTCACCAATCACCTCCTTATTTCCCATGTGCTCTGGCATAGTTTCCAGGAGGATCTGCTCCACGATCTTACTGGGAACAGAGGTGAGACTGACCTGTAGTTCCCCAGGTAAAAACTGGTCAGCACAGCACAAGGTAATGGTACTCCTATGTGCATGAACGTACACTCCTCTCTATGTGTTTCCCCTTGATCTTGTATTTTAACTCTTGCTAATAACATTCAGAGAAGCTGTTTTACTGCTTGATTTCTGACTGCAGTCTTTGACCTGAAATTGGAGCCATTAACTGCCTGACAGCATTTACTGTCATTTATCAAGAAATACCCTCTGTGGTGGCCCAGGGCTTTGTTACTGGCAGTAGGTCCAGGGTGTGTGTCTGGGGACATGGTACATGGTCACTGGATCAGATTTGTGCCTTTCTTTCTGGGTGGTTTCTATAGCTTAGACCAGGGGTCCTCAAACTTTTTAACCAGGGGGCCAGCATGCGGATTAGGTGGCAGGCAGTCATCTGTAGCTGCTTGGTTTCCCCCCCCTAGCCCCCAGCAGGGTGGGGGGCAGGGAGGTTCTGTAAATACCGGGGAGCTGTATTAAGGACCCTGGGGGGCCGTATCTGGCCCACGGGCCGTAATTTGAGGAGCCCTGACAGACTATGGGAAGCATCTGGAAATCTTGAGGTGACTAACTAGGGGCAGTGGCCCATGACTCAGCCAAGTGACCATCACTCAGGTCCCCATTGATATAGGCATCCTTCCAGGGAAGGAGACACCCTGAGAGCTCCTCTGTTTTGCGTTAGTTCTGAACCTTTATTTTGAAGTCTCAAGAAAATATTACAGACTTTAAGGCATTGTAAACAAACACCGGATTACTTAGTATCCCCCTTTTCTCTCATGTTCTTTTGGCGTGATGTGTTGATTTTCTTTATTATTTTACCACAAGATTAAATTTCTAAAAAAATATCAGCCCGCATCAGACATATTAAAAGAACAGCACAAAGGTCACATCTTCTGCCTGAGTTAAGAGACTGTTCTTCAGATATGGAAATTAATACCTTCATCACACTCTGAGCAACAAGGCTTTGAGGGAACGGTTCCTTTCCCTGGAACATGCTGCCTGCAGCCAGTTAAAGAGATGGAAAGCAGCTCCTCAGCACATATGCTCCAGCCCTAAGGAGTGTTTTGAACAGCATTTTGGTTTGCTGCATAGTGCTTTATTGATTGGTCCTAGGGAGCAAAGTAGTTTAAACGTGCCTCTATCATTTGTATCTTTGTCTAATAAATTATTTTGATTTTATTTTTTTTTGCTTTTCATAATAAAAAGGTATAGATTTGTGTTGTTTACAAGTGAAGGACCAAAAGTAACGTGCATGTCCTTATCACCTAAATTAGTTTGTAGAAGAGGCATTATAAATGTTGCAACTTCACAGTGTGCTTTCTGCATTTGTAGAGTGAAGATGTGACTATATTTATATAGTACCTAGGCATTTTAAGTTAATAAATTTGGCAGTTTCTCTCAAGGAAGGTGGAACAGGCACAATATTGACCTTCAGGATTTGGTGGGCAGCAATTCAGCCTGGAACAAAAGGTTTTCTTTTTTTCTTTTTTTTAATGATTAAACTGTAAATGGAAGAGTTTTATTTGTCTGAAAGTGGGTAGATATTTTGAAAGCATCAGTAACAACAAATGTAAACACCCATTCATACAGTGTGCATGTAGAATACTTCTGAAGCAATAATCAAGCTTATGGGGACAATAAATGGGAAAGATTAAAAACTAAAAGGTATTACAGGAGTAGATAGATTCTGAGGACTATAAGCAATGAGCAGTAACCTCAATTTGTGTCAGGAGGGAGAGAGAATCACTCTTTCTGTAGTTACTTTATCTTTGGTGTCTAACTCTTGTCTGCTTAAATTCTTTGAGATGCAAAAGTGTTGTAGGATTTGACAGGAATGGAGAATTAAGGGAGATTTTTGATCATGTTTGGTAGTTTTGTCTGCTTGTCCAAGACTTTTGACTAAAAAATATGAAGCTGCAAATTAAAAACCAGTAAGAGATTACTAGTGGAACACTCAATCATTCTTTTGAGATCTTCCTCTGAGGGATCTGTTGGCAAAAGAACAGTTTCATTTGACATCCGCTAATTCAGTGGCATCCAAGAAAGCAGTTACTACATTATGTGAGAGAGCAGCTGGAATGTGTGGAGCTTCATCTAGGGAGGGTTGACGACCCAGCTGAGAACCTGTGGGTCAGGATTAGCAGCCAGACCAACATTATAGACAATATTATTCTGCATGTCTGCTACAGACAGCTTGATGAGCAAGAAGCAGATGAAGCTTCAGACAACTGCAGGAAGCCTTACGTTATCAGGCTCTCATTCTCATGGGGAACTTCACTCACTCCAGTACCTGCTGGACTGACAACACAGCAAGGCACAAGTAATCAAGTAATGTAGGAGGTTTCTGGAGAGCACTGATAACAACTTCCTGATGCAAGTGACTGAGGAGCTGACAATGGGAGACACCACTGAGGCTCACATGTACAAACAAGAACTGGTTCGGAATGTGAAGACTGGAGCAGCCTGGATTTATGAAGGGGAAATGCTTGGCCAACCTGATAGCCTTCTCTTGGTGAGATGGCTGGCTTCATAGCTGAGGGAAGAGCAGTGGATGTTGTTTATTTTGATGGATACAGCATGGGCTGTAATAAGGCACTATGAATGAGGCTGGGAATATTCCCAATTTCCTTAATCAGTGAAGTAAAGCCATCATCATTTGGGCTTGGAACTTCTGTTCCATTGGATTCCATCCCTTTTCCTTCCTTTTCCTCCATATAGGCAGGCCATATGTTTTAATAAGTTTGTGTCAGAACTATGCATACTCTGTTTGTTTGTTTGGGTTTTTAAGCTACCTTTAATTTACTTGTAATCTGTTTTGACTAATATATGTTTGGGGTTTAGGAGCTGCATAGATCTTTTTATGTCGGACATAAGTCAAGGATAGAAAAACCCTGGTTCATAACCTGTTTATTTGGGATTTTTTCCATGTCGTCTCACTTAGTACTTATCAGTGTAGTGCTAATGGAGAGGTTATTTTGGTCAGTCCATTTTCAAAATCTCTGAGCTGCCCAATAGTCTATCCAAGGTGACAAAACATGGCAGAGGTGTCAGTCTGTCAGACAGGGAAGTGAGTTCTCTGTGGTCTTGCAACCTGTTACAGATTATGGATTGTAATGTCTAGTCATTTTTCAGTATATTCTTGCACTGGTGCAGAGATGTCTCATCACATACCACATTGGTAGCATCTGTTAAGAGTGAAATAAAATGAGATTTTTATGATTAAAGGAAAAAACCATGTTTTTAAGTCCTTAACCTCAGGAATACATCTTACTCCTTTGAAGGTCCAGTAACAGAGATATTCTGAAAACTGATCCATCATAGCCAGTTGTCTAGGGTATTTTATACTTTTTTTAGACCATTCCTGTAGCAGCAGGATATTTGAGGTGGAGATGGGATGACTTGCTTGGTGCTTGGTACAGAGGAGCCCAGGGCCAGGAGGAGCACTTGGGAGTATCTGACCCTGTGGATGGAGTTGGCACTTCCCACCTCATGTGGGAGGTTGGCTGGGGGTTTCTGGCTGGTTACAGACTGGATTTCTGCCAGCAGCTAAACACTTTGATCATTACTTTGATGTCCCTGATGAGCAGCTGTTTTGGGTCAGCATTGGCTTTGCTGGTGACCTCTGTCACTTAGTACCTGATTAGTGTTATCAACTGGCAGGTAGGAAGTGTTTTCAAAGAGCTACTCAACGAACAAGCTTCTGATGAAGGATTGTTCTCCCCTACTCCCTTTGCTCCTTGATTACCTTTTACCATGCATGCGGCTAAGTCTCAATCATTTCAAATGGCCAAGCATTGACTGTGAATGCTCTTGCATTTCCAGGAAGCAAGAAATTGGAGATTGCTTTGTTTTAGGAATGACTTCAAATAGTCTTTTATTTGCCTGGAATGTTTAATCAGTGGTGTTAGAAATGTAGAAATCCACTTTAAGTTCAGAGTCTTTGATGACAGAGCAGGTGTTGCTGCTGGTAGTGTCCTAGGCTTGCTTTGAGATTTGAGAATGGCAGCACAATGAATTTCCAGTGTGAATAATGAAGAAATACCAATAAAGAAATGACTTGCAAAGAAAGGAAAAATGTAACTTTTGCCTTTCTGTTAAAGCATACTTTCACCGATTATTCTGTGGCAGTTTCTGGTTTATCTCCTGCTCTGCCCAAGCAGCTAGAAGGCTGTCTTCCTCTTCTGTTTGTTCCTTTGAGTTTGCTTGATGTCAGTCTAAGTCATGTAGTCTAACTAAATCCAAGATTTATTAACAATAAAAGGTGTGAAGCATTCAGATTTAAATGAAAATGGTGTAATTTTAAAATTTTTTTGGGCACTTCCAGGATAGAAACTATTACAGCCCATTCTGCACTAGTTTGGAAAAACAGCTGTGACTTAGGCATGCAGTGGAACTGTTTACTGCTCAAGAGTGCTATGCTGCTTGGTGCTCAAAGTTGTAATCTTCTGTGATGACACGTTTAGGTAGTGTGAAAATTACCATTATTTGATTTCAAGTATTAAAGAGCTAGAACAAAAAACTGTGATTTTGTTTCATATTTGCTTCTCTGTGATGAGAAATGGAGGTCAGACTGTCTAAATTGGCATTTTATTGGTGTTTTTCTTAAAATATCAGTGGCTCCTAGCACTTGAAAAAGTATTCTTCCAGGGTATGGTAGGTGTGAAATGCTTCTTTGATAGATATGATTATTTGAGATAGGAATTTGGAAACATTTTTGATCAACCCATTGACCATGCTTTGAGTTTCTTAATGATTCAGGAAGCTTAATTAGGATGAAGTGTACAAAAAACTGATAGTGAGGATACTCTGGAAAGCATATCCTTTATATGTCATAGTTGGTGGTAAAACAGTTTTAGAATTATTTTTTCCTGATTATATTTAATATTTTAAAGCATTTCTTCATAGTTCCATAAAAATATAATTTTAATCTTGTAAAAAATTAGGAAGTTAAGCACTTTGTAAGATGAGAACAAAAATATTAAATTTCCCCTCAAGATATTTAAAATAAAAGAATATTTCTGATTTGTGTGGAGAAGATAGCTCATTTCACTTTTTGAATGTGTGGTGCATATCACCAACAATCTTTTTTCATTTGCAAAGGCAGGGAATGTATTATGGTATTTTCTGCAGCTGATTATGCAGTTGTGTATGGTAGTGAGTTTATTTTCATCAGATACTTCAAAGCCCTTACTTTTTAGGTCAGGAAAGTGTGCTTTTTCCTAAAGCTTTGAAGTTTTAAATAAGCAAAATGAACATAATTTGACTAAAATTAATTACTAATGCAAAGCAGAGCTACTGATGGCTAGAACATTGACAAAAGCAGAAATTGAATCTATGAATTAATATTCTTGTTTTCTTTACCCAAGCAAAGGCTCTGAAAATTGATTCCAGAAATATAAAGGTTCTGTAGGGATGTTTGCTTCTTGAGCACATGTGGATGTACAGTAAATATTTTTAATACTTTTTATTCTGCTGAAGCTTGGTTAAAGAATGCAAGAAAAATGTTTTGCAAATGTTTTCTAAAGTAAGTGGGGAGGACATTGTTTGCACCTTTGAGTGGACTAGCAGCTTTGTGTTTTGGGCAGGCTGCTTTGTTTTCTTCACATCCTGTTTGTTGTGTGACCTTGGCCATGTTGTTCAAACCAGAAAGTTTTCACATAATCTCATAGAATAAGGACCCTGCCATGTTTCGTATGGGTTTTCAGAAGTTGCTAACAATTCACTGCTCAGGTGCACGTTAGTGGAATTGGAGTATACTCAGTCAGCCTTTAAATGCGAAGCAGAACGCATCATAGAACTTCTCAGAGTCAAAAGTGTTCTGTCACTTATATCCAGCATTTCTGTTTTGATGTCTGCATGTTAACAGAAGCCTTAATACTCCCCTGAATGGAGGAGCAGGATGCAGGTTGTCAGGGATTTGGCTATGTCCTGCTTAATTTGGAGACCAGTCTGTAGGAAACAACTGCTGAACAATAGGCTGGCAAGGGAAGGGAAATGGAGTAGTGAGGTCAGGGTCTTACTGGTCAAGAGGATGTTCTTTCTGCCATCTCCACTTTTACTTTTGAGGACTGAAGTCCTCACAAAACCATATCCATGGCTACCCAGAAAGATCATCCGGGTGGTAGCTGCTAGGATCCGCCTTGTAGTGCACAAGAATGTGGGCTCAGATTCTGGTATTTCGAGATAAGGTGAAATAAGGATGACAGAAGGAGCTCAAGTCTGACCCTGTGCATGTTCCTGGTAGTTTACAATGGAGCTTAGTGAGTAAGAGACTGTGTTTACAGAATAGCTGTCAAAATACTTGTGTGTAAGCAAGCTGTAAATAAGTCTATAAAATATAATCGTTACTGGGGATTTTAAATCTGCAATGAGTGAAGGACTTGCTTCAAGTTCATTCTTGTCTCTGCTTCCTTGCATGAGAAGTAAACAGAAGGATACATCAGAAAGCTGTTTATAAATGTAATTTCAAGGCACACAGGAACAGAATTGTGTAGGTTTGGTTTTTGGTTGTTTGTTGTTTTTCTTTTTCTTGCGCTAATGACCCAAATGAATTCTGCAGTGTAGGAATGTCATGCCACACTGCATCATTTCCACGCAAGTGCAGAGGTTAAGCTTGGGGTTAACCGGTTTGCAATCAGACTGATTATAAAAGGATGATGAGGAGCAAAAGATAAAATCAAAAGAACATAGTAGGACAGGAGAGTATATAGAGAGATGTTTGGGAACCCTTGAAGTAAAACTTTCTTGCACTAGGCAATGGGAACATTCAGGATAACTGTTAAGAGAGGCATTAGAGTTTTGTTAAAATAGCAGTTTAGAATTTTCAGCTCCACTTCCACCCTGAGTACATTTACTAAAAGGCTGGCAAAGCTTAAATAATCCTCACTGTTTTATCTGTAATACTGTGAAATATCCAAGACATAACCGAGATGCTTCTAAAACTTTGTGGTTCTCATGTGCATATTGCTATGGCTTAAGTGAAACAGAAAGGTTCCTGAATAGATACGGTTCCATATTATTTTCTTTTAAATCCAATCTATATGGCTTTGTAAATCTAAGTTTCAGAGTTTGAATAATGTGAATGAGTTTAGTGCTGTCTTCTGGAGTTCTTTTCTGTTTCTCTGGCATTTGTCAAAGCACAAAATTATACTGTTCCATTTTGGAGCCACTGTGGAAAGATTTAGAAGGTTGGTTTTAATGAAAGAGATAAATAAAGCAAAGAAAGCCTCGACAACATCCAGCCACTTCAGAACCAATGGATAGACTCCTGGCGTTCCTCTTTCCCAACCAAGGGATTCCACCACTGAGAGAGGAAAGAAAATGCTGAATCAAAAATAAAGAGGGTTGTTGAAGTATCATTATGTTTCCAAACAGAATATTGATTAATATGTCATTACAGTTAAGTATATTTTTCAGTGTCAGGGAATATTGGTTTAGAGGTGGAAGAGACAAATCCTCATGAGTATTTTACATACTTATTATTATTAATGAATAAATTTTGAGGTAGTGAGTAGTGATATGTGTTCAATCTCCCCAATCATGATGGCATTTGCGTTTTTAGTCTTAAAAAGCTCAAATGGAGCCACATATTTTTATTTTTGCAAAATGAACCGTTCAGCTAGTGAGTGAGTTTTGGAAAGGTTCACCCACTGTAGTGACGAAATTGGGGGAGAGTGAGGGAGTTTGATTCATGACTGGACTTTGGGATCAAATCTGATAGGCTTAATTCTTTAGTTAAATCATTCACTCTCCCAAGTTAATTTTAACATTCAGCCTAGACTGTTCAGGTTGAGGCCAAAACTGTCTGTTTCTAAATGGTTTCTGCAGGTTTTGATACTTTGAACTGTCCTGTATTACACAGAAATGTCAGACCTTCTTACTCTGACTCAGTGCACCCTGCTGCAGTCTCCTGTGTCTGACTTTTCTCCTTAAAAAGCAAAAAGCATGGCTTTTATTGCCATATCATGTTGAGAGTATTTTATAGGTGTTTATTTGATATCAATTTCTGTTCATTTCTATGATATTATTGAAATAAAACTCCTTTGGCGTGACCTGAAATTTGAAGGAGAAAGTAATATTGTTTCTCATCTAAATTGTGTATGAATAAATGATTACAAATTGACAGATATTGCTTGTAGTGATTCGTTTCTTGAGTGAAAAACTAATTTATGTTTCTTTCTTAATTTAGGAACTTAAACTTCATAAGAGATAAAAAGAGATATTAGTTGCAGCCCCAACACAAGCAAAGAGAAACTATGAGTTGAAAGTTTAATAGCTGCTTTAGTTTTCAAGGCCATGTTGTGCTGCGCTAAATCTACAGGTGGACAATCTTTTACTACACCATCCCTGTAGGTAGGTTAGAATTTATTAGCAACAACAACAACAAAAAGGTACGATAGGTGGTTGTGTGGAAAATGCAGTGTACCACATTCTTCAATGTCCCTAATCTAAGCCTGTCAGCCTTTGCCCTGGTGAGCTCAGTAGAGATGGTGTGACATCTGAGACACTCTTTCTCAAGCAGTCTACCTATCAGTAGTAAAGTAGATGTATGTTAACACATGCCCAACTCAGCATGTGCCTCTGCAAGGGTTTGTAAAGCACTGACACTTGTATGCCAGAGGGGGATGTTTTGTCACCTGTGTGCAGGAGCATCAGAATCCCTGGGTGTAAGTTCCCATGCATGTAGATGGGAAGTTTTCTGCTGCAGTGGTAGGTTTTTAAGTCTGTACAGTTCTGAAAACTTGTGCCTTTTTCAGAGAGCTCATCCTGAGTGTTCAGTCACTACCAGGCTTTTACTATTCCTTTAAATAGTGTACAATATGTTCTGGTTTAATTTGTTTTGAAACAAGTCAGCCATACTTTATAATGCCTTATGGAACTCATCAATACTGCCTGTGTATCTGTCTAATAAGGGTTCAGCAAATTAGCATAATCATTAAACAAACCAATTCTGTTAGCAGTTGGTGATGCCAGTTTCTCAACAGACAAGTGATGTCAAGTGGCATTTATTAGTTTTTAGTATGGTTTGTTATCTACAGGTAGGTAATCTGTAGTTTATATCCTTGCTTTATTATGTTGCATTAGAATAATTGCTGCTGCCTGGCAATGGAAGAAAAATAGTTTCTTTTAACTAAAAAGGATGAGGTAACTAAATATACCTTCTTTAGCTTTTCAGCTAAAATGTCGATTTTAGAAAAGGAAGCTGTTACTAGTTCAAGAAATGTCTTCCCTTTATTTATTGGATGTTTGTCACCATCTTGATGTTTCCTGCTGTGACACGCCATGATTCCTGCTGTCCTCTCTCTGTTTTGCAGTGGCTCCTATTAAAAGAACCTTGTGACATGACAAGAAAAATTGGCTTTTCTTTGAACTACGTGAAAGTCTTCAGGCGAAGATTTAACTAAGCACTTGTTTTGATTGCATGAACTAGAATTAAAATGGTGACACAAACACCTGATATAATAATAATAATAATAATAATAATAATAAAAAGCATAATTTGATTGTTTTAAACTGTAGACTTCTGAACCGTAGCTCTTCTAGAGTGTTACTGTTCTCCACAATGAACTGCAGTGAATTTGAGTAATTGCTTTAGAAGAAAATGTGTAATTGAGTTATTAGCATGTAGTTTCATGTTGTCTTCCCCAGGCTTGGTTTGCAACAGGCGGTGCAGTTTGGTGTCTGCTGCACCAGGGTAAGGACAGGCTGTTGTCAGAAGGGGGGATCCTGCCCTCACCGCTGCATTGCTGGTGTGTCTTTTGCACTGGCTCTCATCTTCACCTGGCCCTCTAAGTGGGCAGCAGAAGCTTTCTGCTGGGTTAGCACTGCTTCAGGGGAGCTGGGTTAACTCAGGGGACGTGAGGGAGGACATAGAAGCGAGTGGCTGGGGAGCCATGGTGGCAGTTGCCTCTGGATCGTGTGAGCAGAAATGGGAGACCACAGGCTTGTAGCAATTACTTCTTCTAGTTTCTGAGCTTCTTGGTTTCAAGTAATACAAAGCACCTGGCTGTTAGAGGGGCTGCATTGCTGTGTGAGGGTATGTCAGCAATAGATGGGAGGGTGGTGGTGAAGTCTAAACTGGTGTCAGCTTTGGTTGGGAGGCAGCATGAGGCAGACAGGTGTAACACAGCACTAGTTTTCCTGCATTGCAGAAGCACGCAGGGAGCAATTGGTCGATTACTCGAGTGTGCTGCTATTGAAATGTCATCAAACTGCTCATGGATTGAGTGGATACATGTGTCTAAGCAAGACTTAAGGGTGTGTTAGTGTTCTCAGAGGCTACAGAACACTCAGTTTTGAATAAGCTCGCTTGGGTAGTTGAAAAACAATATTAAGGCAATGCTGGACAAAAATTTTCCCCATTAGGATTTAACTTCAGGCTTTGCTATCAAGATTTGCTTGCTTAGCATAATAGCTAGATTTTCAGTAAAGTGGACTTCTGAGCAGAAACAATTGCATGTTTAACTCTTGAAGTTTTTAAAGTTTGGATACTTAAACGAAACACGCTTTCCAAACTCTTGGTCATCTTCTCAACTGTTTGTCTAAGTTTTGTAAAAAGTTTAACAATAGAAATCCTAATAATAATATTAACTGTCTGCTCCTTTTATAACCAAGCCCCAATTTTTTTCTTTTTTTTTTTTCTCATCTGACAAGAATAATTTAGTTATTTAACATAGACATCCTCTTGAAAGAGTCATATAGCTGAAATGAACACTAATAATTATGCACCAGAACAGGCTGTCTAGCTTCAGTGAACAACAATGTAGTGGCATATTTCATAGTTTGGGTTTTTTTGGTTTTTTTTGTTTGTTTTATTTGAAGTTGAGAGTTACATAAACCTTCACAATTGCAGTGACAGATCTCACTCATTCTGAAAAGTGAGTATGTGGTTCAGTAGTATAAAACAGTAAATTGGTCCTACAGTTTATTGATCAAATGTTGTAACCTTTAAGGAACTGGGAACTTTGATATTATTTTTTTCCCTTAGACATCCTGCATTTTACTGCTCCAGATATTGTGTGGTGTGTTTAAAGTAATAAATTTGGAACTAAAAGGCCTATAACTGTTAACTAGACATTGTGTGTTGCCTTTGTTTTAATTCAGTTAAAATGAATTTGTAGGAATAAATAATGGTACTTAACTCTTTAGAAGGTCTTCAGCTGTACCTGTGGAGGATTTTAAAATCAGGTTTTTATTTTTAAGGTCAAGAATGCTTATACTGTTTTGATATAAACTATAAGAAATAAGCAATTCCTAACTGCTGTGGACTCTGCTTTTGTCAGGAAAATATTCAAGACTTCTTCCTAAACTATCTCAAAGAATCAGTTTTATTCTTTATAAATATCTCACAAAATCTAGGTTAAGTCTTTGATCAAAATGCTCAGTGTTACGTGAAGCTGAAGGTCTCTGCTGGTACCGAAGGGACCTCACTGCCATATTGTATCAGATCTAAAGTGGGCAATATGGGATGTTGGGGGAAGTTGTTTTCCTCTGTGGCTTTTAAATGGGATGGTCTGGATTCTAACTTCGGCTTTGGAAGATTAAGGCTATTGATTTGCGGTAGCCAGCAGGACATTACTTGGGAAGGACATTTGCTATCCTGTTTTTCGCAATATGCTCATAGGTATGTGGCGTTAATCATCTTTGGAGGGAGGGTGATGTGTGGTTGGAGTTAACGTGGCAGACCTTATAGCTGATCAGTCTTACCAGGAGTCTTTTCCATTTTATTGTGTGCTTGAAATAATTGCTTTCCTACAGAACAAAGTGTAGTAGTGTCTGAATGTTTGCTTTTTATGACGTACATTTGTGATAAGCTTTTTCTGTTTAGCGTAGTATCTTTTTGCTTCTTGTCAAACTAACTCTTTGGATACTTATTCTTTACATCAGCAATGCCAGCAAACTGAAATAAGTGTTTAAGTTTGTTTTCAGTGGCTTATGTAGTATATTTCAAGTATATGACTTAATAAAATGTACCTGTACCCGCAGTGATTTATATGAAGGTATGCCATTTAGTTGTATTTCTGATGGTTCGTTTTTGACAGGAACTTCTCCTACAACTTTGTCAATTACAGTAGCTGTATGTCAATAACTATAATAAAGGTTTATTTCTTATATTGATGAATGGTATGCTGTTTCATTACTGTCATCTTTGTGTGTCTGTTTTCTTTCTTACACGCTTGGAATTGTATTACAGGTCAAAGTGCACAAATTGAATAAACTGGAATGCTGTAGAATGTGTTGGGTAAGCAAATTGATTTTTTTGGTTAGATGCTTTTATTTTAGATAAGATATGCTAAACACACTTCCTTTTTATTTTGGCTACAGAATCCATCTAAAAGTTCTCCCCATAGACGCCACAGTTTTTCTCTCCAAATGACTTATTTCCAGTAAAACTGTTACAATATAGTCCATATTTATAAAACTTGATACTATATAGATTTGACATATAATTTGCATTCATGTAGAGATAATTTGTGTTGGTAGAGCTGTTTTACACCGGCACAGGGTCTATTAGCATAGTTGCAGCTACATTACTTTAGTGGAGCTGCAGAGGGGGAAGAAAGTAGTATGCATTTATTTGACCAGCTTTACCGTCAGGTGCTTTAAAAAAAAAAAAGGATCCATCTTTGTTTCATGATGTTAATGCTGGCTTCCATTTATACTAAGAATGAAAAGGGGATGTTGGATGTCACTGAAATGTGTATTCCTTTTGAAAAGGGGATGTTGGATGTCACTGAAATGTGTATTCCTTTTAACAGTTATGCAATAAAATACATTGTGCTAGGTTAATATAAACCATAGAGCTGCTCAAATTACATAGCTGTGTCAAAGGATGTGAAATTATCCCAGGAATTTACTTAGTGGTATTTTTTTGGGGTGGGTTTTTTTTGTTTGTTTGGTTGGTTTTGTTTGTGTGGGTTTTTTTGTTTTTCTTTTAATAGTGCTGATTATCGCTGGATTCCCTTCCCCTAGCTAAAAATATTTGGTGTTTTCCAAAAGTACAGATTTGACCTTAAGACACTTGCTAAGAGAAAGTCAGCATTTTTTAGTTCAGTGCGGTGGTTTGGGGTTTGTTTTTTTCAGTGAAATTGTCTAAACTTGATCACTGAACTAGATATGGCAAAATACTTAGTTGTGAATGCTTAGCCAAGGTAGTTCCATGTGGAATTAGTCATGTAATGGCGCAAATTTTTTTTATATTGATTTTCTTAAGACCAAAAGGTCTCAAATGTAATAGAGATTGTAATTTGAATCTTCAGTTGTTTGTCAGACTTGGTCTTTCAGTTCTTCTTTTCAGCAGTTTCTGCATATACTTTTTACAGAAGAGATTTAAGTGATCATGTTTTTAAAAAAATACGTAGTGCTTAACAGTCGGAATTCTACAGGTCGGTAGTGGAGTGTGCCTGAAAATGCTGCTCTCCAGCCCTTATTGCTATTTTCAAAAATGGTTTTACTTTTATTTTGCTTTTTGGAAGAATGCTATTTTGTAGTAGTTAGTAACTTACTGTGTTGAAGGGCAAGTTCAATGCAGTTAGCAATACTGCTGGCTAAAAATGTTCCTGTTGTAAACTTCAGTTGTTCTAGTGGCACTAGAACAGTCAGGCTCTGCTATGAGCTGATTCGGTTTCAAAAAGGCACTGATTTTTTTTACATGTGCATGTCATCATGGCGTTTTCTGCTCGTTTATTAAAGCTTGTCTGCTTATCTTCTCCAGTGTGATGCTATGTGGTACCTGTCGCATACATGCTATATGGCAGTATTTATGTGAAATCATCACTCTTGGAGTCAACCATAGAGGTTTTACCAGGGAGGCCAAAGAGTGAAAAAACATTATACTGACCATATAGGTTCAGATAAGAAAAAAATCAGTATTATAGGTTGATGAAGCTTGCATTTACAGATGTTGGTCTTGTTTTGTGGTTATATGGAACATCGGTTTCTGAGCAGAGTTTTGCTGAAGTATTTAACATGCAATTTGCAAGCTTCTTGGTGAACATGTTAAGACAGTTTCTCCTGTACTTATGTGTGTGTGTTTTCTTTTTTCAAGAGCAAGCACTCAAAAGATACATCTTAGGTCATCTGAAAAATGTTTCACATCAGAGTAGTTAATGCTGCATATATAAGGACAAAGTTGTCTCTCTGTTGCAGTGTTTACTACATCTATTTATTTGGGGGTTGTTTTTTTTTTTTACTTATATTGGAGGAGATTCCTGCTATAAAATGTACTTGTAGTTCCACTCCTGTTTAACTATGTTGTTACTGTTTAGCCCATATTATTCAAATAATGCAAATAATTTTTTTTTTGCCACATGACATCTCAAGAATTGGCAGACTGAGCAGTGGAAGAAAAATGCAACTGTCCAAATACATTATTTCTGCAGAGCCCATAGCATTTTGTATAAAAAAGAACAAAAAGGTGGTAAATAAGAAATCATGTAGGTTATGTGAACAATCAATATTTTTTTCTCTAGCCGTAGTCAATAAACCACTGATACTGTTATGTAACACCTGGCCTTATTAAGATGGTCAAAAAGAGATATTTGATTTCTTGATGCATATGTTACTCATTTTAACGATGCTGTACGTACATAATTGGACCAAACGTGGTATCTAGTTATAAAGAGGTAACTTTGAACAGAAGAAACAGAACTTCAGAACAAAATCGCAATTACTAGTAACAGTAGTTTTCTGAAATCCTCGTCACTCTCTATAGACTTTTGGTCCATACTAGTGTGATTTTGACTGGTAACAAAAATCTTGGAGGATGGAGAAATAAAGGAAGATTAGAGGTGAACCCCAGCCGTACCAGTTCTTTGTGCTTTTGGAAAATGCCAAATAATTCTAGCCAGCAGGAGGGAATCCAGTGTGAAACTTGTATTTGATTAAATAATTCTGCCTTCATCTCACTTCCTGTTACTGTTCAGTTGAGGCCTTTCATACTTGAGTTTGGGGATTTTTGATACTGTTGTCAGGTTCTAATGAAATGTTATCAGTTGTAATAAAGTCCTATTTAAGTATACTAAACTCTTTGATAAGCACTTATGTTCGAAATTTAATCTTAAGAAATATCTTATTAGGAAGAATTTAATTCCTCTTTAAAACTTTATTGTTTAAAATAAATTATATAAAAAGATGAATATGTGCTACTAGTGATGTTTTTCTTAGTTGTATGAACTGATTTATTCTTGAATCTTGTTTGTGATTTAAGTTGAAAGGTGTGGTTTTTTATTTTATCTGGTATATTTGAAACTCAAATAAGAGCTCCTTTCCATCTACAATGTGTATATCAATACGCAACATGCATAAAGAGCTTGTATGAAAGCCTTTTTTTTTTTTTTTCCTTGTAGTAATATAAGGTCTGTTAGAAGTCTTCAGCAGACTCATGAATAATATTTATTTTAGCCTTTTAACAGAAGCTTGCTTTCAAAAGACTAAATCCTTTAGTTTCAGTTTTCCTTTATTCCATTCTGCGAAAACATAGTCTGTGTTTTCATTTAGGCTCACTGGAGTGAGTTTATGTTTTGCTTTGTTTTAGAAACTGTAGCTTACATGCTTAAAAGTAAAGTACCA
>JAVJGJ010000047.1:17705336-17732065 GCA_035590215.1 Microhierax caerulescens | reverse complement strand
AACTGTAGCTTACATGCTAAAAAGTAAAGTACCACTAAAAAAAGGTTTAAAGAGATGTATTTAAACCTACAGCCCTTCTTTGGGCTGTTCAGAACTTGACAGAAGTTAACATTCAAGGTTAAGGTAATAACAATGTGTGTAAGTTTAGTAAGATGTTTTAAAACTCTTCCTGTTGTTGGAAAAAAAAATGTCTTAAGGGTAACAGAAGAATGCCACGGATGGAAGATTTTCTAGTTCTTGGTTGTCATCTTATGAAGATGAAACATGAGATGTCACATAGAGAGTCAGGTTTTACTAGAGTCTGTGTACTATTTCCAGTCTCTTCTTCACAGGCTGGCGTGACAGAATGTACTCCTTGTACTCCAGTGCAACCTTGTAATAAAGAAACAGATGAAACACAGATATATCTTAAACTGTTGGAACATACTGTGTTTCAACTGTAGACAAAGCTGCATGGAAAGATTTGAGAGTTGGACGGTGTTTTCCAGTATGGTTTTCTGACTACTATGTGGGAAGAGGAGATAAAAGTATTCAAGCTGGGAATAGAAGGTGGTGAGACTCAATAACGAACAGAAATCTGTAAAAGATTGCCTCTGCTTTTCTGTGCTTTAGTTACCCTTTCACATACTTTCCCTCGCCCCCTTTCAGACTGAAATTATTTTTCTGATGGTAATTTACAACTTAATTCCTCAGTCTTTCACAAGAGACAGGACCACACTGGTGAATCTAGCAGTGTTGCTCAATGCTCCTGAGAGCAATTAAATTGTTGACAAGAGCAGACCTGCAGAATGGGAAAGTAAATAATACAAAGATGTGTGACACTGGACTTGTGTTCTATATTGTGTTAAAGGGTCCTCCTAATAAGTTTCAGGGGGAAGGGGTGGATTATGGCTGCCTGTGGAAGGCTAGGTATGGGAAGTAGCTTTCTTTCAAAACTTTAAGACAGCAGTCTACAAGGCTGTACCTTGGTGCAGTAGCACTGTTATGGTCAGTCTCAGTTATACATTTACCTGTAAGATGCATGGAAATTTATGACACCCAAAAAACTTATGCTATTTGAAGCCCATCTCAAATTCTCGTAAATGCTTGGTATAAATGTATCTAGGGCAGTTGGGAACTTAATCTGGCAAGGATTTGTAAGATTCTTGGATATTTAGAATTAATTATCTGTATTGCTGTCCCTTTTAAATCATTAAGATATGCATTTATTGCAACCAAAATATCTTTGAGTTGGGAGTTTAGTTCAGGAGTCATCTGTTTACTCACATTTCTAAGATCCCATGGTCATATTTGTTTTTGTGTGTGTGCCTTAAGCCTAAAATGCATATGTTTGCAACTCTTGTTTTTTCAAGATAGTCTTGAAAGTGTAGTCATCTTTACAGATTCAAAGGGTTTGCTTTATTTCATCTCTTTTGACTGCTTTATTGTGCCTGCTCTTCTCAAGACATATGGTGTATATACTGCAAGTTCTTTAAAGCAAGTTTTTCATGTTTCTTGCTCTTCAGAGCTTCTAATACAGACTTTGTCACAGTTGGTTTCTTAAATATATTGTTCTCCTGTATACAGTGGTAAGCTATACTAATTCATTTTATTGAGTAGTTCACTCACAGCCAGGAGTTTGTCTTTTTTTGTAAGTCTTGATTGAAAGTGTTCTGTTGGCACTAAGTAAGATGATCTCTCTTAGAATCATATAATATAGGAGAGAAAAAATAAATGTACATGCTTACTAACTGTAAGTTTGTAGGCTGCTTTTCTGTGTGAACAGTCCTTGGTTAGGACTGCCTTAGCAATTCTTTCAAAGGAGTTATTCTCTTAGTAAAACTTTTAACTCAGCTTTCTATTTAGTACAGGAACTGTGCTTTTTTTTAAATTATTTAATTCTGTCCAAGATCAGCTTGATGTATGTTTCCAAAGTCTTTTGGCTCCTAGTAAATACAAGATTATATGATATAAAGAACTTTATCTGTAAGATTTGCAAATATACAACAGTTGAGCAAAAAGCACTGTCAAAATTAGCGCAGACTTATTCTTTGTTTCAAATTAACTTCCAGCTAAGGAGAATTAACCTTTCTTCTGGAAGTACCAACACAGAGTTTGAGTACAATTGTTTAAATTGAGTTTTCTTCTTTTCAGATTTAAATTAGAATTGATGGATTTGTTTATTTTGGTATAAATCATTCTACTTTAACTAAAGGTGTGAGCTTATCTTTCTCAACCCTGAAAGTCAGATTGATAAATTCCTTGTTGCTCAAGGGAAATGGATTGAGAAATGTCTTTGTAGATGTTCTCCTGCTGTAGCTCTGGGCCTTGAGGGGGGAGCACACACATCAGATGTAACTTTTAACTAGAGCAGAATGGCTGAAAGCCAGTTAGTCAGATGGAGATGTGTATTGTTTTTTCTTCCTTGCCTCCCTCCCTCTGCAAATGTGGTCAGCCTCTGATCATGGTCGGGATGTTCTTTCTTTTGGTGGTGCCTACAGCTGAAAGGCAGGGCCATTGGAAATGTATTTTAGTCTTAGGGTAGTGCTCTCAAATAACACATTAATAGTCTCCCATCTACCTGTGCAGATTCAGGTGATGCCTCTCTTCAGTGTAGGTGTTTATATATTGATTTTATGCATGTATCAATAATAATGTATTCTGAAGTTATCATGACAATAATATACATAAAATAATAGCAATAATAATATTGCTATTGTGAGGTAGTCTTTAGAGGAACGGTGAAAAAGAGAATCTTAATGATTGTCAGGGATAAAATTGATATTTTCTCCAGTCACACTAAAAGCTCCCTGTAGCTTGATAGAAACTAAGGGCTTGTGGCATCAGCTTTTAGTTGAAAATCTCTGGCCCTTTTTTATGTGAGACTAGAATTGACCTTCAGGATCCCTCTTGGCTCCTAGTGTTAATCCCATTCTGGAAATTATCATGAAGTAATAGCTGTTAGAGCCTAGTAGAGAATTTATAATAGAAAAACAAATTAAATGTCAACAATTACGAAAGTCATTTTAAATTTTGACCCTACATTTGAAGGCACTGTATAAATGTAATAACATATTGTCTGTGAATAACATGGAGGAATATAAAACATACTGAGGTGCCTGTATGGTGCCTAGAATTAGAGGTAGACAGAGAGCGTACTGACAATATGTTGTTTTATTCTTCTAAAATATGTTAACCTGGTTATGGTTAAAAGAATTTAAAATGTGTCATTCCAAGCTATTTGTAACTGTTTAAGTTCTGTGGGAGTCACTTTTACAGAAAATATGTGGTTATATACTGTAAAAGATGGGGTTTGTATTTTCTTTATGCATCAATCTTTTGTGATGTGTTTCAAAGCAAACAGGAACAGACTGAGGTTTGTTTTTGATACAACACAGCATTTAAAACTGGTAATGTGCAAAGAGTATGTATTATTGAAAGACTTTAGCATGGAAGGTTTTTTGTTTTCAGTGTAAAGTTGCATTAGGATAATATTTTTTATTGTGCTGTTAGAGATCAAAGTATTACTGTAGTAAATAATCCTCTTTGGCAAACATATCTAAATATATAGTGCTAGCTTGTGTACTGTGCTCCTTACTTCAACAGAAAGCAAGAATTGATTGTGGGCTGTCTGCCAGTAGGACAACAGTTTGTCTCTCCATGTGGGGAGACCATCTTTTGTTGGTACAAAATGGGATTATGCCACTGCCAGGAGTCAGCTCCACTTTTGCCATTATACGCCAGGAGTCAGTGACAGCTCCTTAATTATTGCTTTTTTCTGTAAAAAATTAACCTGTGTGGAGGATGTGTCCTTTCTTAAAATCTTTCAGTAATGATCCTGTGACTTTTGTAGTGTCTATACTCCATGTTTACCACCAAGACAAGTATGTCTTTGTGTGTGCAAGGTTGCTGTATCTTTGTATCCATTTTATATATATACACATGTGTGTGTGTGTGTATATATATATAGATAGATATATATGCATGCATATGCAAGCATCTAAACTGGCATGTTGAGAATGGAAATTAAATTCTTCTTCAGCTGTTGTTGGCCTTGCATGGCTGATGTGGTTGTGCTAGCATCCTCAACATCCTCAACAAAATATGCTTAGAATTGCAACCAGCTAAGCGCAGATAACAAGACTACTGCAAATACGTATATTTGTATAATAGTTTCCTTTGAGATGATGCTAATTCCATATCAGTTATTTTTCTTCTCAGATATGGTGCAATAAATGCATGGAATCAGTAGAAATAATTTTATAGGGAAGAATTATATAAAATTAGTGTAAATAAGGGCATTTAATATCAAGCAATGCATTTGTTTTAAGGTTACAGTCTGTTAATATTTTTATAGTGTAGCATAACATAGAAATGTAAATAGACTTTAGAGTTCAAGCCAAGTTTGCCAATCTGCATTGATATCTAATGCAAGATATTTTGTCTAGCCAAGATCACCCAGTGAGCCTTAGGCACCTTTTAAAAATATGTCTAGCTTTCAGAGTACTTTGGATGCACAAATGTTAAGAAAAAGCACTTAGGTAAATCAATACATATTTTACCTTTTCTCTGAAACAGTGTTTAACTGCTGGTTTGAGATAACTATAAGGTGGAAGAGCTCAGTTGGCTGTCTCATGAACTGTTCTTAATAAGCATTATGTTATTTTTCCCTCTTGTTTTTCCAGGCTGTTCAATTAACCCCTAGACGATGGCTGAACTTGCAGGAGTACCAAAGCAAAAAAATAATGGCAGACCATGGGGTTACAGTTCAGAGATTCTTCGTAGCTGATTCTGCAAATGATGCCCTGCAGGCTGCTCAGAGACTAAGTAAGTTGACTGATAATGAGAGTCATCTGCTTCACCAGATAGCAATCTGGAAAATAAATTGCTTTCTAATAAGTTATACGTAATCTTCAAATTGAGCCTTATTGAAAAGGTTTGATATATTATCCAGATCATAAATATATACTTAATTTCGTATGTGAACAACAGTTTGCAACAGCAACGTATAGAACTTAGTTTCTAAAATTTTTTGTATGCAGCATGTGACATGTAGTCTTTAATTAACATTTTTCTTATAATTTTGAATAATGTAGAATTCAGAGTAACATCATGAATGGTTGCTGAGGAAAATTACTTGTTGTGTACCTGATATAACTCAAGGAACTGAAGTAAATGAACCTGTGTAAAAAGTTGGTTTAAAAAACCCCAAACCTCTATTAAAAAAGCAAAGGGGAAAAAAAGAGGTTATGGACTCTCCATTTGAAAAGATATTATGGACACAGTCCACTTTTGCTGACCCTACTTTAAGCTGGTGGGTTGGACTAGACCAGGGGTCCTCAAACTTTTTAACCAGGGGACTGGCACGCAGATTAAGTGGCAGGCAGTCATCTGCAGCTGCTTGGCTTCCCCCTGCAACCCCCAGTGGGGTGGTTCTGTAAATACCGGGGGGCCAGACTGTGGACCCTGGGGGGCCGTATCTGTGGGTCGTAGTTTGAGGACCCCTGGACCACATGATCTCCAAAGGTCCTTGCAACCTCAACTGTTCTATGATTCTATGAAGAAATAAAATATGTATGAGATAATTATACACATGTATATTTGTTCACATGTATGTTTGTCCATATGGAGAGAAAAGAAAGGTGAGTTGTTACCTATCATCAGTCACTAAAGGGCTTGACAGTGGCTGGGAGAAAAGACCATAATTCTGGAACTTCATTTTGGTTCTCTTATCAACATGCTGATTTTAGCGTGGTGAACACAAGATGATGTTTGGGTCAGAAATTAATAGTTGGAATACCTTTTCTCTCAAAAGGAAATGCATTTTAGTACCTTTGTCACCCATTTCTAACTCTGAATGAAGTTTTCTACTTTTTAGAGTTAATAGTAGTTTGCATAGTTTTCCTCTTTTCATTTAGCTTTTGTTAATATTAATATATCACACATCAAAATGCCAGAGGCCAGACTTTATTGTAGAGTAATTATGCAGTAACAGGAAGTTTTTTTGGTTTATGCTTTACATAATGCACAAACCACTTAGTTAAATGCATTTCAGATTTGCACACTGGAAAGTAAATTAACACAACTTATATCAAAGATCTCATCAGACCTCAAGTATCTGAATAGCATTAGCATAATGGCTTGCTAAATCTCTGTAACTTTCTTCAGGTGATATATTTTTCAGTAACCAGAACCTTCTTATGACAGCCAGTACATTTGATAATATATTTGAAACAAAAACATTAAATGCAACTGTTATGGTCATTTGTCAGTGCAAAATGAAAAATGCTGATACAAAGCAAAGATCATAAAATTAGAGGGTTTCCTCTTGTCTGGATGTCTGAGAAAATCAGGAAATGCTAACTGAAGCTGTGGCAGGTTTTTAACAAATCTTACAGCACTTAAACTGTCCTCTTCATGATTAAACTCATAAATGGATTGGTCTATCCAATAACTATTATTATTCTCGATCTCTATAACTATTTTGAGAAATAAATTACTCCATTAAAGGCAGTGAACCTCTTCTGTTTTATGATGCCAGACTAATTTTAAATAACTTCTGTAGCTTGCTTGCTTTGCAAATCATGGAAATATTGGCCTGGTTAAAAAAAAAAAAAAAAAAAGTTAACATTTCAATAATCAAAAGTAAAATCTCTTACCAAAAATTATGTGCTAATGAAACTTTATCAGGTAAATTGTATGTATTTTAACTGTGTTGGCTTGCTAACACTTCAAAAATAAGTTGGTACCTTTTCATTTTAATGTAATTGCATTCAACCGTGGTGCATTACTGGGCACTAAAGAATTGTGGTTTATAGTCTGGAAGCTATTTTATGTTGAAATGATTGACACTCCATTGATCCATTAAATAATTAACAACATCCTCATACTTATTCTGGTAGTGTGCTGTCATACTTCTAACATGCACTTTGAAAACTAAGTATCAAGAACAAGTTCCAAGATTTCATTAGATCTATCTTCTTTATGATCCTTCACACTAGTAGTATCTCTGTCACTCAGGTTTATCTGCACAATTTGATATGAGCTGCCACGTTCTGAATATGCAACCACACAAAGTAAAAAGTTACAATCAAAACAAAAAGCTTAATCCTACGGGAGGCACAAAAAATTCCAAAATAAAATAACCAAGGGAGGTGGCTTTGGGATATTCTTGTTAGACAGCATTCTGCAGTAAAAAATGGTGAAAGGAGAGGTCAGTCACCCTTACCAAGTCCTGCTCAAAAATCTGCTGTTTTAGACACTGTATACCACATTGCAATTGTCTTTAACTTTTGCTTCGGTGAAAAAGAAAAGGTATGTGCCAACATATTTTGAAGATAAAAATAGAACAAAGTTATCAAAACTTGAAGGGCAAAGGTTCAGCATTTTTCTTGTAAAAGGACGTTCTTTCTATAGGCATGTTATCATGAATACAGGAGAAACAGTAATTTTCCTTGATAATCTTCACAGCATTGCATCACTCACATGGGTCTGCGTGTGTGATAAAGGGGTGCAGGTAAAGAGATTGAAATTCCTGACATGGAAGTCTTTGTGAAGTCACGTATTCACAAATTAATTTCACAGTTTCATCAAATACTACATGCTTGACAGAACTGTCTGTACTGCTGCAGTGGCTGTGGTCACCAATTTTGCTGTTGTTGGTTTTCCTGTTAATGCAATAGAAAGAGATGGGATTAGATAATTTTTGCTGCTGTCTTCACTTGTCAGGAAGGTGTTAATGCCTGTGTTCTTGAAAGGGTTTGCCTTTATCCAGTATCAGCAGTTTTGTTATAGTTTGCTCATTTTCTCTGTTGCTCTCTCTATTTTTATTAATACGTACACTGACTACGCTGAATGTTAATTTTCTCAAAGATTTTCAAAACTTACCAACAGCACAAAAGGCAGTCTACAAGGAATTTTTAATGGAATTAAAGGATTGTTTTTTTTTCTCCTAAGATAAGAATGGCAGATGTGGAGAAAATTAAAAAGTCACTAATGTTGACTTCAAAAGAAGTTGTACACAATAAGGAATACAGAATTAGGCCCCAAGGAATTCATTGCCTTCTACGTGCTAAGCAATTTTCAGGTGTAAGTCTTGTAGCGAAGGCAATATTTACAGCATACCAAGAAATGCAGTCACACACAGTTTTCTGTTTCATGTTAAAATTCCTGGGCTTTCAAGAGAGGGAAGAAAAAGGCGTGTTGTTTTGCTACAACAGTGTGACATTGCTTGATCTGCCATCTGAAGAAACACAACCTGTAAACAAGTTTTTACTGTTCTAGTGCAGCTATTTAACAGAACAAAGTGAAATATTTCGGAGCTGTGTTTTTGTGGGAAATAGAAGATCATCTAGTTGTTCCTGCATTAACTCACAAGTCTTCTGATCTGATGCTTATTTGATGTGGTGGTATGTTAATGTGGGCTTGTTTAGCCAGAGAAGGCATTTCCTTTCTTGCTATTTTTTTCCCCCACCTCATACCATAGTACTGATAGAAGGAAAAAATCCTTGTATATGCATACATATACCCACACTATTAGGGTGTGCACATTTTCATTGCTTCTATTGGGCAGATGCACCGTGTGTCATTTCAGGGTCCATCCTTTTCTCTAGCCTTCTCCATGAGAGGCCCTTGAGTCTGCTTCAGCTCAGGCACCGTTCTTTGTGTTCTGCCTGATGGAAAAGTTATTAAGGGAACCATCATTTTAAACTAGTAGGTGGACAAAGCTGAGAGGGATTATAATTATGCCAAAGGGTGTTACTATGTACTGTCAATTGTCTCTTTGAATCAGTGGAGAACTTACAGAGGTGGTGGGAAAATGCTGACAATCCTAAATCAATGCTGGAAGCTTGGCATGCATTTCTTTTTCTGATTTTTAACAAAAGCAATAGAGTGCTGCCTGTTGCCACTTAGAGTGTTTCATTACATTTAGGAATCAGTCAGGTGCAGTGTTCACACTCTATCACAGAGAAATGCAATTGAATTGAGTGCAAGGCTTTTTATTCACTCTTCTTTAAAAAATGTATAACAAAATATAGTCTCTGCATGTCCTATTTCTATTGCCTTATGCATGAGAGAACTCATAAAATTCGGCTTTGGACTGAAGGCATGCTTTTTATATCAGGCTGGAGAGGTAAACATGTATTTTATAAAGAACAGAAGAGGTTTACTGAAGCCTCTTTCCATGAGGTCATTTACCTGTCACCTATTATTCAACCATTTTTCAGAATATTGTAAGAGTTCTCAGGAAGGAGACTGCTGATCACATGTCTATCTCAGCCTGCTGGGCTTTTTTCCCTTGGCTATGTTTAATTTAGATGAAAGGCTACGTTTTCAAATGCTGTCATAGATCCCTTATCTGAAAGTTCATCTTTCCAGTACAATTTGGGAACACCACCTGAACATAATTTATGTTTAGAAGGGATCAAAAATTGATCTTTACCTTGGTAATGTCCTTTTTGTATAGATTATGAAGAAATTGTTGGTGATAACGCTGTCTGCATTTAAGCTAAGCTTTTATGTTAGGAAAAATGAAAAAGATCCTTGAACCTAACATTTCCGACGATATTAGAAACATGAATTTAGTTCTTTTGTGTTATACCAGGAAAAGCTTTCTATAAGTGTCCTGTACAGACCAGCCCTCTGTTGTTAAAGCTGTATTTAAGTAACTAATTTACTTCTCAATCTTTGAGTTTGTTGACTGATCTTTTTTTACTGTCATCATGTACTTTGCTTACATGATTTAATTGCCTTGCTTCTCTCCATCAGGGTAGGTAGGAGAGGAATTGCTTCCTTCAGCATTTCTGTGATTTCCATATTTCTTTCCATTGTATTGTTCACTGTGTGGTAATATTTTTTTCACCTGTGTATAATGAGTTATTTCTCAAAAAGCCCTATGTACTTAGTGGTTACAACTAATTATTTTATAAACCACTTAGGTTACGCTTCTCTGCATATGTTGAAAAATCACACGTTGCAGAAATAGTGTTCGATGGAGCTGTACGCAAAGAACTTGCTTGCTGCTAAGGAACAGCTCTCCCATAAGTCCTCTTACTTTCTCTTAACAGCTTTTATTAAAGTTTCTTATACTTAAATTATGGCTTTCTGAAACTATCCTTTCAGGCAAAATAATGCTATAAGTTATTGACTAATATGATTCTATTCTCAAATGGGTAAGTATTTAGAAAACAGTCTTTTAAATTTAATAGAGAACTAGTGGTAGTGGAGCTGCCTTTGAGCATTTTTGAGCATTACTGAGCGTAAGTATTTCTCCTTTCAGTTTTAACAGGTTTTCAGTTCATGGATTTTGCCTTCTCAAAGTGGTGAAATCTAAGACTAGAGCCTATCTGCATTCTCCTGCAACTTCTCAATTACAGGAAGGATCCGTTAATACTCTGTTACTCCCAGGCTTCATAGGCACCTCCTGAATGCGTCCATTTCAAAGCGCCACAAAATTTGCCATTGTCTGTGGTTTTAGTCTCCTTCTGTCCCTTGGTCGATTTCCTGTTGTTTCTTAGAGTCCTTTCCTCATTGTATCCATTTTCTCTTGTTTCTTCCCAATGCTATCTTCCACCTTGTAAGTTCTGATTGGGAAAAGCCTCTTCCATTTTTGTGCTAGTCAGTTATATCCTACCCTACTCACAACAATTGTGTAGCTGTTCTATCCTGTTAAAAGCCACTGTATCTTTGTGTGTGTACTTTTGTGCTTGCTGAAGTGCTTTGCTGAGACCACTATTTGCTTGACATAGCGGTCATAGAAATTAATGTTTCTGTGTATGATCAGAAAACAGTCGTTGCTAACTGTTCAAATAATATTTTCCTAGATTTTTCCACTTTGAAATGGTTTGATTTTGTGAAAAAATATCCAAATTATTGTGACAAAAATTTTAAAAATCTCACTCATGTCTGCAAATGATGAAAATAATAAACTAGAGAAAAAGTTATGAAGGGAATGCCTTGTTTATTACAGTTATTTAAAGTAATTTTTTGTTGGAATCTTAGCAATCAATACATCAGTGGTCCAATTTATTTACCCTATCTACTAAATGAAAAAGTCAGTCATGGAAAAATCAGAGGAGTTAAGAAAGATGTTAAAGGGTTATGTTTACTGAAACCCGCTTTACTAGGGATTTTGTTAGAAAGTTGTGGCAAATTTTCTGTAATACAGCTACAGTGCAAAGCTGGAGTATAGTACCTATTTGATAGGTACTGCAGGTCTTCTGACAAACGTTCTTCATCTGATCTCACGTTGCTTTTAAGTGTTTTAACTTAATCTGTCTTGGTAGCCAAACCACACTGAGGCACAATTAAGGTGGAATTAGTGTTTGCGTTTGAGGATTTCATATGCAGTGGGTGTTCGTACTGCCATGTGGCAGGACCTTTCTCCCTGGACATGAGCCCTAAAATGGTACCACTTTCTCCTTTTTGTGTACATGTTTTGTTTGGTTCATTTTGAATCTTATAATTCCTGCTTGTTCTCCCTCTCCCTCACTTCCTTACTGCCTCTGTGATTTGTGGTAAGAAACTTTATTTCACAAGGCTGCTAAAAATTGGCAAAATTTTAAGCGCAGCAGTACTTAAGCAGTGCATGATCCTGGTAAACCCTGCAAGGGGTCTCTCACTTAGCTTTACTGCGTGCCTTATTCCCCCTCTTCAGCTTAGCAACATTTTTCCACATAAGCCCTTGGCACCTGTGTGAAAAATGGGCAGCTGTCTAAAAAACACATGCATTTATTGGTAATGGCCACATGTGTTGCATTCTGCATGCCAGAAAAACAGGCAGAAAAAGCTTCCAGCCTCCCTAACTGTGATGTTGAGGTTTATTCTTTTTGAAAAAATTAATAAAAGATTTTGTCAAAGCTTGCCACTGGGTATTGTGTTGTTTCAAGTTGAACCTTTCCACTTCAAGTTAAATTACACATGTTTGCTTTTGAAATATTTTAGAGATGGAAATTTTTCAAAAGACCCTCCATCTCATGAGGAATTACAGAAATAGTTAATTTCAAATGCATTGTTATGAAAAATAAAACTTTAGGTTTTCTTGTCCGTTCCCTTTGTTAGAAAATTACATGCCGAGTGTGAGTCAGTAAATGCAAGCTTGAGACTGCTTACAATAGTTGGGTATTTTATAACCATTCTTCGTCACCAAATGTCTTCATATTCAATAGATTTATAGTAATATGAGTAATGGCTAGGGGGCTAACAAATCAAAATCTCATTTCAGATGTTTGACACTAATGTTGTGCTGACTTATTGTTCTTTGTGTTGGATTTCTGATCAAATTACCAAAATAGCTACTTGGAAGTAACAACACAAAGTAAAAAATACTCTAGAAATGGGGTGCTGAATTTTATGTTTAATATGTGCCATAGAAAGTGGTCATTTACAAATTTCAGTTGTGTTAAATATATTAGTGGATTTTTGTTTATAAAAGAAGGCAGTGACAGAAACCATAGCTTTTGATTCAGGAATTTCAACAGTTGGTAAAAAATGCATAACTTCACAAGGAAGGTACAAGATGACTGCTGGTATTTATTCCAAACTTGTCACACCATATTTTATAGGTCTTCAAGGTAGTTTTGCAGCTGCAAAACAATAACCAGATGCATAATTGAGAAGCAGCTGCATGAAATTTTCATTTTTTTATGCATAAAATCAGAACCATTAGACACACTTTACGTATAAGGTATGAAACACTAACCAGTGTTGTTTTCTCTGCGGTACTAGCAGCTGCGTAAAGGAAAGAAATCACACCTTCTACACTCTCTGGATGCTCATCTGCTTCTAAATATTTGGGGGCCGATTACTGAAACAGAATTTCTTTCTTTTCTGTTTTTTGTTTCTCCTTGTTTGTTCCTCTGGCTTGTGTTGGAATGTATGTGATAAAGCATTTGCTTTGGTTTTAATTTGTAAACCCGGCTGTAAAAATCCATCTGTGACACTAAATAGACTTTTTTTTTTTTTTTTTTCCTTCCAAATCACCTGTATTTATTGCTGCTGTTTTTATCTGAATGCCACAGTGTGTCCCCTTCTGGGAATGTCCGTTCCTGATGGAAGATAAATGAATTGTGCTGTCTTTTTAGGGTTCTGCCATCACTGACTGCATGCATTTCAAGGCAAAACTGAATCCAAATTTTTCATTTCATATAAAATACAGCACTGTTGAAAGAAATAGCAGCTTATTTGAACAATCATTTAGTTGGCACTTGTATTTTCCAAACTATATAGGACAAGGTATAAAATAAGGGTTATTTTCCAGAGGCCATGTGTCACTTCCACTTGAGAATTCTTCTCTTATTTCCTGCGAAGCCTGATTTATGTATTTATTTAAAAGAAATCTATGTGCTGATAGTTACCATAGCTTTAGCGCATTTTTCGTAACATCTCCTGCAAATACTGTGGGTTTAACTTGTGACAAAAAGGATCAGCTTCCCAGCTGGCAGTCTGTAGTTTTTCCTTCCTGAGCCTCATTACTATGGCTGTATTGGTGGTGTGATCTTCGGGGTGACTGTGATCACAAGAATTGTACTTCTTTGCTTTACGTGGTATAAACCATTGACAAAAGAAGTATTTTAGGTAATAATTTTGAAATGGTGTTTATTAGTTAGAAACTTGAAATGAGATGACAAAGCTTCTGAGACTGATGGATCTGCGCTATGTAGGGCTGCATCGTTGTCGTGATCAGTCTCAGTATATAATCTCTTGTGTCAAGGTGTCAAATGTGTAATTGATGCTTATGCCTGTAAAATGTGGGGTGTGGGGTTCTTAAACTTTTTCATGGAAGTACTAGTAGCAAAATCACGTTGAACTGAGTTGATATAAAATCTAAGAGTGGAATGATGGCAATCTAGAAATAAGGGTAGTTTATAATTAGCCCTTTTTGTAATATCTGTTAGGTCTTTACTAGCAGAATTATTTCAGGTGGTTGGTAGTTGGGTAGTAATTTCTTCAAAGAAATATATAATCTGTTCCCTCCTCCATACCATGAACATTTCTATCCTTGAAAGTGATTTTATTTGAGGTTGCAATTTCAACTGCAAAGGGGGGGAAATATGACATTAGCTCTGGTTACTCCCTCATTGCTCCTAGACGTATGGAGACAACCTTGCATTTCATGGTCAGGCCTCAGATAATTCACATGGTAAAGAACAGGAGCAACCTGGCTAGATTTAGAGACTAAAACTGGGAAACTTCACAGTGAAGTTCTGAGTAGTGATAAGTTCCTTCGAATTAATAGTTAAACTTATGCCAAAAAACCAGCTCTTACTCAGATGCTTTTCTTCAACTGAACTCTGAATTATTGGTCCATCTTTTACAATTTCTTTTGTTGAGTCTTTAAAACAACAGTTCAGGTTGTTGCCTGACTTTGATACTGTCATAATTTCCCTGATCTCAACTAGTGTCCCCCAGGTGATGCAGGGTACAGCAGGAAGGTACTATTGTTAGTATGGTTAGTATATAACCACTTCCTATATATCATTCATATATATCATTCAATTGAGGAAGTTGCATTATTTTTTTTTTAATCTGTCAATTGTTTCCGTCAAACTTGTTATACCTTTTGTATTTATGGAATAGGTGGTGGTTTAGGATGGGCTGTGATTGATGTGTACGGGTATTGGCTTGTACATTTCTATAAAAGCACATGCTCTTGAACCAAGCCAGAAATCTTCACTCACAGCTGGCCTTTCAACTTGTATAAAGCTCAGAGAGCACGCAGCATACAGCCTCCATACCATGACTCCCTTCCCCTCTTTTCCTCACTCAGCCTCCTCCATTCTATGAGGTAATCTTAACTGGTATTTTGCAAAGGTTAGTATAACTTGCGAAAGCTTGTTTCATCTTTAAAGATGGGAGCAATTTACAAGCTGATATTCTGAATACATGAACAGTTGGGGAGTATGATCATAAGAGCCTATGATTATTATTTTTTTGGGTAGATAATCTCTACCTAAAATGGTAGAGCAGTTTTTGAAGCTGAGGATGTTCTGACATTTCGTTAATCTGCTACTTCATATTTGAGAAAGTGCTGTGAATTTAAAATATGTTTATCTACATTTCTTCAAATATTTGCGGTTTTAAGAAAAGTAAAATATTTCAACACACTTATGAATATGAAATGTGTCTTTGTAACCCTACTGGATTCAATTGGGAGATATTATCTGACTTCCTGCATCACAGTGTATTTAAAATGAGAGACTAACCCTTGAGAATGTCATCACAAAAAACATTTAGTAAGAATCATGTTCAGGTTAGTTCCAGAAGTTAGCTATGCTCTTATTTTAAGTGATTTTTTTTTTTTTTTAATTAAGAAAAATCTGCAGTTGACATTTTTACCTATATGTGGTATATTCTGCCCTGTCCTACAGTTAAAGTTAGCTATTGTTTCTTGCGTCTTTGTGAAGGAGAACATTTTTCTTGCACCTCCCCTGGGCTTACTCGGACTGCTCACCTGAATAAGATAAATAGGGCCAAACTTCAGGCTATAAATCTTAAATATATTTATTGTTCTAAATGCTTAAAAACAGCCTCAGGATTTTTGCAGAAAGAGGAAGGAAAGGCAGCCATGAAAAGTTTACTGTATTAATAGTTAACAATGTAAAGTCACTGGGAAGATTCACCATTGCTGCACTGCACTTCCCTCTACTCCCTGCCAAGTCTTATCTCTCTGTTCCTCCAGTTATTCATCTGTGTGTTCCATTAGTAGCTTTCCTAGTCCTAGTGTGTGAGTGCTGTGCTCCGCTGAAGATTATTGTCATAATGACCCTGATACTGTGTCAGCATGTCCAAAACCCCATCTTGTTCTCGCTACCACAGATAAATCTTTTACACAGGTTTTTGTTTGAGCTCATTAAATGTTCAGTGTCGTTGATTTCCCATTTCTTATATTCAGTATAATACAGCTTTTGTTTTGGATGTGTTGGAATAAAAGTGGAACAAGAGACAGTTGAGGCTAATTACTGCAAATTTAACTATCTTAGAAAAACCTATTCTTATAATACTTTTCCCCCTATAAATACAGGCTTATATCTCATGCCATTAGGTAATCTGCCATTTAAATATGGTGATTATTGTGTGCTATAAATAACTTGCTTATTTTTATCTCGAGTGACATTCCTATTTGAAGTGCATATGCAGATAGTATTTACTTAGCTTCTTATGGATCAAAGAAACACCTAAGTTAGATGCTTAAAGATGCTTTTGTACAGAAAAGTTATTTTACAATTTTAAGATGAAGAATTTTCACGTATTTTCATATTTTATGTTGATGGTTTCCAAATGAGACTCCTGTGTCTTTGGAGTCTATTCAGCTTTGTGTCTGTTTTAACAATTTTAACGTTATGAGTTCTGATTTATGGCTGGTTTTTACACTGAGTTTTTGACATTTAGTACCTTGAAAATAGTGGCATATACATGCTTCCACAGACTGTGGTAAGCATTCCTTCAGAAAACTCTAACCTGATGAGGAAATGAAATAAACCAGTCAACTTAAATGCTAGAGAGATTTTTAAAAGCTGAAGTTCAGAGGTAATTTAATAGGAGCTGCATGTCGCCAAAGACATCTATACAATGTGATACTTGTCAGTCGCTCAGAAAGGAATACAATTAGCGCAGTTAACAGCAGGTAGGGCAACGTTAATTATATGCTCTCTTGTCTCTCTCTGGATTGTTGTAGCTATTTAGATCCCTCTTATTTTGCATCTTATTAGGTAAATTATACCACAAGAGACTTTTGGAGAGTTAACTGTGACTGTTATTTACACAGATGTAATTTACACTGCTTCAGCTGTAAGTCCTGACGTTGACCTCAGTGTGAAAGGTTGAAATGGAAGAGATGGGAGAAGCATGAACAAAACATCACACAAAAATGTTTCCTTTTAATGAAAAATTGCCCTATTCTATACCTGACACTTCAATAAGATCTAGAACTATGTTTTGCAGCCTAGAGAAAAGGAATAATCTAGTGAAGCATTATTTTCAGCAGTTACCTCTTCTAATTTGTAAACCAGGCAGACATGATTAAGTGACTGCACAGGAGATGAGAAGTGGGTTTTCCAATGTGGTAAAGCGACTTGCTGACCTTAATGAAATGTTAATCAGTTCTCAACAGTTGTTGGGATGTCAAGAGAGAGCATCTCTTCTTGAAGATTCATAGGAGGGGCCAGTGGGATGGTGCTTAGGTCACATATTTGTCATTTAAACAAAGACTAGCTGAACCTACAAACTCAGCTGGACCATGGTTATAAAGCTGGGGTACAGATATGATCATATGACAAGTTCAACACAGATTGGATTCACAGTCCTGCCCATCTGAAGCCGAGAGGTGGCTGAACAGCACTGTGCATAATCAGTGTAAACATTTGGGATGTACTGGCTCACCTATTATGTTAGTCCCTTTATAGGTTCAACATAGGTTCAAAATACCTAAATCAGCTGCACGTTCTCTTTCTTTGCAAACACAGTTATTCCGATTTTACATTTGTACCTAGAAAAATCCCTTTTTTATGTCAGTAATTGAGAAAACTCCACATTGTGCAGTTTGATATGACTGCTCGTTCATTGTGATTTTTAGACTGTGCAATTTCATTAAAATATGTAGAAATCAAGTTCCAAGCGTAATACCTACCTGCAAAATCCCTCTCATTGCTCCTCTTGCAGTAAGCCTAAGTGAAACAGCTTTGCTGATTTCAACATCGTATTGAGATGCACCTTTTCCTGTAAATGCTGACTGCCAAACCAAAAGCTAATGCCTCTCTATTCCTTTTAGATTCATTTTTCTAGACTTATTTAATGTTACAAAACCTGAAAACCAAGTCTAACTGTAATGTAGATAGTTACATCTTTGCTGCTATGGTAGTGATTGGAGCTTGAGATACAAATGCTAAGCTGTTAGAACTGGTGAGTAGGATGTTTGTATTCCCTCAAAGGACAAGGAAGGCTGTGCACCAGACAGGCTATTGTATGAGGAAGGCATGTAGGCTTCTAAATAATCAGTTCAGCACCACTAATAATGGAGATTTGTGTCATGTGCCTACTGTTTTTAAGTGTATATAATGCTGTCTATCTCTTAACCAACTAAAAAGTGCCTTATTGGATACTAGAATTTGGTTGTCTTATGTGTCCTCCCTCCTCCTTGCAAGTTCTCAAAAGGTAATTGTATATCTTAAGGAGAATCACAGTTTGTATTCCTTGGATTTAAACTTAACAGTGGTCGGCCTTGCTACAGACCGTTTGGTTGTAATTATACAGAATCTGATATGCTATCCAGCGAACTGTTCTGAACAAAATCCTGTGTGACAAATCGAATGCAGAATTGATTCAAATGAAATGCTTAGGCAAAGAGGGTAAGCCTTCCCAAGCTCACAGAAAAAGAGAATTAGAAAGACTGGAGCAGTCAAGGGAAGCACTGGAAAGCCTGTAGTTGGCAGGAGCTTCTTGTCCTGCTAAGTGGGCATTTGTGAGGGTGTGTGTCCTCAGCTTTCCTGTGAGGTTCAGGAGCAGTTCAGCAGTTTGTAAGCTCAGATTCCTTCAAGGACTTAATAAGAATTTATGCAACAAAGGAAATTTGTGGTCCATGAGTACCACTGGTACCTGTAGCTGTTGGGGAACTTCTTTTCTTTCTGCCAATAGCAATGCTTTATTCTGAAATGCAAGTTGCGACCGCAATTGAAGAAATTATTTAATTCAACAATTTTGGCATCACAGTGGGTTAAAATTTGTATTTAATAATTTGCCTATTAGAGCACACGATATTTCTTACTTGATGATTAACTATTATATTCAAAGAAGATGATAGACGGCATTATCACCTGATGAAAGGTGTCTAAGGGGCTCACTGGCTGCATGGTAAGCAGGGGGAGACTTCAAAGCTTTTAAGTTATGAGGTTTATCTTTAAAAATTATGTGAAAGCATGAAATGGAATATAATTTATTTTGTTCTATAGGTCATGGCTTTCTCTGACTCAAGATTGTTCTTAAAAGGTACAGTATCTTTAGAAAGTCTTCAGTGAGACACAAGAAAATCTCATAGCATCTGAGATTTGCAAAGTTGTTCTGTTGGTTTTACTTACATTTTATTAATACTGTGTGAAGTGGGTAAAATTAACTATCTAGTGCTTCTCACTGTAACTGGGTGGCCCTGTAATATGGTATTGCTATTGCCAGCAACAGGCCATCAGCTTTGTATTTGCAGAGCCTCAGGATTGAGGCTTGTCGGACTTCTGCCTGAACTTTTTTTGACCTGCTTGCAACTGATTGACTTGTTTGGCTGTAACAGCATTTTTTTCTAACTGAACAGGTATCTGGGGCTAGTTTGGTTTACTTTTGTTATCTTTGTACAATGCCACTGTGGTTTTACAGGAAATACAATAATGCAGTTGAAAAATACAGACCTGGTATAATAAGAGGCTTTAAGAAGTAGAGGCTTAGGGTGTGATGTAGCAGAGTACAGGTACAGGGTGATGAGAGACAGACCACAGGCTTGATGCAGGAGTTCCCACAGCTATGAATAACTTGCCAACGGTCAGAGAAATGCAGACCATGAGCGAGATAAAACAGTTCTAATGTTAACAAGGAAAACGAAGAACTGGTATGTAATATCCGTAAAAAGCACTGTATATCGTAAATTCGAGTGACCCTGGACCAGTGGAAAAAAGAAGAAATTTTAGGTGTGTGGATCCTAGAGTGAGGAAGAAGAAATGATCAACATGAACATAATTTTCCTCCCAACAAAGGACTCCAGATGGTGATGACTTGGTCTTACAGCCTTAGACCAGAATTAAACTGTTAACCTTAGGACCCAGAACAGCACTGGAAGGATGAGCATAACACCAGAAAAAGGGGTAGAAATTAGGAAATAGTTGTATAACTATTTTAACTGCATTATTTTTCACATATGGGTATTCTTCTTGTTCTGTAACAAGTAAATCTGGAATAATTTCTTTTTTGTTAGATTGTTAGAGATTATGGTTATGCTTACAATATATTCTTGGGTTATGCATATCTAAATATGTAAGCTATGCTTTCCCTTTGCCCATAAACAAGATTTTGAGTGTAACATTGCTAGTAGCACAGATTTACGCAGACACCTAACAAGTATGACTGCTGCTTCCCTGAAGCTCAGTTCCTGTAACTCTAGAAGGTTCATGAGGTGTCTGTGCTCCTCTGCAGGAGGCCAATATTTGGGATTTTTAAACACGTCCCCTCCTTTTTTGTTATGAAGCCACAGTCAGTACACTGAGAGAGTTCCTCACTTGAAAATATTTTTTTAGAGGAATAAAAAGACAGTTACTTTTATATATATAAAGAAATAAATGGGCTTATGTGCGGGAGTGAAGGATCTTAAATAAAACATTGTCCTTTTCCTACTTTAGTTCAACTGGGAAAATCAATTTTTGCTTCTTCAACTGCAAAGAAAGATCAAAAGGAAAAACTGACAATCTAAACAAAGGCAAAGGTGATATGGGCTGCTTGCACTCCTGTTCCCTGGTGTGCTTCATACAGGCACTTTTCCAAGTAGAATACATTTACAGAAGAATCAAGGGTTTGTTTTTTTTTCCCTCTGAATCAACAATGTTGGGAGTAAAAGTGACCTGCATATAAAAGTGTAAAAAAATACTACTACTTTATATTAATTTTGTGGAGTTCTTTGGTGCTAATATAGGCAACAGTTCTCAGATGGGTCAGGTTTCTCATTGCAGAATACTTATGTTTTAAAGAATTATCATTGATTATACTTCATTAGAACTGGCCAAAGTTATCACCTTTTTTTTAAAGCACATTATGTAATATAAGAGTAAAAAATATTCAGTCCTTTGTACAGTTAGAGTCCTTTTATTCTTGGTTAAATGCCTTGCCAAATACGTATTTGAATCTTCATATAAAAATGAATTTCAGTCACTGTGGAGAGAAACTTATGGACATAGACTTTTCTGCTTTGTATTGAATCATATTTTTACCTTTAATAAATAAAATGTGATTTATTCACATAGGCTTATATTTACAAGAGGAGGAGATTAAAGTGTCAGCAGGAAAAACAGAACGGAGAAGTGTGAAAACTTTCTTTAAAACACACAAACAAAAACCCACCCCAAAACAACTTGGAAGACCTTTTACGAAATGTATTCATTATCTTCTGTGTAAATGTAAAACATATGACTTCGATGTATTTTCACTTTTTTTGAGAGAATTATTGTGTAGGCATTGCTTTTGTAACAATACTAAATGCTAATACAATGAATACTATAAGCACAAAAAACAAACAGACTGTCTGGCTTCAGGGAAATCTTTGCAGGAAAATATTTTTGAATGTATGCTTTGTATTGGTATGTTTGGGTCTTTACCCGTGCAGGCAGAATACATTTACTTCTGGGACTCTGTACTTTGGCATGTCTTGGCATGGTAGAGATGCAAATAACTATCTACAGAATGCTCATTTGAAATACAGATGGTCTGAAGTTTCAAAAACGAATTGTATCTGGCAGCTCTGGGATATTTTGGAGAGTCTGGTGTTTTCAGGGAAGGGTACTCTGCACTGTAGCATTTCAAAAACAGAACCTTTAGAAAATGCTTCCAAATGGTTGTCAGAAATGACTGGTGATTTATAAAGTTTAGGCCTGTGATTTTTGATCAAGATTTCCTCAAGTGCTGGGAAGCTCTGAGGCCTTCTTCAAGTCAGATTTGTCCAATAAAAGCTTTGAAAGCAAATCCACTGATTCTAGACCTTACATTTTACTGCCTGTGTAGTAGCTTTGCAAGGCTGATGTCCATATTACATAAGCAATAAAAATTTGGCTGTGTATTTAATCTATGTAGATTTTAAGCCACCTCAAACTACCTGCAGCTTGCTTATTGTGGTTAAGATTTAACATCTGATGATAAATACTGTTCTGAATTAGGTGAGTGATAAGAAGCCATACAGAAAAATGATGATAGTAGTAATGAAATGTGCCTGATATTCTAACTGTGCTCATCTGCAAGTTTTTTCTTTTTTTTTGTTCACTTAATTGATTGTGTAACAGGGTAGTTCCTGGGAGATGTTGACAGAAAACTGCCAACTCAACCCACTCTGTCGGTGATATCATGGAAGTGGCACAGCAGTACTTTATCATTTAGATGGGAGAGCAGAAGTTGGCTGTAGCGCTCTGCTGATGAAAGTAATCCACTCCTAATTTTCAGTTGTATTCATTGTCCTGTTTCTTCTTTTATTAGGCTAGGACAGTTGAGAGCTTTATGAAAAGTTTATTGTATGGATCACACATGACTAATATGGGTGGCCAAGGTCAGAGCCTCAGATGTCTTGTTCTCTCTATCAACACCTTTTCTGCACTGCTGGCTGAAGCTTTTCTCTAGAGCTGTGCTGTACAGAGCTATGAAGCAACCTACTCCTAGGGGAAATTACTTTATTTCGCAAGATGGTTCTGGTTCATCACTGATATTCTTCTCTTGCTGCCAGATCCCTTGTCCCTCTGCAGTTTTCTTAGGTTACAAGCACACTGACAGTGCTTTGCCCTGGGGACTGTGGTCCTTTATGCTTTGTTCTGTCTTCTGGTTTGGCCTTTTGGGATACCATACAGGCTGCCTTGAAGGGTGGAGCATTTCGTTTGAGCACAGGCTGTTGTTCTGTGACACACTAGAGTTTTGTTTAAAACTGTTTGCCTTTTAATAACGTTCCCTATGCTGAAAACCCAGGAAATGGTTGCTTTTTCAACTTTGCTGCAGGCTGCGAAGTGACTAGGACCTAACTTCAGTTTAATTGCCACTCCTTAAAAATTGCTTTAGCAAATGCATACTTGCTCTCTAGAAGTTGGCTGAGGTAGTGTCAGTAAAGCAGTTTGGTGTTAGTCAATTGAAAGAAAAAACATGACTGTAAATGTTCAGTTTCAGATCAGTGGTAATAAAGTAAAAGAAAATTATAGTGTATTTTATCTGATTTCATTTCTCATGTATCCAATGTTTGGCTTTAAAACTCCAGTCCAGAGGCTGTGCATCTGATTCACTTTGAAGAAAAATCTATTGATATCAGAACAGCTATGTTTGTGACGAATTTGAAAAACAGTCTTCCCTTATGGAACAATAGGAATTTGTATATACAAATAAATATATACAAGTAAATACAAAGGATAAAAAAATTAATTGTGTTAAAAGAAAATGAGTGGTTTAGATGCACGTGGATTTGTTTAGGACACATGCTAGAGATAACATTTCTTGGGGAAAAAATTGGAAAATGATGAGTATGGTTGATAACTACTTTTATATCCTTAATGTAAATGAAATCAATGATTGCTCTTAGAAATGTCATTTTGGGATAAATGCCTCTACACCAAGACATTCGATTTTAGTAGCAGCGTTTTGTCAGTAATTTAGCAGATAAAATGCTGTTTTTCAGTATTTGTTGGGATTTAAAACATCGATGAGGTTTATAATGGCACTAATGTACAAAGATTAAACTTCATCCTCCTGTTAGTTAACATTTGGGGTTTTAAGGTGTTACTTTAAATGTGAAGCACAGTTGTTTTGTTGTATAGCCTTAATCAGCCAATTAGTTACAGGCCTCTTAAGTGAAGATCTTCAGGAAATACTTAAATCTATCCCTTGTTAACTGATGAAAGTGTGCACTTCTGTGGGGTTACTTAGAAAATTATCTTCTTTCAGACTTCATCTATTTTCTCTAGCAAAATATGGTATTTTAGTTTAAATACCCAGAGAACTTTTTTAAAAGCAATTCTGAAAGGCAAAATGGACAAATGATTATGACTATATTTGAGGGTAGCGTATCCTGCAAAATGGTTGTAGCTCTTTTCTTATGAGGAAGCATCTGTGGAGAGCTGTTTAGCATCCATTTGCTGCCAGTTGTTTTCTACTACTGTGTGTCATGCCCTACCTTAAATTGAATCATGTAGACCATGCTGCAGGCTCTTGAACATTTAAAGCAAATCCCAGCATGAAATGCCCGATGGAATACCAAGGAAAGAAAACGCAAAGCAGTGGACTTCACGAGTTGACTAGCCCCCTAATGAGGATGTAGAGTTCGATTGCACCAACTGATATATATTTATATCTTTCCAGAAAGATCCCAGTGCCAGGACTCACCTTCTTGTGTCTTCAACAATGTACTGACGAGATTGGTAATTTAAACCAGATTAACTTTAATACAGATTTTCAAGTGTCATAGTAACAGAAAGATCCACACACTGCTCAACAGGCAAGATTTAAACAAAAGGAACATCCCATTTCTTACACTGTGACATACTGTCTAGACATCTATATGGATTTGACTTTGCCCCATTATGACTGAGCAGTAAGATATAGGAGAACTATGTCTGTTCAGCTTGCATCAGGTTGGTAAGATGTGTTAGACCTACTTACTTTTAATATGTTTTAGAAGTGTAGATTTTGGGAACAGATTGTTACACTGGGAAACAATGTTGTTGAACATTCTGTTCTCTTTTAATAGCTAAATTTGTAAGGTGTTTGTATATGTGTGTGTGTACATATATATAGATATAGTTTTGTAATATGTATCTTATTAGTCAGACCCGTACAGTCCTTTGGCATGTATCCTTACTAAGTTTTTAGGTTATATTAGCACTAACTGAATTACAGACCTGTTTGAATATTTCTTTACTGTTTATGCAAGCAGGAGTCAAATCTTTTTTTAAATTAAAAAACATGAGAGCAATTTTCACCCTTCTTTTGTCCCTCCATTCACTGCAATTTTCATATTCTGTATGCATATTCCATTTTAAGTTTTTAGATTAATGAAATCTTTATGCTGATAGATCCGCATACATGTGTGTATAAGTAGAAGCAGTATATAGATGTTGGGGAAAAAATGTTTCTGTGAATATGATTTTGAAAGGATTTTAGGTTTTCTTCTTCTTGGCATATCTTCAGTATAGCCTCAAAACATCTTCCTGGAAAAGGTGAATTTGACAAAATTGTAGTCTTGAGAATTCATAGAGACCGTAGCATACAGTATTATTGAATGCAAGAATTCTGCAAATTTAAAGACAAGTATATTTTGAAAGGGATACAGTCCCCATAACTTTAAAATAGTCCATTGGTGCCTAAGTTTATAATATATTTTCTTCCTAATGCTTTTTGTTTAGCAAAATCTGTTGTTAACATTATCCCCAGGTGATGTGCAGATGATAAGAAACATTTATAACATATGAGTGAACATGTTGTCATCTAACTGTACTAGAGGTGAATATTGCTTTCCAGGTACCCATGGCCAGCGCATCCTCCACACGTCTGGATTCTCATGCCAGACAATAAAATACCTCTGTCCATCACTTTGACTTCCAGTAGCGAGCAGGAGTAAAAGCAGTTATCTAAGGTGCTTATAAGAAAACTTCTCCCCTTATGTACATTTTATTCCAAAAAATAGTCCAATGAGGCCAGGTAGCCTTATTATTTCCGTTTTATAGTAACAGACATTAAGAGTTTATCTAATTTCAAGTACTCAGGCGGGACTCCCAGATCTAATTACTCTACAATCGGCACATACAGAAGGTGTAATAAAGGGCAGGAAGGAAGAAAGAAGGTGGCTGTTAGGGGATTATTCAGAGCAGCCGCTTAAGTTTTATTTATTTGGTGTGGACTAGTTTCTCAATTGCAGTTGCATGCCTGTGTTGGATAGTGTGAATTCTTACTCACTGGAAAACAATGGGGTCCTATAGTAAATTGACAGGCTTCCAGATCCCAATCCAGTCTATGACATGTGGACGTAGTTTCTCTGGCTGGCAGAGCTCTGCAGACACTTAAGGAAAGGTAGGAACAAACCTGTTTACAAATCCATGCCATAGGTAAAGGTGAAGAGTATCAGAATCACAATGCAAATTGCGCTGCACAGATCTTCATACAAGCTGTTGTTACAAAGTCCCAGTTTTAGAAGGATCTCAATTATGATCTTTGTGGCGTACACTGTGATTAATTGTAACATCCAGAGGCTAGCATGGTCCAGACACGTCTGAACTGTGAAAAGGCTGGGAAAGCGTTTGGAGCTTCCTGGGCATCTTCAGACATTCCAAAGCTTAATTTCCTTCATGTCAGTTCAACCACATGTATTTTTATGGGCGCTTTTAGTGCCCAAAGATTAGAAAATAACTTTTAGTTGTTATTTATGAAACACCATATGATACTCTGTAATTTTGGCTTCTCATGAAATGAAGAAAATGAAATTAATTAGAAATCGCACTCAAAAACTTATTGTTAAGTTGATAGAGCTAACAGCTTGTCCAGCATCCTCATACAGAGTGTGTTGTAGCTGCATATAGTAACAAGCAACTCTTATAAATCCACAAAGAAAACGAAGGGACAGAGAGGCTGAGACAAGAAGAGAAGCTGCATACACTGCTACAGTGCATGGTCATGAATGGTTCAGCTAACAAGCTACTGGTTAAAATCAAGGATACAACATGTATTTTGATAATTGCTTTACAGTATGACCTAAATGATTAATATTTTCTTCTAGGTTCATGAATTACAGGCTCATCTCAGGGCATAAAAGGCTTTTGCTCCGTTATTTACTTTAATCTTTCTTCATAATTCTAAGCAAGTAGAAACTTGTTTGATCCACCCAACTCACTCATTACAAGCTTATGTCTCTTTTATGGTTTCTGTTCAATGAGTAGTGGTAACAATTTAAACCTCTCTTTTTTTTTTTTTTTTTTTTTATCTCTATATTAAACTTCCCCTGATAGAAAGTAACACTTAAAGCTGAATTTTTAAAGTTTTCATTATATTTC
>JAVJGJ010000047.1:17612381-17705236 GCA_035590215.1 Microhierax caerulescens | reverse complement strand
TTCACATGTTTCATGTGTTCTTCAATAAATACTATTCATTTTAAAAGTAAAGGGGATGGGGTGAAGGTTACTTCAATTCTTTCACCTTTGTTATCTTCGCTTAAATTCACCCTAAAAACACAGGCTAAAGAACTGTCATTCTGGAGGACTTACATTTTGTTGTGGCCTGACTCGTGTTATGGCCCAGGAGGGAGGCGCGCTGCCTCCTGCTTTCTCATACACACTCTGCAGATGTTTTCATACAGAATGTAAAGATAAAATGATTCTGGGAATATTTACCAAATTGTGTGTGGTCGTATGTTAGGGATGGCTGAAGGATGCAATACACTGACAACCCCCTGAAGTTGCTGCACAGCACAAGCTCCTGTTTGGGCTGGGCTGATGCAGAGGGATGTAGGAAGAATGCAAAGCAAGTCACAGACCTGCCTTCTCTGTAGGAACCGGAGTGCTGCCGAGCTAGTGAGCGTCATCTCCCAAAGGTCAGCGGGTTCCAAAGTGTCCCAAGTAACGCAAGGCAGAGGTACCCATCCACCTGAGGCGAGCTGAGCACTCGCTACCTTCTTCCATTCAGCTGAAATGAGTTTCTCAAGGGCAAACTAAATTAATCCAACAACAAGCTAAATTAAATAAACAAAAAGCTTAAAAAAAGCAAATGAAGCCGTAGCCTCTCTTAACTATACTTAATTACTGCATGTCTTCTAAACACAGCTCTTAAAACTGCCAACTTCATTGCTAAATAGAGTAACAATCTGCTGGATTTGTATTGACATTCGGTTTTTTGCATGAAGTTCAAATGGCATTTTCAGACTGAAACAGGAGAAGGAGCACGCTGCCGTAGCGGGCACACTAAGCAACAGCTCGAGCTGGTGTCTTAAAACTAAGCTGATGTTTCCTTGAACCTGACTCTGCTGGGTTCTGTTCCTTACTGCTGTGTGACTGGAGAGATGCATTTATTAACCAGGTGTATAACACAAACTGTAGGTGGCAATTTATACCTGCTGTTTATCAGACAACAGTACTACTGGATTGTTGATCATGTTATTTGGGATATGCTGATGTGTTTTGCATCTCTGGTGCCAAGCATCATTTACCGTAATTGCAGTAAAGTATTCTGCCAGGAATGGGGTTATGGGGTTACCCTGTTATGGGGTCTCTCAGCTTTAGATCAATCCAGATAATGAGCATGTGACAGATAGTTCTGCTAGATTAGTTCAACTGAACTACTTGTAAGGCAAGACGATCCACAGCCTGGTTAGTGGGTGGGAAAAAATGGCAACATAGAGTGCTGGCTATGGGGAGCAAGAGAGAAAGGATTCACAGAAGCTGGGAACAAAAGGCTGCACCAGTCTACTCTAATGGTTGCAAACTAATGCCAAGGCTGCACGAGTGATTCAGAATATCACTTGGAATTAGCTTATTTAGTTGAGCAGCTAAGTAACAAGATGGTATAGCAAAGCATTCTAATGTTATGATAGCGTGGAGGGAGATCAATATTATTCCCCAAAAGTGAGAGGTTCTCTCAAATGTACAAAGATGAAAACCCCAGTGGCGTATACAGGCATGCTGGGCAGAGATGGAATTTTAGGATGCATTAATCGATGTAAGAGTCTTCTGTTTTTCCTAATGTAACACTTGATTCCTTTTCAAGGGGACCCTCATAAGAATATTTGATACTTCATCAGGGCATTTAATTCAGGAGCTACGAAGAGGATCACAGGCAGCCAATATATACTGGTATGTTTAATCACTTCTGATTTGTCTTATTGTGGGTGCCACTGTGCTGAGGCACCCTGGTGAACAGTACCCAGGGCAGCTTCAACAAGCCAAGGGAGGTCACACTGCCACGGGCACACGGCAGAATTGGCTGGGCCTGGCTGCCTCCCCTCTGCCCGGCGCTGGGTGAAGCCTGGCACAGGGTGGAGGGGCTGGGGCAGACATGTGGGTACTGCCAGGCCCGCTCCTCTGCACCCACAAATAGGAACTGGGGGCACCTTCCGACTTGCCACTGCAGTGTGGGGATGCAACATAACACCTCCCAGAGAGCTGAGAGACTGGGACAGGCGAGTGGGCGCTGGTTACAGCACGCACCGCTCTGTGCGCGACAGCCCAAGGCAGAACTAACGCACTGCTGGAAGCACCTCTCCCAGGAGAGGGGAAACGGCCGTTCTGCCGAGCCCCGCGCTGGGGCACGTGTGGCACGTTTTCTTCAGTACCTGCCCACTCCTCACGGTGGAGGTCGTGTGTTTTCTTCCAGCAGCGGTGGCATGGCCCGTACGGCTGGTGCCTGTGTGATGAACCACATTCTCTGCTCATGGCTGAAGGGGCTGGTCACCCTGGCAGCGCAGTAGCTCTGCAGTGGAGGTGGCCCAGCTCCTCCAGGAGAGGAGCTGTGACCCCTGGCCTGCCGGGCTGGCAGCTGCTCTAGGCACCTGCAGCAGTGGAGCTGTGTGCCCTGGCTGCTGCCGGTGTGTGCCAGCACACACTGTGGTTATCCACATTTCCATGTGTAAATATTGTAACCGTCTCTATTCTCTACAGTATTAACTTCAATCAGGATGCTTCCCTCATCTGTGTATCCAGTGACCATGGCACAGTGCATATTTTTGCTGCAGAAGACCCTAAAAGAAATAAGCAGTCAAGGTAGGGTTTGAGCCATTTGGAAGTCTTTGGGGGGGCTGGGCAGGGGGTTCTTGACCTTTTAACACTGGTCTTGTCAAGGAGTCACAAATACCTGCTCTACTGGAGGTGGCAAGATTAATCTGCCACACTTGAGTGATGGTGCGAATTGAGGACTGTACAGCAGCTGCCCCATGTCAGCCATCCTTTGCGGAGCTGTAACTCCCAGCAGCAGGTTAGGGTGGGTTTTTAGTGGCTGTCTCAACAGGAACATACTTTGTGGACGCTTCCCATAAAGTAGTCTCTACTGAGAATCAATCCTTTTGGCAGTTTTTGCAGAGACTTAAAAATATAAAGCCAAGAAGGCAGTCATAGGGTCTCCTTCCCTAGAAGGAGAATTGTACGTATTACCTGGTACTTGGAAGAAGACAATAAAAAGTCCATCAAGCAGCACTTGGTGTGAACGCTGTGACTTCTGCAGCCGTCCCAGCAGTTCTAAATCACCACTTTAATAAGCTGTTATGCTTTTTTTTTTTTTTTTTTTTTCTCTCTCTCTTAACCTTCCCCTGATAGACAGTAAGACTTCAAGCTGAATTTGTAAAGTTTGCATTATCTTGCTTCCACCAGAGAACACTGAAGACTTTTAATACAGTGGTGTTCAAAAAAAGTCACCAAGATGAAAGACCGTAAACTTTATGCAGCTATGAAAAGTGGAGCTCTGTGCCCCTACCTCCCTGTCCCTGTCCCCCATCCCTTATCTTGAACATTCCCTAAATTGCCTTTCTCCGATGTTTTTGAAAAGTATCTGCAGATAGTGTGATATTAAGAAAAATAACACAGAACAAAAAAGAAACCTAGAAAAAATACCTAAAGGAAGTGCTTTTTTTTCTTAGAAGGCTAATTAACATTGGCACAGATGCATTGTTAGGGATGCATTCTGGATGGTTTTATGTTGAATGTCTTGGCACACCGCATGCATATGAAGGAATTGTATAGGTTGGATAACTTTATGAAGCTGTAAAAAGAACATCATTCAGGTAATAAAGATTTGACACTTGATCTTCTAAACAATTTTTTGGGGCTTTAAATCTGAATTCACCAGTGTGTCGTTGATCAGTGTCCTTTTTGTGGAATAATTAAGTCTGAAATATTGAATTAACTATTAACAGATTCTTATCATAGATCTCCTGTTAACCTTTTTCCAATATTAGATTATTTTGGCAATCACTTCTATTTCACATCTGTGATGAGTAAACAAAATTTAAGAGGAGAATGATGGTATGTCTTCTCCCTTGTTAGTTGTGCTTAGTGTATGACTGTTATTATCTGACATAAAGTTATAAACAGTTGTGCTTACCACAGATGAAACTTCATCTGCCTACAATAGTTAATATTTACCACTTGCCAGAGGGCTAAAATATTATCTTTTGTACAGCTTAATGCAGAAAGGGGTTTTATGAAATGAAAAGCTAGATGATATGAAAACTAACATCAGTAATCCTGAGAAGGATTTTAAGCAAACTCTGCAGGAAAATATATCCAAAAATAAATATGCTTATTATTCTGGTTGCAGTGTTTCTGTTTTAAATAGATGTTCCTTTTTGTATTTCATTGCCTCTTGGCATCTTTAAACCTTTACGTGGTGAGCTTTCTCTGTCTGTTTCAAACTTGGATAACTCTGTTTTCTAGAACTGGAGTTCTGGAAATTAATGACGTTTTGCCTAGAAGTCTCCGATTAGTTAACCTCCACTTGGCAGGAATTAAACATCAGAACCAATTCAGATCGTTTTCTTCTTTATTTTTTTTTTTTTTTTTTTTTTTTCCTTTTCACTCTGGGTGAAATTCACTGCTACTCCAGATGGCCAGAGCAATACCTGTTCATCACTTAAGCCCCGCTTACATCAGCAAAAGAACTTAAAAATGACATAGCCTTGTGCAAGCCCTCTGCCCAGCATCTTTGTTACTAGCTTTTACTTCTCCATCTGGATTTTACACCTGCTATTAGACGTCTGTTAGAAGCCATGCTGGAAAAAGATTTTTATTTTTATTTTCTTTAAAATGCAATAGCGCTTATTTTCATTGTGGAGTCTGATATTCTTTTCTTCTTCAAATAGAAAATACCTCTGTAAATGAGACTACATTTGAGTGGTAAATACTGTGGTCTTAAAAATATCCTCTTTTAAGTATGTAATTCCTATCCATAAGTAGTTCTTTTTAATGTGCAGAAGGTAAAGGGTGAGAGGGTGGTTGTTGTTAATTTTGGGGGGTTGGGTTTTTTGTGGGGGGGAGAGGGGGGATTGCAGAGGGAGTTGGGGGGTTTTGTTTTGGGGAGGGTGGCAAATCAGTGTCATTTTTCCCTCTTGCTTCAAAATTAGGGTCAGGAAACAAGGACATATGTATAATAGCAGTTCCAAATTAAAGCTTTCCAACTTTCTGTCTTTAGCACTACTGAAGCAGATATAAATTCTTATATGTGATCATTTTCCTATCCAGATGTTTCCCAGATAATGACCAGCCTAGCATTATTTTCTTCAGAGGCTCAATAAATTATTTGAGCAATACACTGAACATTTTTTGCTTAATTCCTTCCACATAGTTGGATAATGAATCGGACTACTGGAGGACATTTCAATGCTACTGGGCTTGGTTCAGATCAAAATACTGCCAGATTTGCTATTCTTTCACATGTTTCTAGTTTTGGGTGTGGGTTGATTTATTTATGGTTCGAAGAGCAAACTGTATGGTATCTAGTGTAGCCCTGCACAGCAAAGCAAAAACTAAGGGATGCAAGGCAAAGAGGTAGAGCAGAATTGTTTAATAACTGTCTCTGGGAGGGAAATGTTAATTTTTCTAAAAATGAAAATTTTCAGCAAAGAGCTATTCAGTGTGTTCATTGCTTTGGATAAAAATGCAAACTGTAGAAGAGCTTTAGGTTTGGAGCTTCACTAAGAATTTCTTCAGAAAACATGTCAAAGTCCCACTCAGGGAGATATTTATGCATGCACTCAAATGCCAAGCTAGCAGTAGTGTATGCTTAAAATTTACCAGATAACTACCCATTTGATGAAAGCATCAGTATTGTGTCAATGTAAATTACTGTAAAGAGGAGAAATGACCACTGATGTGGTCACAGCTGATGTGATGTTGAGTACATGGAAGCAGGGAAGTCCCCTGAGGTGTGGGTGGTGAATGCACATGTTAAGCTGTCAGGTCCTGGTGTTTCTGGTCCTGGTGTTTCCAAGGCAGTAAATAGATGATGAAACCCTTTGAAGGGACATAGTCCTGCCCTAGTAGTGGCAAACTTGTGGAAATTGGATCTAAAGCTGCCTCACCTTCAGATGCTTCCCTTTTAGTACGTGGCCTGTTTCTCATGCTTTTAAAGGCTGTTGGTTGTGCACTCAACCATGGTGTGATGTGCTTCACATTTCTTTTAGCTTTGCCCTCCATTTTAATGTTTATTTTGCAAGGATCTTGCTGGGCACGGCAGGCCTGTATGTAAAGACTGTTCTCAGAAAAGGGCTGGTTATCAAGTCTGTACTTTAATGGGGTTTACCTGCCACATATTACGTTATGAATTTGTTAACACTTCTAACTAATGGTGGTGATGCTGCAGTTGTCTTTACTCTCTGCCTATTTACTTGCTTTTTTACCATGTGAATTCCCTGCTTACTTGCTTATTTTTCTTATTTTGTGCCCCATGTTTGAAAATATCTCCCACTAGAACAGCTCTTAAAAACTAATGTATTTTCCTCAATTTTTATCTTTTCTACACTATGTACAAATTTTTCAAAATCATCTCCGCAGTTCAATAATGGGTAACAGAATTAGAATCAGTCAGAGAAGGCTTTGTGTCTTTTGTGCCTTATACATAATCACAAAGAATGAAATTTTGAAAGTGTTCCAGGAAAACAGGTGTGTGTATTGTTGCAGCTAGGGGCGAGAACAGTGTTTGTTCTTAATGACTGCTTGACTTCAACACTACAGATTGCATAAAGCCTGTTCTCTGAATTGCATTAAAACAAATGGTGTTATGGTATTCAAGCAAGAATTTAGGACACAGTTGAGCTGCCTGAGTCTGCTAACTTTAAAATGTGTTTTATTTAAAAAAATAATATGTAATTGTAGGATTTTGGCAAAGAAAACTTAAAATTCCTGTAAGCTTTAAAAGGTAAAGATGCAAAGAAAGCTGTCAGTATATTCATTTAACTACAACATCTTATTTTTTTTTTAGTTTAGGGAAAATGGAAGGATGGAGAGAAATAACTTGCTAAAAATCTGGGAAAAATGTCGAATTTTGAGTGACAGTGGTTTTAGAAAGCAAGTCTTGTGATGTATCTATGTATTTTATATTAGTAAGGAAAATGGGATTACTAAACCACGTGCTATTGCACACCCAGATTTTTCAGTGTATAATAGATTATCCTGAGAAGCTTCCACGGTGGTGTCAGGTAATAGCAATCTCAACTAATGCACAAGGAAAAGCGTTCTTTGCTTTCTTTTACAGTCTCTTAAAGTGAAATCATAATTTGTATTGACTTGGGCATAACATAACATTATGAAGTGTAAAAGTTGCAAGAATGAAACTGATGGGTGTAATGACAGAAGAACATTGTCAGTTTGCATGGATTTTTCCATTTTGTTCAGTTTTTGCTATGCAAGATGGTGCAGGATGCCAAGCTGACATTGCATGTTAGAGAAAGTGGCCTCCTCTGTTTCACCCATAGCATGGATGTTGCCTGGGAGCTGGCAGAAAAAGCTTCTGCTCATTGTCAGTATGCTTCAGTGTTCTGCCATCAAATGAAGAACTTGTTCCTCTCCTGACTGTTTTCAAACCACATCTCTTGTGTTTTTAAGCAAATGTGCCAAATAGTACTTTTTCTACACCCTGTGTCTATTGCAGGGGAAATCTAAATAAAAAATGATGAGAACCTGCGTTGAAAAAAAAGAAAATGTTAAAGGCTCGAAAATATCCAAAATAAGACATCCCATGGAGTTTTAAACAAGCACATAAACAATTTTTTTTATCCCTTCCTTAATGTGCATATTTTTCTGTGCATTATAGTGGTGCTGCCGGATCTAGTGAGGCTCCTGTACAAGACTGCTGTATAAGTAATTTATCAGATTTGACTTAAATGTAGGACATGTGCATACTTGATTATTTTTACTCTAGGAAGGTTTTAGAGTGCAATATTAAGAGTGAGCTTTAGCTTAGGTGATTTTATCTAGATTTAAAATTTTTATCACCTGTGAAGTGTGTAGTAATGGTTATGAAAGCAATTAATAACAGCAGTGACAGAATCAAGAGACTGACTAATTTATCATTATAGATTTTAATGAGGCTTATAATCTAGTAATAAGTATACAATATATTCAAAAGTATGGAGTTATAAAAAGGATGATTTATTTAACTTTAATTCTAGACTAGTCTGAAAACCAAAGGTTGTAAAACTAGGCGTGTAAAAACATAATACTTTTTAGTGATAGAAGAATGAAAATAACAGAGAAGAGAGTTTAAATTAAAATTAAAGGGGTGAAAAAAAGCTATTGTTTAACTTCATGCTAAAGACTTTTAAGCACACCAGTAATTTTTTTGTAGATGTGGGAGGTAATTTGTGGATGGCTTCTTTTTCCCATCTCAATCTGCTTACTTGGCAGAGCATGGGAACTGTGTCAGGTGCTGCATCCCCAGGGTTCTCCAAAGATGGGGAGCCATGGAAGTGGTAGTAATCCTTGCTCCTTGGGAAAAGATGTCTCATTTCAGAGTGAGTTTGTGTAAAGAGACCCAAATGTGATAAGTTATTACAGCAACTTTAAGATACAGTGTTCAGTTTGGGAATTAGGCTTTATTACCTTTTTTATATTATTGTATTGTGTTTATTATGATCTTCCTTATAGCTTTTATACTTATCCCTTCTTTCTTGAGCTGAAGTAAGTATACCAGAGTGTCTCTGGACAGGGGTATTGTTAAAAAGTAATAAGCACCTGACAGGATCTTGCTTGAGCAGTATAACAGGATGGCTGAAATTTGGAAAATTAATTATAGCCAGTCTTTCCCAAAGGTAAGCTAGAAACTCAGGTGGTAGTGGTAGCATTACAACAAGAAAAAAGCAAGCAACAATAACAGAACAGGACAGATAAGACCCCCAAAAGCAGGTTTCCTTACTTGATGGATCATCTAGAGGTAGGCAAAAAAAGAAAATTCAATCAACCCAAACTTGACCCTTTCAGCTCTTGTAAGGGGAACCACATGTTTTGGAAGACGAGCTCTGAGCTGAGGAGATGCAGTCTGGGGGAAGTTGTCTAGAACCCTTACAAGATACTGGAGCATTTATGGTTTTGCATCAACACTGGTGAGGAAACTGAAGTAAGAACGGCATGTAGGTGTTCCGGGTTGTATTGATATCTTTATAGTTCTTGTGCTATCCAAAATGAATTATAATTCTTGTCAGAAAAGATCTGTAATGTTTGCCTTGTTTTCCTCAACTCCCATGTTATGAAAGCTAAGTTATAAAGCAGAGTGTGGGAAAAGCCTTGCTTTGGGAAGGGAAGCACAGAATTTACTGTCTTAGGAAATCAGTGTCCAGCATAGGTGGCTGGGAGTGGAACTGGTCATCCCATGGGAGTCTCTGCCAGTCCTTTGTGGAATAATATTCTAGACAACCGTGAAAAAGATGGTGACTAAAGCTTGCCTGGTCAAAAGGAAGCTTAAAGTTACATGTGCCCAAGCGTAACAGAGATTTGTGTCCCTCAGAGGAGTCTTACCAGGTAAATACATCATCAGGTTGTCCTCTCTGCCTCTTCATAGAGGTGGAGATTTTGGATCTGGTTGCAGATTCATGTACCGCATCTAGCAAAGTTCTTGCAACTAGTTAGTATCTGCCTGTCTGTGCCAGACTGGGGTGGTCCTGTGCGTACTGAAGGCTGGAGGAGTCTTGTTAACCTGCTGCCTTTGTAGAAACAGCTCTCATGTATTTATAAACTCACTGTTTATTCTCACATTTGGGTCAGTAAGGAGACAGTGCTTCTGTAAGACCTTGATTTGGCACGTCCTCAATTTGTCTTCATTGCACTGCTCCCATGACACTGGGTTGCTTCCATCTATTTTGCAATGTGTATTAAGCTCATTGCAAGAGAGGTCAGTGCATTTTCCAGTGACACTTCGTTGTTGCTGCAGTACTTACAGTGCTGCTGTAGGGTTTGGAGTCAGCCCTTCTGTGATCAGTTGCCTTACACAGGGGTAAAAATACACTAATGTAATACTGAATCGGGTCCTGCATTTTTAAGAGGTGCAGACGCTGATTAATTTTCACAGAGCCCCTGCAGATAGAGAAGCTGAACTGTTGGAAGTCGTATGGTGAGGCAGCAGTGTGATTAGGATTTTGTGTGAGACCTCCCTTTCAGTCCTGTGCTCTAATTCTGTAGTGTAGCGTGCCTTGCCAAAGCAGTCCTGAGTACTCTCTGATAGAAGATCTTTTGTTCAGAAACAGGCAAGAGCGAAGCCTATTAGCATGCAGTCTTACATTGTCTGTTCTATACACTAGTTTATTTTTGATAAGCTACAGCACATTTTAATGTAATTACTAATACGCCTAATTTGCAATCACACGGTCCTATCAATAATAATGGGAAGTTGTTCACAGGTAATAAATTAGCATACCATATAACTAGCAGAACTATGGTTCTCAGTATATTGTTTCATGATCAAGGATTCAGTAGTTAAATATACACAGCAGTGGGCTGAGGACAAGCTGTTCATTTTTGCTGCAAGCAGTACCAGTGGACCAGAATAATCATAGCTCCCAAAAGCAGGACTGATTTTATTGATTTTAAATAGGCTTTTATTATAGAACTGAGCCTATTACAATTGCAAGGAGTATCGCTGCCACTTGTATTCGCAGCGCTGACTGAAGGGAAGGGGATACATTGTTGAATCCGATGTAAGGGATGCTTGTCCCTCAGAGTGTTATATTCTGTCCTGCTGAAACATCTGAATTTATTTAAAAGAAAAGTACTTCAGGCTTTTTTTCCTGTGTGGTTAGATTTATTTTTTTTTTAGAAATGTGCTTATACCCAACTACAGTTGTGAAATCTTAAACTGAGAAGTAAAGGTCTTGCTTATTTATTGGCATCTGACTTAAGGGCAAGCTGTGTTTTGCTCCATTTTTTTCAAGGACTCTGGAAATTTTCATGTCTCTCTCTTTCTGTATATGAATGTAAAAAAGACAAATAAAAGAATGAGTGAATAAACTGTTAAGCCTGAGATATTAATGTATTCAAGCTATAATTAGTTAAGAACACATGCTGTTTCCAGAAATTCATCATTAATCTGCATGGAGCGGTTTGTGGCCATTTGCTGCTAAATTAGTGACACTTAAAAGCAGTCTTTTTTTGTATTATGACAAAAAAAAAAAAACAACCCCCCCAAAAAAAAAAACGTAAGAAGCAGGCAGTTTTGATATTTCTATTTCTTTGGGGGTTGTTTTTGTGGGTTTGTTTTGTGGGTTTTTTTTTGAATTTACACAAAGGGTTGTCAGTGGCTGTAGACAGAAGTTCATTGAAGCCTTAATTGCCAAATGCACCACTGCTGAATACGTTGCACTACGGTTTATGGCAGTGTAAAGACATGTTGCTTGTGCTAGGTTCTCTTAAAATCCAGCATTTATAACTGCACAGCCCTGCTTAAACATTTTCCCAGTGTTACTACAGCAGTTTGGACAGGTGCTGATGGAAATTAATTACACAGTTTTGTTTTTAATTGGTTTAATGCTGACTTTGCAGACCTTTTCTTAGATTTCTTTTTTTAATCTATTTTTATTGGACCCTACAAGTGAAAGTGAGTTACTTCATATCTTCCAGCTAAACTCACATTTTTTTTCTTTTGGGTAGCCTTTTGTAACATAATTTGGAAATTCAGGCAGGGGATAACATAAAAACTTTGTGTGGGCATTTCCAGAAATCAGCTCTTTAAATACAATGGTGATGTTAAGTACGGAATCAACTTGGTAAGTACTGAATGATCAAGCCTAGTAACTGTAAAATAAGATCTGGCTGGTTTACTTCACTTTAGAGAGCTCGGGCAAATAACTATTGAATTAAATTGCTTCCTGTTGGTTTCCCCCAGGACAAGAAGAACCTGCTGTACTGTGCTCTGCTGAGCTGCCATATTGATTAGTTCCTCAGATCTAATCTTTACATGGTTATGCTTACTTTCTAGTGTGCTTGTTTATGTTTTTGATAGTTGTTTTTCTGAAGTTATTGTATTGCCTTGATAGTCCTCTGGTGGATTATAAAAATGTACACATTAATTCCTTTCTCTCCCTTCATTTGTTGTAGCCAAATGGAGATAATCAGCACTTGTGTAGCATGCCGGTTAGGAATGAGGAGAATGATCACTCACATAATTGATATCCCGTATCAGTGACAATCAAAACTTGCATTGTTGGGATGGTTGGCACCTAAAACTGATCTAATTAATACTTGCAGCATCTATTAAGAATACTGTATTAGATCCTTTATCACAACAGCTATTGTGATTTTAGAGTTTGCTTCTGTAGGTTGGAAAGTGATTTATCGTTTTAATTCATCTTATTAATTTGTGTGCTTAGGAAATACTTGATATAAAACTTTTTGTTGCATTTAAATTTCCTTGTTATCTGCCTTGCAGTGGCATGAATAATAGGGAGCCTAGACCATGAATATATTGGAATGTATGAAGTATTTTCAAGGAGAGGGCTTTTGAGATTCAGGATGATATATGTAAAATGTTACTGGATGGATAAACGTGTGGAGGGATTTTGCCTTGAGAAGCTTGGAAATCAGGTATCTCTTAGTGCAGTACCTCCAACAGCTGTGTTAAAAATGCCTTTCTGTCTTATCACAGGAAATATAATATTTATTTTATAAGATTTCTTATATCCTAAGATCCAACTTTTTTTCTGGTTGGTGAAATTTATTACACCGGAACTTTGAGGTGATGCCGTGTCAGAGCTGGTCTGCACTAAAACTTGCCACACCTCTAAACGTAATATTTAATCATCTGTAAAATGGTTTTATGTAATAGGAGTGTAGAAAGCTTGTGTTTGTTTGAATGAAAGTATTCATGTCTTCTGTGCAACTTAAACCATAAGTTTTTCTTGTCAGTTTAACAACAAATTCTCATTTTTTCTTGCATACTTACATTAGGATGTTGTGATTCAGGGTGTGACCTAATCCATACATCACTGAAATCACATATTTTCACAGGCTTTCTTTTCTAGGCATGCTTAATGCTATGTTAAAGTTAGGATCTTAGACTTCGCAAAATACCTGGCAGTGTTATGGTAAATGTGCAAAGTGACAGTACTTAGTATAAATTAATACCTTACAGGCACCTGGCAGGTCTTTGTGCTTCAAGGAGCTGCTATGGTCCATGCAGCTGCAGAGATCATAAGTGATGTGGTTGTTTGATTGGTGGGTTGGGTTTTTTTCCCTTTTTCACCCTCCTTAGGGATGTCAGGATTGCTTTGATTTGGAATGTAGGTCTTGGTGCAGTTGCTTTTGTCACTGTGTCTTGCTGCACTTTGCTGTTACTAAGTTGCTGGTACACTCAAATTGCCAGAGATTCAAGTGATGCCTCACAAACAGATGAACATGTTTTCACAGCTACCTGGAGACAGGGATTGCTTCTTTTGGGACCACATCCATAGGTGTGCTTACATGTGTTGAGAGCAAGGAATGGAATTTATTTTCCTTGAAAAGTATTTGTTTGTTGTGCATTTAAGACAAAATATGATCTGATTCATGTTTTAAGAACTGTGCCAGAGTGTAAGCTGTCAGATTGTATGCTGGTTGTAGGATTAGTTGAGCAGACAATGTAGCATTAATGGCACGGTTTTGATCAAAATAATGACATATCTATCTAGCTGAAAGTTTGTATATTTACTCTTTAACGTCCTTGAAAAATCCTTTTTTGGATTTTTCCAAAATTTTTTTAAAAAAAAATAATTAGAAAAATGCCATATTTACTCTTGCTTTATTGCTCGCTATTTATGAAATACTTCTCACTGTTTTTAGAGAGTCTAACCTGGAAATGTTTTTTAAACTTACACTAACGAGCTTGATAAATTACACATTATAGAAAAGCAATGTGTTTTTCTTCTACAGAGGCAAAGGAAATTGTTCTGAAGGCGCAGATTCTGGCTGGAGGGAGAGGAAAAGGTATTTTCAATAGTGGATTAAAAGGAGGAGTTCATCTGACTAAAGAGTAAGTCTTTAAAATTAAAAAAGCATAAATAAATTGTTTCTGTTGCAAAATTCAAGCTGTTCACAATATCTATGTGACTGTTTCTTTTAATGTCTTTCAATAAACCAACCTTTTCCCTTTGTTTGTAGCCCTAAGATTGTTGAACAGCTTGCTAAACAGATGATTGGGTACAATCTGTCAACAAAGCAAACTCCAAAGGATGGTGTGACAGTTAAAAAGGTAAGATTTTTGCCCCTTGAAAGTTGAGAGCTGTGTTCAGCTGCAATTTTGCATTAATATGCTGGGGCCCATGACATAAATTTGTTTTTTTTCATTCCTTCTCCAATGCCTGATTGACTGCAGCTAGCTGATGAAAGAAAAAAAAAATGTTACTTTTTTCTTCTTTTGTGTGTATGTATTTTATCTATCAATTTCAGCATACCTAGTGGTGGAAAAATAAATTCATTTCTGCTCCCTGTGTTGAAGGCAGTCTTTTGTCATAGGTTCGTTCTTCATCAAACACATACTAAATGCTAGCATAACTGAATATTGCATTAATTGTATACTCTTACTGGCATTCTGCTTAGAGAAGTAATGTATACATGATGACCTGTAGTAATATCATCCATATTTTATTCATCCTTAGCTTTGGGCCAGTGTTACTAAAGACAGTGTCAGATGACTTTCTTAAAATCATAAGGTAATAGAATGGCTTGAGTTGGAAGGGTTCTTAAAGGTAGAGTTTATTCCACCACCACTCCCTGCAATAAGCAGGGACATCTTCAACTTGATCAAGTTGCTCAGAGTTCCATCCAACCTGACCTTGAACGTTTCCAGGGATGGAGCGTCTACCACCTCTCTGGGCAAATATTCCATTGTTTCACCACTCTCATTGTAAAAAATCTATTCCTTATATCTAATCTGAAATTACGCTCTTTTATTTTAAAACCATTAACCCTTATCCTATCACAGCAGGCCCTACTAACAAATATGTCCCCATCTTTCTAATAAGCTCCCTTTAGTTATTGAAAGTTTGCATGAGAATGATCTCGAACAGAAAACAACAAAAAACCCCACAGGTGCCTAAAAATAGATTCTTCCTAATTTGTTGCAGATACAGAGTAAAATGTGGTCCTGGTAGTGGTTCAGCTAATATGTGGTAGTTCATTTATCTGTGATGATGCATGCTGCAAGGTGCCAAGATTCACTTGAAAACAAATGTATTGCTCTCTGTTGGCCTAAAGAAGAGAAGCATAGGTAGCCCTTTAGCAAGATTCTCCTTTACCTTAATAAAATCTTGTAAGTCGGGAAATCCTAGCAGTTGCCTACCTACTGTAAACATTTTAATCTCTTGCTTTGTTTTACCGAGCAAGGATCTTCATACAGGTGTGTAGTCATGAGCTATGCTGTATTTGATGCCAGGAGATAATTTGGCGTGAGCTGATAAGAACTGCAGTTCACTTTTAATATATTGTGAACAGCTTGGTATATTAGCATAGGAGGGGAACACCTGTCTAGAAAGATACTGTCTAATGAGGGCTGGAGGAAGGTGCTCAGGTGGTTCTTCTCTTGGGGAGCAAGGAGAGCAGATTAACATCACTCCTCATAGTTGCTGTTAAAAAGAAATACAAGATATTAAAAAGAATGAACAGTATTACCATTAAGGCATGCCTGTCAGAGATAGTGATAATACTAAGGATATAAAAAAGGATATATATTTCCCATATTAAAGCACTCTGCTTTGAAAAATTTGTATTATAAAAGCAGCTTGCTTTTATAAATTCTTTTGCCCTAGTTGACCTACTTTGGATACATTAATACAGGAAATTTCACTCTTTTGTCTTAAGTGCAAGCCTGTTCATTCATTTACATATTCAGTTCTGAAAAAGAAACTTTGACTTTCACTGGAATTGGTAGAAATGAAAGAAAGGTATGGGTATTGGAGTTTTTTGAAATGGATTATTCCAAGTATTTATATTAAGATTACTTCTGTACCATGTGTAGAATAGCTATAGAAGATTTAACTTGTAATTGCTTTCCTCCCCATTCACACGTAGCTTGTATATAAACAATGGTCAAGAGTAGGCAGCTAGGGCTTATGTGGAGTTTAAGGTGAAGTTTGCACTACTGAACTTCAGATATGTATTTTGGTGGTACAGGAAAGTATATATCCTTGATAGACTGTGTATTTTCCCTTTGCTGTAGAATTACATGGAAGTTTTTCAGGACACAGCTTCCAAGTATTTTAATGTTGATCCATGATAAATTAGTGTGATGCTGTTCACTGGGAGATGATCATCTATTGTCACAGACTTCCGTTCTGACTGTGGACTTGGGTTTTAAAAACACTAGGCCAATACATATCTTCATCACATATATATGTAACAAGGTAATAGTATGTTTTATATTTTTGGTGTTGAGATCCTGATTATTGGCAATTTATAGTAAAAGCATATACCCTGATTTAAATAATTACATAACAGTTCGGCCAACAGTATGCTAATGGTTTCCTCATTGCTTGTTAGTGAAGAAAACATGTTTAGTATTATGTCTAGGTCATCAAAAGACCATTTCCCAGAAAAATGAATGTATTTTAAAAGCATTTCTATTTTCCAAAGCTAGCTTGCTCCAGGATCTTCAAATTGGTTAAAAGAGTTGAGGCATTCAGGTTTATCAGGACTATAATGTCAAACACTGCGATTTTAATCAAGGGGAAAACTATAGTAATATAATTAAAAGTATACATTTCTCTATGTCTAAGGTATCATTTAATGCAGTGAGTAGTTAGTGCACAGAAAATGCCAGACAGACTCTTCGAGCTTGCTGGGAGCAGTGGGAAAATTGAGAATTTATAGCTGGCATTTTTGTTGTTTTCTAGGGCATATGCTTTCTGTGTGTGTATGTAAGAATAAGATTGTGTACACATATTTAAAGAAATTGCAGTTCAGGAAGAAAAAAAAAAAGGCATGGGTTTAGGTTTTGTGGTTTTAGAATTTTTTATTGTTCCAGAAAGTTTGAGTGAACTCGTGTCTTAAAAAAATTAGATAAATGTTTTTCAGAAGAAAAATAGTTTAAGTCACTTTCTGTGAGACAATCAGTGAGCTAGTGTCAAGTCAGGGGAGGGAAGCCACATACCTTTTGCATGTATTTTTAAGGAAGTAATGAAAGATAGAAAATTTCTCCATCTAGAATAATTGTGGAGGAGCAAATGGAGTTTTCAGCTTGCTTTCTTAGCTTGTGCAGAATGTAAAGCATGTTCGTGCTTCTTTAGATTGATGTTTCTCAAATAGCAGTCTCCTCACTTCCCTTGTAACTTGGAAGCTATTTTGTGAGTTTACATAAAATCCTCTTATGGCAGCTTGGAATTGGAGAGCCTGGTTATCTGAGAAGACAGTCTTCTCTTATCATGGCAACCTGAGAATTTGCTACCTGTGTTTTCTCTCCAAGCAATAACAAAATTAACATTTTGAATATTTGATTCAGTATAAAAGAGCTGTTATAGTTACCCTCCTGAAATTAGATGTCTGACTTAAACTTTTAGGTAATGATTTGTTTTTAAGAAGGACGGCTTGAAGTTATCGAGAAGTTTTGAAGAAAAATGTTTTTCCCCAGGACATTTTAAATATAAAGCTCTGTGGTAAACAGATAATGACACTTCACATTCTTTATCATAGGCAAAACAGATAAAATATCAGAAGAGTCAAGAGTCAGTAGATTTAATTTCACTACTTTTAACTGATCATTAATGTGTTTGCATTAGTTTGTCATGTGAATGTTAGGTAGACTTTAACAAATAACATTTAAAGACCTTGAGCACCAATTTCCCTGTCTTTGCTCTGCATGAAACGGAGGATGGTGAAGGAAAGTAACATTTTGCTGGGAGAAGTGGAAGATGTTGCACAGACTGACAATTTTTACTCTACAGTAGGCTTGCCTACTACAAAGTAGATGGACTCTCCATAGTTATGTGAATTAAGATGGAGAGGTATTTCACAATGTTGACATGGTTAATCAGTAATAGCGAGGAAAATCACTCAGGTCGGAAGTAGCAGTTGGAAAGATACCTGATTTAATAATGCAAGTTCCACCTGCAGTGCTTGCAGATGTATTCCTCAAGACTTGTTGAGTGGATTCCCATCCTAAGTCTGGCCCTGATCCCGAGCGCTGTGGCAACTGTCTGAACAGCTCAGACAAGATCCAGTAGGACCAGTTAGTTTTATTTGACCTATGTCTAAAGCAATTGACTCACGTTTTTCAGGTACATTGATGCAAGATATGTAAGAAGGTGAAAACATGCATGCAGGTAAAAAGACTAATAGTAGCAAATCAAGGATACTTTCAATATCTTTGCTTGGTAATTTGACAAAACTTGGCAAGTAGCCAAGCTGTTTCTGAAGTTGGCTTTTAGCATCCCTTTATAGTAGCCTAAAATAGTCAAATGCTTTTAAGTAGTACAGTAGTTTTCTACATTCTTAGTTGTCTCCTGCTCCCTAGTTTTCTGTAGTTTGCTTTTGAACAGTTGCTTATTTGAACTATTCCTTTACATCACCTACGTTCTATGAATAAAGCAAGGTAAATGCAGAAGGACACAAAATTATTCTAAAGCAAATTTCTTGCAAGTCAAAAAAATAACCATAAAGAAATAGCATCTTTCCTTCCATTCTGAGCACAGAGGGCTTTATTTAATTCCTTGTCTCTTACTTTTTTTTTTCTGTTCTGTTAAGATGTACAGCCAGGCAGAAGGTACGTACATTCTTTCTTATGTACTCCAGAGTAGAATGTCAAAAACGCGACTTGGCTGAAAGTATAGCGCATCTTTTTTGTTTATAGTCCTTGAACTATGAAAACCCCGGGAATACTTATTTGATTGAACACATCCTGCTGGGTAGGCAGAGTTTTAAACTGCAGGTGTATATGTGCCTCAGATCTAAGGAGTTTGAACTGCTGACTGACAGAATGAATTTCACCGTATGTTTCATTGAGTGATGATCTTTTTCTGCAATCATTGTTCGAAACTGTTGCTTTAGAAACAGACCATGTTAGAAAGACATTGCCACTTCCTCCTTCTTAATTATATTAATATTAGGGAAGTAATTTTCCTGTTTTCTACTACTTCCATTGAGATAGGGAAGAGTAGCTTTGCTAAGGAAGAATGTAGTTGATTGGCATTAGAAGAAGCTGTAGTGCTAATTAAATTGCGGAGGTGGCTGCTCAACTTCTAGGTTGAAAAGCAAAACTGTAGTGCAGAGCATAACTGCAGTCTTTGCACCTGAGATTATGGCACCTGTTATGATCATAAGGAACAGTTAGTAATGATCATATGTGGATATTTTTTTTCTTAAGGTGAAAAATATTTGGGGGTAATTTAGTATTCTTTCATCAAAACATAGGTTTGAGTCCTTTGCCAAGCGAAAAACTACTTATTCTCTGAAATTGCTTCAATAGCAAAAATTGACAGTTCAGATGAAGAGGAAGGTATAGTTACTGAAGTATATACTGAAATTGAAGGACTTTTTCATGTTTTGGGGAGGAGAGAAAAAAAATGTAAGTATTTATATGTGCTGTTTTCCCACCAGTGTTAATGTGAGCACTTGTAGATTCCAAACATGTAGGATCTGAATCATCTTCTTTTGTTGTGTGCTGAGCTATCTGTCAGATACTGGTACAAAGGGGCTCTGTAGTTTATAGTAATAAATAGAAATTAGTAGCTCTTTGGAAAAATAAATTTTTTGATGTCTCTAGGTTGTGCCAGTATCTGAAGGTCACACATCTGCTTGTCTCTCTAAAATGAAAATAAAAAGCTGGATGGCAGAATTATCTGTAAACCTATTTCCTTAGGAAATACTTAAGCAAGGCAGGAATTGAGTTCTGAGATTCGAAGTGTAGGATGGCCTTCTGTCAGAATGAGGGAGAGAACGTAACCCGAGGCTTTACTGGTGAGGAACCACACTACTGATGAGATGCATCTGAAAGCCAGTGTACCTTCTCTTACATCTAATGTCATTTGCAAACTGTAATCCCTTGTGATTAATGTTTTCCCAGGGGCAGCATGTTAAAGTGATTGTTGGGAATAAAAAGGTAGTATGGAGGTCTGCTTTATGGACACAGTGGAAGCTCCAATTCTCTTGGAAAAAATCCCAGCAATTAGGTGTTCCTAGTTTACGCTGCTTGTTAAATGGCCCAGTGAAAACAGCAGCATTGGAGGACTCCTTTGTTTAGGGAGAGAGGATTTATTGGGGGAAAGGTCACTGGGTTACAATATCTTGTAAAAACAGTGAAAGAAACATTTCTTTTCAGGATAGCAGGTATCAAACTGCTGCATTTTAAGGCAATGCAGAAAACATGACCCACAACATTCTCTGCTTTGCCAGCTTGATGGACCAGACAGAGCTGTTGCTGGTTTGTTGTGCTCTTTTTCTTCTTTATATTCATTTTTAGGTGATGGTTGCAGAAGCCCTGAATATTTCCAGGGAAACATACTTCGCAATTTTGATGGATAGAGCCTGCAATGGACCTGTTATGGTTGGCAGTCCACAAGGTGGTGTTGACATAGAAGAAGTTGCTGTTACTAGCCCAGAACTTATCTTTAAGGTATTAAAATAATATTTTACACTAAAAATTTGCTTTGTCAGTTATCCAAAAGGATTTACCCCTTTCTCCTTCCATTTTTTCTTTCTTCTGTGTATGGAAAGAAGACAATAAGAGCCATAAAATTGAGTTTCACTAAATAGGGGATCAGACCTGTCATCTAGTAGATGAAGGAAGCAGGTTTAACATCTGATTTTGTTAGTGATTTTGTGTCTCCAGCTCGATTAGAAAAAGAGCTTAAATCTGGCTGTTATATCTTGAACTTAATATCTGAAATGTTTTTATGAGTGAGTTTCACTTTCAGGAAGGTACACAGTTTTTTCGCAAGTGGCTTAGCGCCAATATGGTTATTGTTTCTGTGGTTATTTTTTTCTAATTGACAGAGTTGTTAATTATGTCTTTGTACCTGGATAACTTTTGCATCTGAAATACAACTGTTGTAATTGCTTTCTTAATGATGACTGTATTTAAGTACTTTTTTTTTTGTTACTGTGAGACGATAATGAGTAGACATGCTATTCATCTGGGAAAATAATTGATACAATCAAGTATAATTATACAAAAAATTGTAAAAATATTTAATGTGCATTTAAAAATTATATAAACTTCACAGTGTTACTGGGCAGTGACACCCATTGCCTTGAAAATATTCCAGAAGATGTCATAAAAATTAATAGACTAAATATTCGTCAACGCCATCTGTACAGTAATTAAAAGTGAAAACTGGTGTCACATTGGCTTGTCAGCATGCCACCCTGAAGAATTATATATTTTTTGGAAGGACTGTTTCATAGTTGGTGTGGTAATTATAACATACCCTATAGGCAGCTGCTATAGCCTCAGTCTCGGAGAGCTTTGGCAAACAGCCATGCTTTAATTACTAATTTGCAAATGTATACTGTTTTCCTTTTGAAGTTATAAATCTCCATTCGGGTTGAATACTTAGTTTTATTTATGCACGTTATTGTTACAGGAGGAAATAGATATTTTTGAAGGTATAAAGGATCATCAGGCATTGCAGATGGCAAAAAATTTGGGGTTCAAAGGACCTTTGCAACAGCAGGTAACTTTGTCAGTTTTTACTGAAGAGTTTTTAGCCCACCTATAAGATAAACGCTTTCCAAATAAACATGAAAGGCTGTGTCCATTAGATCAGGACCATTTTGACATTTTAAATACTAAATTGGACATATAAAATTGGCATCAGGCTTTAGCAATTTGAATAAGGTCGTTATTGTTCCAAAGTGAAGGTCCCTGGTGTTTGAAGCAGTTGATGACAATATGTTGTTATACCATGTGGGCTTCTTCCGATTTCATTGGAATTCCATTGGAGCTCAGTGAATTATACAGGTAGGGCTTTTTTGGAAAGGTTGGCTTTTAATATGGGGAGAAGTAAAAGTATATCTCTGGGTAATTGCAGTCTTTTTTATCTTTCTTTTTTCTTTTTTTTTTTCCTTTCTTTTTTCCCCCCCTATCTTCAACTCAAAACCCAAAAGGCTGCCAACTTGTTATCTTTTCAGTATCTCTTCCATATATATATATATATATGTATGTATGTATATGGGAATTCCATATTGTACACAAATACACAAGGTCTTTTGCCTGCATGAATAATTTTGCAGTGAAGAGAAAGCTTGTTAAAGCTACTTTTGCCTGTTTTTTTGTTAAAGCTACTTTTTTTTTTTCCATAGTATCAAACTGTCATTTTTGTAGAGCTCCTTTATTTTTAATTCAACAGTTTTAATTATTTTCTATCCCAACCGTGCAATTAACAAATGCATAATCATTAAGTTGATTAACACACATTTGAAGATTTAGCTGTATATCTAATGAGGAGGAATGATTATGCAGAACCTTTCAACCCTTGAAGAGTTCTGGTACTTAATAATTAACAGCAATATATGGACTTTTCAACAATACATTTAAATAGTGTTGCAGTGAATGTGTTTCTTTCCTTGTGCTGTCAACTCAAAGGAATTTACTGAAGCATAAGGACATAGTTTTTATTCAGACAAATCCTAGTATTTACTTATACATTCACAATTTCTAGGCTGGGATTTTATGCTTTGCTTCAAAGAGGCTCAGCACTTGTAGACCTTGAGAAAGAGAAGTGTTGACATTAAGCTGCCTGATTCAGAGAGCTGCTGAAAGATGGAGCAGCCCTTAATAGAAGTTAAGTGATTCTGGTGATCTGTTAAAATTACAGCAGTATACGAGGGCAACAACAACTTTTCAGGCTGCCCAGAATCAATGTGGGGTTACACGCTGGGATCGCATCCCTAGCGTCACTGTTGATAGCCCAACCCATGTGGTATCGGGATAGTTTGTCAACCCGAGTGTTCATGCCAAGGAAACTGCTGCCTGGGCAGCTCCAGATTTATAACTGATTTTTTTTTTTTTTACAGTCAAAACCACTAAGAATGCTTCATCTGCTGACTTTTGAGTAGGGAAGGCTTCATAAACAATTTGTATGCTGCTTCCAAACTGTAACTCTTTAAACTTTTTGACATATTGGTCCAAAAACTGGGATTGGAGTTGAGTCTTTCCAGTCATAATGTTTCCTTTGTTATGAATGTACATTGTGGAAGAAAGCTGACTCCTGTGGGGTGTTGTTTGTTGTTGGTTTTTTTATTTATTCTCACACACTTTGCTTGTTAAGAAAGGTCCTAAATATTTTTTGTTTGTGTACTTCAGTTAACTGATCAATAATGAACAAATCTGAATGGTTCTTTATTAGTGCACTTCATCTGCAAACTTATTTCAGCTAATAGGCTGTCAGTGTGTAATGAACCAAAGAGGGTTTTTTATGCACATTTATATTGATGCTGTTTAAGTTGTTTTATTAATGGAAGGATTGTAAGAGCAAAAGACTCGGAAGTCAGTAGTCAGTCACAATACTTTTGGCCGCAGAACCAGTCAGAGAGAGATGGTGAGGAACAACAAGGAAAAAGCAAGAATATCTTGTAAGGAGTAAAGAAGCATGCTTCTGATAATTCCTTTAAGAAAACATTTCAGACTGATGTAGGAAGGAGAAATTTATGTTTTTTTCTAAAGTCACTGATGTGCACATACTGGTTTATGGTTTCTGAATTTAGATAGATCAACATGGATGCAACTTAGATCTCAGAACACCGGGAAATAAATCATTATGAACTCTTGGGCACTTTTCAAATTAAACTTGTCATTATAATTGTGCTGTTTATTTTGTAGAAAATCTCCAGTTCATGTAGCCTTTAAATGCACATTTACTAAATGTTATGCAGTATCGTGGTGCTGCATTATAGCTATTTTAGATACTATATAAATATGATTAAGAAAACAGAAGTAAAAGCAGTAATTATCTAAAGCCAGTGTGTAATTTAATACATAAAAAATAAACAATAATAGTTTACCTTTGCCTTGAAAACATTAACTTTTATTTTTCTGTGTGGTAATTGTAAATCGCTTGATCAAATTTAGGCAGCAGATCAAATTAAGAAGCTGTATAATCTTTTCTTGAAAATTGATGCCACTCAGGTTGAAGTGAATCCCTTTGGTGAAACTCCAGAAGGGCAAGGTAAGAAACTGAAGGAAACAAATGAATGCGTTATAATTCTTTATTTATGCAAACTATAAATTAAATTGCATAGAAGGCTGTAACAGCATCTTTGCATTAATTTCATTTTGTAATGTAGTTTAAGCAACATTCATAAATATTCCCATGGCATATTTTAGATTCAATACCTTTTGTTATTTCATCCAAATACTGGAAGTATTGGCTTCTACATGTTATGCTTGATGAGAAACAGCAATATTTTCTGCTCTTCTGCTCTTTCTACAAAGTTGAGTTTTTCTTAGTTTTGTTTTGGGTTTGTTTTTTTTGTTTGGGTGGAGTTTTTGGTTTTGTTAGTGCTGCTAGAATTACTGGGATTGTGTGGAAACAAACTTGGTTTTTTATGTTCACAAACATATAGGTAAGTTAAAATTCTAAGTGCCTGACTCTGCAGCCTAGTAGCCGGAGAAATTCCAGCTGGAACTCACACTTAGCTATGTCCTTTGGGAAGAAAAAGAATAATTGATCTGCTTCCACCATGAATGCAGGGCTAAGAAGGTATATGTTAAAAATGAGCTGGGTTAACCTTCACATCATTCTAGTAGTTGATTTTCCAGCTGAAACCTTTCCTTCCATTTGTCATTTTTTGTCCGACTAGCTTGGACAAAGGCGAAGAGAGGAGCAACTAAAGATGCCTGTGATACATTGAAATAGAGTAGGGCTGATCCAGGTGGATTATAGTTACCACTTTGCTGTTTCATTGGGTGTCAGAGCGTTTTTATTCATGCATTCACTCAAATAATTTTGGTGTTCATGCCCTTCCCCTATGTATTTCTTGACTGCAATTTAAATGGGTAATGATGAATTGTGGAGATCAGCGGGAGCTAGCTGAAACTTCAGTGTCAAGGGCTGCGGTTCACAAGCTCTAGTAACTTCCTAGTAGAGGCCCAACCTACAGTATCATTTGGTGATTTGATAGGAATCTTTGACATCGGGAAGTGCTCGTGGGTGTTTATTCTTTATCAACGTTTGTCAATAAAGGCAATTCCAGTTTTTCACCAACTTTTATGCCTACAGATTAAAGCAGAAATTAGAAAATGGAAAGAGAAAGCTTTTACCCATCTTATCAGACATTAGGAATGTGGCTGCTTAATTGCTCTTCTGGAAACTTTCGGAAAAAGATCAGTGTTATGTCAGTTAAGACAAGTTCCTCATAGGAGTCAGTACCAACTGAAAGAATTAGCATTTTTAAAATACTTTTGGTGTGTCCATAGCTAGTTTGTAAGATTAGTTTTTAGCTTTTCACTAAAAATCCATATTTTTGGCTCAGTTGCCAGGAATTCAGAAGCTGAATTGTGGCTAGAAACAATGCAATCTCTTCCAATTGTCCAACCTTGGTTTTCCCTTATTATTAAAAACAAACAAACAAACAAAACAAATGCAAAAGAATTGGCAGGGAATTGTCCACATCTTAAAAGGAAAATTCTGCTGGTAATGATGTAAAAGTTGTAAAACAAATCCTGCCCCACCCTGTTTTATTAATGCATATTAAAAGATGGTTGTCTTTGTTATAAAATAGACTCTAGGACACTAAAATGCCCACTTGTAAAGTGACGTTTTAAAAACAAATAATATCTTGTCTATTAAATTATATGAGGATAATTCAAAGACAATGATAAAAATAATCAAATATGTTTGGGTGTTTTTTTTTACATTATGAGTTGTTTTCAGGTTAAACTAAGTTAGAAGAACATATTTATGGTTTGAATGTGTGAATTCTGCTTTGATAGCAGATCTTTTTTGAATTCCTTCTTGGTGGGGGTGCAGAGGTTTGGTTTTCTTGCCACCAGAAACCTTTAGCTGTCTGGATAGAGTTTACCTCATGAGAACAATTTCCACCAAATGCTTTAACTCTTTTTATTTGAGAATCTGTCGCAGCACTGTGTGCTCAGATTTCCAGCTCATTTGAAGTACCATACTAATGTGCACATTGAATCAAGAGTTTCTGCACTGTAAACCTCACTCAGCTTAATAAATGTAAGTTAAATTCTTAGCAGCTAACTCTAACTCCATTAGTTCTTATGCAATTTGTGAAATGTGTGCTGGGGGAAAGAAACAAAAAGCCCTGCTGTTTGCCGGTATAGTTCTGTTGTAGGCTGTAATTTAATTGGAAATGGAAAGTTTACCTTCAGAACCCAATAGTCTGTTGGGTTTCCCCACCATTTAAATAGATCCACTGACCTCATTAAAACCAGTTGGGAATGAGGTGAGGAGGACGTTCTTGGTTTGTATCGCACAGTGAAGTTAAAGCAGGATTATGAAATAGAGCCTTGTAAAATGGAGTGTCTGCATTTTCAAAGTTCTAGCCATGTGTAACACATGAGACTTTTGACCTTTTGAAGATGAATGGCACCCAGTAGTCCTTTTGCTGAGTCAAGTGTCAGAAATTGGGCCATCGATGACAACTGCCTTCTGTCAGGCAAGGAAAAGAGCTCGAGGTGAGCTTTGTGCCAGGACTAGGCTGTTCTGGTATTCCCACTCGCTGGTTCAAAACTAGTGCAGGTGACTAGTATAGAGACGCTTTGCTATTCTGTTATTTTGGCAGAGCAAAGGACAAAATCCCCAGCTCAATACCTACATCATCTCAGCCACACAGTCCTGCGAGGGAGACCTTTTAAGTACATCTCGGGTGTCGGTGAGTGGACGCTGTAGACGTGTACAGACACCGAGAAGAATGTGAGAAGGGCAGAGACAGTGCTGTCAGGTAACAACAGAGGGGCATCGCTGAGGCGCTGGAGATGATTTGGGCTGGCCCCCAACAGAGGGGAAATTGGTAGACAAGTAGGGGCAAGTGAAGGAGAGAGGACAGTTAGGAACGAGAGGAAACAAAACTGATGGTCCTAAAAGGTCCGAAAAAACCATGGTGGTTCTAACTTTGCATTCTTGCTGGAGTGCTGTGAGGTGGACCTGTGGAAAAATTGAACTGATGTGGATAAGCTACCAACTTAGCTTTTCTGGAATGGCTGTGCATCTGTAGTGAGGAGAGGCTTAATCTGGGGGATTGTAGGAGGTTTTATGCTGTTTTCTCAGAGGTTTTTCCCCATGTGTTTCGCATCCAGGGAGCTGAGGAGCAGAAAGAGAGTGTGTTTCAATCTGTGAAAGCCACCTCACTAGCAGGAAAACACAGAAGTCTTCCTGTGCTTATTTCTTTTTTGCTAGCAGTTTCTCCATCTGAAATGTCTTATAGAAGAGTAAAGATAAAACAAATGGAAGAACACTTGAGTAGCTTAATACAGTTATTTCTAATGATAAAATAAAAATCTTTATATGAAGACCATTATTCCTGTCAAAGTAACACTTAAAATTGATTTATTTCTTGCTGTGTTTTTCATTTGTCTGAATTTCCATTAGAAAATACATTGTCGTATGTATTCCTTTTGTTTAGTTTTGTAGCAAATTCTTTGTTAACACTGTTGGGTTAGAAGCCTGTAACTGCACATTTCTTTGGGGTATTTTTGTTTTGTTTGCTCTCACTGTAAGCTGCTGAATTGGCAGATGGCAAAAATCCTACACTGCTAGTAAAACCAGCACAAGTACTCTATCAATATAAGTGTTGGAGCTTTCTTTGATATTTGTTTAGAAGAAAATTCCATTTGTATAATTTATCATGCATGTAACAATGTGCTCTTGATGGTGAAAATAGTTTGATAAATATTAATAGATGTTTTTCCTGCTACTTTGTACAACATGGCCTTTGTTAAAGATGCATGTTCTGTAGAAAAGAGGTTCTATTAACGTGACATTGAAGATGTTCATGTCTAAGGTAAACAAAGCTCTGAATCTGCAGTTCTACTCTGCCTTTGAGTTGGTTTAGCCATTTAAGTAACTGAAAGCTTGGAGAAGAGAAATAGTACAGGTCTTAGTTCATTGTTTAAAAAAAAAAAAAAAAAAAATTAAGCAGCTCTAGTACAGTAGAAGCATATTATGAACTTCAGATTTTTCTCCTTTTGGCAGATGCCCACATGATGGTTGACCAGTTAAGGTGTAGACCCTTCCAAGAGACATTTATTATACACAGACACTCATGAATAGTTTTCTGAAACTGCAGTCACTGAATGAAATTTGTTCCTGTTTTAATTTAATTTGATGTTGGCTACAAATCAAATGTTTAAAAAAACCCAAACAAACAAACAAAAACCCAAAACAAACAAAAACAAACAAACAAAAAAACAACCCAAACCCAGGAAAACCCCAGAGTTAGAAAACTGAAACAGAAAAATCCTGTGCAAACCAAGACATTTGGTTGTGACTCTCCTATTTGTGTAAATGTTTTGTTTGATATTTTCTCCTATATTAAAAAAGAGAAATACTTATTTGTCCACCAAGAAAGATAGTGTGATTAGTTATTTTAATTGATGGGTATCAATATCAAAGACTAAAAATTGTCTTTTTAATTGACCTCTAGTTGCAGAGACATACAGTCCTCAGGAGCGTGTGCACACATACCATGTATGTGTGCACATGGCAATATGAATCAAAACACAGCAGAAAGGAAAACTTGTATTTTTATGGAAGCAGCATTTAAAGGCACTTAAATCTGACTTGTTTGCACTGAGAAATCAATTCTATTTCAATCAGTAATTATAATCTGGGTATAGTAAAAGCCAAATTACTTAAATAGTGAAATAAGCATATACTCTTACATTTACTTAGACCATTCTAATCTAATGAGGTGTTTGCCTATGCAAACCCATAGAAATAATGAGTCAGTAAATAGGCAAATAACCAGCTCAGTCTACATGTACTTTTGTTACTGGTGGTTTTATATCTACTAGCTAGTCTTTTTGCATTCATTATTTAATATAATCAGGTTTAGCAACTTCTTGATTTGTTTTTACAACCATAGAGGATGTTGACATTGATGAGAAGTTTCCCATTTACTCTTCAAATTTTCTTTATTTAAAAGTCATCTTTTGATCATTTTTAACATATATTGTAGAAAAGCTGTGTTAATTCAAATCTTCAGGGAAATAATGTGTGTATAGCTAACATCATAAATTAAAAATATGGCTAAGGAAAGTATTTTGTATGGCTCAACTATAAATGACTTCATCGTACCAAACGTTGCTTTGGATTGCTAACCTCTTACTTGTCATATCTGCCATGCTTTCAAAACATTCAAAGTAGATTCTCTTAGGATATTACTGCAGACCACCCATCCAAATCATAAAATCAAAAAAAAAAAAAAATACATTGGAATTTTGTTTAAAGCAAACGCAGAAGATCATCCTGTGACAAGGGCATGTGCCTGTGTTATATGGAGATGCTTGCTGTACCTTTTCTCTGTATAGGATTTAAGGAAAACCTGCCCTTCTCTACTGGACTCAACACTAGAACTGATCATGTTGGAAGCAGCATCAGTCCCCAAGCAACCTTGTCCCGATCCCTGCTATCTAGTCGTAATACTTCAGAAGCTGTGACTTAACTGTAATCTCTAAATGCCTATATGTTGTTATGGCTTTTTTTTTTTCCAGTTGTTTGTTTTGATGCCAAGATAAACTTTGATGACAACGCAGAATTTAGGCAAAAAGAAATATTTGCCATGGATGACAAGTCTGAAAATGAGCCTATAGAGAACGAAGCTGCCAAATATGACTTAAAATATATAGGACTGGATGGAAATATTGCTTGCTTTGGTAAGAACAAATAAATCCAAAAAAACGTTTGAAGATTAATTCATCCTTGTTCAGTGTTATAGACTTTGTTTACGCTCTGACATTCAATCTACCCTTGACAGTATTTTAGTCTATTTTGCTGAGATTGTCTGTCCTTCCACAGGTTCTTGCAGGAATGACACTAAAATTGTGTTGAAACAGTGATGAAGGCCACAGCAGACAGGCAGGGCACATGTGGTGTCAGAGACACTGCAGGCTAAGGGACAAGCCTGCAGTGGTTCTACATTCTGAATTTTTAAGCTGATACAGTTGGTCTTCCCAGTAATTAAAACAAAACAAGAAAAGTCATCAAAATGTGATCATTTTAAATGTGATAATTTTAAAAACTGAGACTGTTACTTAAAAGACGCTGCAAAAGTATGCGTGTAAAAACATTGTATTCCCACTTACAGTTGAATATTGAACTCCATTTCCCTTTAAGGAAAGCTGCTAAAGAAGCAGCTTGGTTGTTAAGAGGAAAACACCATCTTTTTTTTTTCCTGAAGTTTCTGTAAAACATAAATTACTCTTCTGTTTAGAAGAGATAAGTAAAAAAGCCAGCTATGCTCTAAATAATTTTCATTTTGTACAAATTCTTTTAGCCAGTACAACATTTTATTATAAATCTACTTGAATTAGGCATTTTATCTAAGCTTGGTGAGAAAATGTCATTTTCATTGCTTAGACGTGTACTCTAACCACAAATCTAGAAGACACATAATGTGTTGCAGTTGATTCAGTGTCAGTGAGACTTTAATTTCAATGTAAAAAAACCCACCAAACCAAACAAACAGAAATTTCAAAAAGACCCACCCAAACCCCCAAACAATAATTGGCATCACTACATTATGTTTTTTTGTATTAGGTATTGCTGTTGAATTACAGGTGACACTGAAACCTTGCTTTGTCTAGGACGAGCAACTTTCTGGGGACTGATAATTCTCATCTACTTTTCAGCACTTAGACAACATTCATGCCTATGGGAATGCTTCTAGTTTTGTGCAAACACAAAATAAAAGGCAATTTCAGGAGCTTCTGATATCTGTCTCCACAATTTAGTTGTCTGTTTTACAGTAATGTAAAGCATCATCTATTGCTATAAGAATGATGAGAGGTTTAAGGAGTCAATTTGTCCTTCACATCTCATGATGCAGTCATTATTCCCAGAAGATTTTGTGTCACCTTTTTTTCTTTTCTTTTTTTTTTTTTAAATAAAAAAACAAATCAGAAGTTTTTGCATTTCCAAAATTACCATGCTTAATGGGTGGTGTGCACATCTAAGTCCTAAAATTGTTACAGTCATAAAGAAGTCTTAATGTTGGTGTGTGTACACCAGATTTTGAATTAGTTGTTGCATTGGATATCCTTCAATGGGTACTGCCCTTTCTAGAAATAGGTATTTATATAATGTTTTGAGCCATGTTATGTGGTTGTGCTGATACATTTTAAGCCTTTTTGCAAATCTTATATACTTTTATGTGAAATATAAGCACTTGATGTTTACAATTACAGTCAATGGAGCTGGACTTGCAATGGCAACATGTGATATAATATCCTTGAATGGTGGAAAGCCAGCCAACTTCTTGGATCTTGGTGGAGGTGTGAAAGAAGCACAAGTATATCAAGCATTCAAGCTGCTGACTGCTGATCCAAAGGTAAAAAAAGTTGGGTTTGGACCAGAAGGTTCTCCATACAGTAATATAGCTGTGTTGCGGGGCTGTGAATGGTATGCTGAAAAACACAGATAATGCTGTGAACACTGAGGGGTGAACTGGGAGGAAAATGATTTCACTGTGAACCACGGGACTGACTTTTCAGTTCCTGCTGCACTCTCAGGTTTGCTGGCCAGTCTTGAATGAGTGCTTTCTCCAGGCAGTTGGACGCAGAAGTGCAGATGTGGGAATGCTGGGCATTGCAGAGCTGAACTTTGAAAATCTGGTTCCTAAAATGGAATTTGTGAGAAGATTTAGATACTTAAAATTATCATTTGTAACGGTATTTTAGTGCCATTGTAAAGCGAGAAGAAAAATGGGAATTATGCTACTAGCTAATTCTAAAGGCTGATTTGTACTCTTTTAAGCTCAAAATTTCTAGAATATCTGATTCTGCACTGCAGGATAGTCTGTGTTTAATTAACATTCACAGGCTGGAATCAGTCTGGTATGTTCCAACACTTCCTTCTGCAGATGGAGGTGCAGTTGCTCTTTTCTTTTTGAACAACAGAAGACATTGGTCTGTGTGTATTGAGTAGAAGTTATTTCTAGGGATGCATGTTAGCACGATGAGGTCATTGGTCCCCTTTGCAGACAGGAGTATCTACTGAGAGAATGTTGATCGGGTGTAGGCATTGGAACGGTGCCACCTGACCATCCCTGCCAACACAGAGTTATGCTTCTGTGTGTAGCCAGAACTTAAGTTGCTGTAGATTAATTTTTTTTACTAATGAGAATATGTCAAAGGGTTTTGACCATCCCTCCATCTGCACCTAAGCATTCCTGCTGAAATACCAGTTTCAATATTTTGCTTCTTTTTGTGGCTTTATCTCCTTTATCTTTCTGTGCTTCCATCCATTTGCCTCATGTTCATTGTCTGTGATATTAGCTCCTCTAAATACCACCTTCCTGTGAAAATTACATTGCTGTAATTGTATACCCTGTGCAGCAGTAAGTGACAAAATGTTGTGACTTTTCAAATAGAAGGGGATATTGTTTGCAGCAAAATTTCAAGGCAAAATCAGGAAGAAAATTTACAGTACAAAATAAGCACAGGTTTAATTCCTATTGTAAGCTCTTTGCACTTGTAAATTTTCTTGCATGTTTTTAAGGCATGAGGTACTTTGGTGGCTGAACTGTACTAGACAGAGTAATCTGCAATATCTAAAACATTCTTCCTGGATATTATTGCTCTCCCATAGACCTGGGTCCTGCTGACCTTCTGTTCATAGAGGTCTAGGTTTATGTTCTTCCCAAGACCCAGAGGAGGAGAACTAGTTGTCTCCTTCTACTTAACAATCTTACAAGCTTTAAGTCATCGATGTGCCAAAAAGAACACAGACCTGGAGAAGTAAAGAAGCAAGATATCTTGCCTGGGGCAGAAGAGAGGCAGGGTGAAATCTGAGATTCATGCTAGAAAACCTAATAGTTTCCTTCATTGTCTGATGCTGGTAGACATTGTTATGCTTGTCTTCATTTGTGTGAGTTTTAGCTATTCTTAGGACGTTACGTGAAGATTTGTTTGCACATGTTTGAGTTGTTCTGCAGTGAGTGCTTTGTATGATGATCAAGGTTTGGCTGAGATCTAATTTAGTTCTGAAACTTGTGTTAGTGGTGGAGAAGCAGGTGCAGTAAAGTCTTAGATACACAACTTAGCTGATGATTATTACTATGCTAAATAGGTTCTTCTGTCTGCTACAGCACAAACAGCAGGTATTAATTTTGGTGATGAAGCTTACTGAGTTTAAACAATTTTAAAACAGAAAGGCATTTCAGTAACTCTCAGCTATATAACATCTGCATGCCCAACATTTCACTTGTAAATGTATCCTCCTTCTGTTATATATTCTGTTTATATATTACTGCTTAACGCTAGCTGCTTACACCAGGGCTGGTGGAAGTTATGCTAATTGAGACAGTGGGATAAAGTAAAAGGTAGCATGGAAAGGACCTGAAACAGTCATTTATGCTTGTGTCTACGCATCATTACGGGCTTTGACTGGCTCAAGATGCAGGAGCCTTTAGCCTAAATGCAGCACAACTCGTTCCTCATTGATTTGTTTTGTCCTCACTTCCTTTTGAAAGCCTTTTCTGACCTTTTCTTCATTCACAGGAAGAGTCACAGAACAGCTCCATTGCATTTCTCTTTTGCCCATTCTCTCTATTGCAATCCAGGAAAAAAAGGAAGGACGACTGCTTAGAGTCCCGCTAGACTCTGTCATTTGGTATGGTGCAGGGAAAAGAGGGTGCTTCTCAAAGCTACACGCTCCAGGGAATATAGTCCATAGCAAACCTGGATGCATGTGCATAAGTTACAGCATTCTTGGACACAGACATTGTGGTTTTGTCAAGATTTAATGCTGTCACGCATTTTTAAATTAACATTAGTTCTTTTGAGCCTAGCCCTGCTCATGACCAGTCATACCACAGCTCTTATCCCTGAGAGGCTTGCCACATTTCAGTGAGTCACTTCTGAACTGTTTCTTAGCCCTTTCAGTTTGACTGGATTTGCCTTTGCTTTATGTCACTGTGACCATCAGCAATACTGTTTCAGTTCCATGTGGCATCAGGTGAAAAAACTCTTAACAGTAACTGATGAATAATTAAGATTAGGGAAGATATACTGATATCCCAGTACATAATAGTAGACTTTTAAAAGCCCTGGTAGTTATATCAGACTAACATCAAAGCTCTTATTTTTCTACCTGCTCTGCAGCTGAATATTAGTAGTTTACTAGCTATTAAAAAAAAATAATCTGGGTTAATTTCATTCTGTTCAGAAAAAATAGTAAAAGTCTGTTATTTCCTCTCCTGAAACACCACGTCTATTAGCTCACTACTAAACAGTAAGATAATTGAATGAATCCCCTCTTTTCTTAACTAATAGTAGGCTTGTGATCCCCAGTCACTGCAGCTAATGCAGCATTCGCTGTTTGTATCTAGTCAGTCAATTCCCTCTAACCTTTAACCTGATTCCCACCTTGTTTGAAAAGATAAAATTATGCTCTTATTAACTTGAGGGGCAATTAATTGTTGTAAATGTCTCCAAACAACATTGAGCCTCTGAGGAAGACTGAGCAAACAAAAAAAGTAGTCTGTGGGGCTGTAGCATGGAGAAGCACTGTCTTTTAGTTGCACTGAAACCTGGCACTGGCAGTGTTAAGGGCAGTGCAAGAGAAGAATTCTTCCAGAAATAGATGTTCAACTGCACTTGGAAATACATCTCTTTCTTTAGTTGTCTTTAAAACATCTGTTTTGTTACAGCAAGAAACTACAGGTATGTCATGATTTGATTTAGTGATGCTGGGGATATTGTTTTTGGGAAAAATTAAGATCTTGGCTGGTTTGCTGCTGCTTTAATCTGGCTGTTGGCAGTGTCTATAATTCTTTTTTTTTTAAAGAAAAGTTTGTCTTTTGGTTTGTTGGCGTTTTTTTGTTGCAAAAAGGTTACCCACCAGCTTTAGGATGAAAATGCTGTCTCTGGAGTCAGTGACCCTTTTATACTCTTCTGGTCTTGTTTGCAGTCTGCCACATCCAATACTTCCCCGGTCAGACAGGTCATTGCAATGGTTCTAAATTCCTTTCTTTTCACCATCTAATACCCAGACTTTTTTCTTCTTTTTTTTTTTTTTTTTTTTTTTTTTTCTTTTTCCTCCTTTCTGCCTGTCTTGTACCTATGAGCTTGTGCCATGCATCTGCATTGGCAGAAAATGAACTGTCTTCCCTTTTTTCAGGTAGTAACAGGAAAGGGGAAGATGGCTCAGTTCTGGCTGTTCAGGGTGCTGGGAGGAACTGCAGGAGCTTCATTGCTTCTCTTTGTCCCACAGTCAAGTAAAAGAGGTTGTTTCCATCGGCATTTCAGAGGTTCTGAGTGATGCCAGGCTCTCTCCTGCCTCACCCCTGAGTACTCTCGCATGCTTACCAAGCTGAACAAGTGCTTGTTTTTATTCATGCTGAAGACCTGAACTGTTGTACTTACCATATGATGGTGGTTTGCAGGATTCAACAAGGATTTGGAAAAGCTAAAGCTGGAAAAAAACAGTCTTGTCAATAAATGTGCTCTCCAGGGCACTGCAGCTCGGTTGCCATCTCTGCCCTCTGCTGTGGCCCACGGTTGTCCGGCATATCTGACACTCCTAAATTCATGCAGGTTTCTCTCTCAGCTTTTTTATCCACATTGCAGAGGCAGTCAACATCGAGTTTGAGATGTCAGGCTGGCTGGCTCCTCTCCAGGCTGCGGCTGCTGCTGTGCTGGAGCTTTTCCCTGGGGAAAAAACCCATGATCCCACAGGGGTGGCACCGGGCATGGCAGCAGCTCCGGGCAGCCTCTGCCGCCAGCACCCCAGTGCACACCCAGTACAAAAGCAAACTAAGCTGTGAGCAGGTTTGTGTTACCACTGACCAGCTCTAGTCCCAAATGGAACAGCTGACTCCTACTAGAAAGTGTCCCTGAAATATACACAGGCAGTTAAAGGCCAAGCTTGTTGTTTGTTCTTGTTCTCCTTCTCCCCTCCAAGCTACTCTGACAGCCTTTTTTGAAGCCTGCCATTGATGATATGACTACAGACTTATCAAATCAATTGATGTTAACAAGTGTTTGCTTGTCACTTAAACAAAATACTATTGACAGATTGACAAACATTGCTCTAGAAAAAATATTCTATATCGACATCTGTTAACTCATATCCAGGGAATAATTCATATCAAACATGCACACAACTTAATTTGGTTTGTTCCTTTAGCTATTTCTTAGTCCATATTCAAATTATCATTTTATTAATATGGAATAAGCATTCTTATGCCTGTCAGTTTGCTTTGCCTGTTTGCTTCTGTCACATACATCTCCCTGTACGCCTCAGTGATGAGAAAAGCAATGGCACTGATGTGCCTTGCCATTAAGCTGTGTGTGAAGCCAAGGTCTTGGGGCTTCTATTTTCTGGGCATCTAAGAAAGCGAACACAATTCTGAAAGACGGTATCATTAAATCATAATTTTGCAATTCACTTATTTTCAGTTGTGCTTGGTGTGAAAGTAATACAGTTTATTCATTCTTATTATATAAGACAGTTTTATCACCAGTTTATCCTTTTGGCTTGAGGGATTTTTAGTATTAGTTTTCCTAACATTGCAGTCTGTTATGTGGCAACAGAAGGGATAACGTTAAACTAAGAGGAAAGATTCGGGACACTCTTTTCTCAGATTTCAGAAATAAAAATAAGGTTGCCTTGTATAATTTATTTGGTCTTTATTTTGGGTGAATTAATTCAGAATTGGGTGAGCTAGTTCAGTTAAGACAGTTCAGAAAGTCTGCAAACATTCCGGCCATTTGGAGTGCAGTAACTATATCAGTGTGTTACTGGACTGTTTGCTCTCACTCTGCAACTTTAAACAAGGGCCTGCTCCCAGTTTTAACAGGAAAAGACTTTTCAGTGTGGTTTCTAAATCGGTTTGACTATATAGCTGAGGGTTTTGTCCTGGAAGTTGTGCAAAAATCTCTTATCCAGTGAGTCTGTGCCTGGTGTTTGACTGTTGGGTTACAAGCTTGAGCCAAAAAGGGGGTTTTGGCAAGTGAGTTTCTTAGGAGTTGCCAGGTGCCTGTTCTGTTCCCAACCAGTTATTCCCTGCATCCTGCCCGCTGAGGCATCGTTTCAAACAGTCTGGGAGAACAGAGAGTGGAAGAAGAAAAGGGGAATGTTGTCGCATGATGTTCCTGATTCAGGGTTGGGCACTGAGACATTATAATCACATCAAATAAAAATAATGCTGTCAGCCGAGCTGTGAGCGCAGGCAGTTTGCACAGCTATTTAATGGGATCTGCAGAATGTCTGTTGCGGTACTAGTCATGCAAATCAGTCAAGCCTATCAAGTGTCTTGACTAAGAGGAAGAGAACATGAAAGGCAACATCCAGAAAGAAAGAACCTACTGTGGTTTTTTTCTAGGGCTGCCTTTACCCTTTGATGAGAATGGTTTTTATTGCTGTTAGTCCTGGAATTTTTATGTGGAGTGAGAGGAGGATGCTTCTGAAGGTGGGAAGGGGACTTTTAAGCTTTAAAAGTCATAAATAAAAAATATGTGTAAAGGTTTCAAAAATAATAATAATAAAAACCACTGAATGGCCACACTTGCTGTGATGGTAAGGTTTATCTAGTCAGAGCATAGGCTGGTTGTGGAGAGTTCATCATACATTTTCTGTATTTAACAGACTAATTGTCAGTAGTAGGTTTATCAGTGTTGCAATGATGTGAAACCACAAATCAGTAGGATCAGTTAACCTTCTCTATCACACATGCAGCCTATGTGAGCATGTGTACAATGGTGAAGAAAAAAAATTGATATGTAAATAGTGTTCAGTTATGGACATAGTGTTAGCACTGGATTTGTTTGAATTGTGAGATTGCATGTCATTTTAGATAATGCAGAGGAACCCTATTCTTACATAGTCATTAGAAATCTTTTTGCTTTCTCATTCAAATATCACACACCCTTTACACACTTCATTACCCAGCTCTTCTTTACACAGCATGAAAAGTGTTTATGCCTTGTGTGTTTTCCTGATTCACACAAGAGGGTGAAGCATCATATGCTGTTTTGAGTACTCTAAAAGCTGTAGTTGAGTTACTGTAGTGAAAAATACCTGTGTGATAGTATACTGTTCCATGAGTGCTAACTGCTTGGTCCAGTGCTCACACCTCTGCTCAGCCTTTATAGCTCCAGCTGGGTATCTGAAGATGGCAGCACTTGAATTTAGTGGATGCTTTTGAAAGTTCAGGCTTTGACTGCTCTGTTTTCCCCCCTCTGTGTGAACTGCGGGTCATAATACTCATCTACTACTACTGTTGACTGCTGTCAACACTGATCAAAAATTATATAGTCCATTAAAGAAATCAAATGCTATGGAAATGATAAGTTATCGATGCTCCTTTACTGCTTATTACAAAGCCCCATCCTACTGGCAGTATTGTACTTGGCATTGTTTTCATAGAAGTGAAATATTAATTTTTTAAAAAGAAAGTCATAATCAATATACCTATTGGTTTTGTCATGCAGTTTTGACATTTGTGTAAGATGATGCCTAATCAATTACTGAAGTATACCACAGAGGTTTTGGAAGCTGGATCTTTCCCTGTCATCTTACTATTCTCTCCTAATAGCATGTAGAGAGCCCTTTTTGCCTTGGGGATGTGTAAACACATAGGGAGAGACCTTTTCTCTCATTGAAAATATACAAAAGAATCAAGGGTTGAAAGAGGAAATAGACACAAAAGGTGAAGGAAACCTTCAGTTAACCTGGGTGCTTTGCCAGGTGTTGCAGGTCAGTGTCTGCCTTGGTAAGGCAAGAAGTGGTAAGGTTTAAATGCAGCAAAGAAATTTAGTATAACCATTCTGAAAATAGTCCATTAAAAAAGGTAGCTCAGCCCTACAGCAGTTTATTTTAGGAACTTACAGGCTATCCAGCAATGCAAGTTAAAAACTAGTTAAACATTTACCCAGCGTGTTTCAGGAAGAGCTGATCCTGCCTTGGGGCTAATGAATGCACCTCTTTCAGAGAACAGCCCTAAACCTAAAGCTGTGATTAGTAATTTTATATGGGCAAATAATGCCTTGGCTTTCAACATTTCAGAGTACTATCACAGGATGACAGTTTGTAGAGGCAGAAAAGACCTATTAGAGCACAGAAACATCTTGTAAAGCTGGGGAAAGTTGACAAAGCATATTGTTTTTTCTGCCTCAGAAATTTGTACAAATACTTTCTTTAACCAAGGGTATTGGAGAGCTCATAGGTTTTATAGATACTGTAGGATTTGAGTTTATAGCAGCAGTTTAGGAGTTTTCCCACATTTTTATTAGTCCTTCATTGGTAAGAAAATATAGGCTAATAGAATTTTAACAAGGGTTTCTTCTAATGTGTCTTTGCAGTTTTGCAAGAATTAATGTGAAATGACTAGTCATCTTTTAGAGCACTTAAAAGTATTGAAAAGACATTCTTTCATTTCACTGAAGCATTTTTAAAGACTGATAGCATATTGCCAATATTTATGAAAATGTGAAGACAATTATGCATTTTAAATGCATAATTAAATTGTCTTGATTTATAATCAAGAATAATGTATTTTTCAAGAGCATGTGTAGTATTGAGTCCTAAGTAATTGATATGTAAATATACTTCAACATGAGTCTGCCATTATTTATAGGCACTGACAAGTTGAATGCCTTCTGGCATTTTAAAGTTCGCTATAATGAATCTTAAAAACTGGATATGAAAATAAACTTACTAAGCAAGAGGAAAACTTGCAGAGATTCTGTAATCACCTCCTTTGTGGCAGAATAAGGGAAAATCACAAATGTTTCCTTAGGAGGTAAATACTGAAAATCTTGTGGAAGAACCACAATAAAAATTGAGCTGTTTGGATTTGATGTTTGTGCGACAATTTGAAATGTTTGTGTGCCAGTTACCCTCTCTGTAGTGGAATCCCATCTAAAACGGGGACAGAAGAGCAATTGTTTCCATTTTCTCAGAAGAGAGTCTGCCTCACCCTCTTGACACAGTGGCTGTGTGGTCAAGGCTTGTTGCATATTCCAGCATGTTTGGTGGTAAATTTGGGTAACGAGCAAAGTAATAAAGGATTTTTTTTATTGGCTTCTCTGATCATTAGTCCTTGGGACTGTACAATCTGGACTTTTCTGAGGTATCCACTGCTGGGCCAGTATGGCTGAGCCTGCAGTGGGAAGCATGTAAGAGAAGCACATAGTAATTATTATGGGGTAGCACATCTCTTATAATGTGGTCATAGTGTGGTATCACTATCTCACTCCAAACCAGGGCCTAAAATGATGGGTGATGGATACAGGCAGTAAGTATCCATTTTGAAAACCTTGCCAGCACCACCTCTAAGTGCCAAATGCCTGATGTCATATCCAGGGCGCACAACACAATGTGCAGTTATGTTGGTGTATCTTAGTATTCCTAGTAAAAGGAAATGCCATGCATAATACAGCAGAAAAGTGTTTAATCCTTTACTGTACTTTACAAATTGATTACATTTTGAAAATTTATATGACTCATTTTACAATTAGTAAAGGTAAAAAGGGAAGATATTTTAGAAATCTCAAGTTGGCAATTCATCTTGGTGAGATGAGTAATTTGTTATGAATCTATTTATAGATCATCAGTCTAGCATACTTACAGGAGAATGAAAGACAAATCATTTGATAATATAGGTAGGAAATAGTATATTAAAAAAAAAAAAAAAGTTGTAGGTATCCTTACTTAAACTTTTCTGTAGAGAAAATTGCATTTTAATATTATTTATAAGTGGTTTGAGGTGTTATGTCTAGGAAAGTATGTTTTCTTTCCATCAAAATGAAGACATTTAGCCACCTTACCTCCATCTTTTCCTGATACAAACAGGCCTAGATTATGAATTGTGTATTTCCAGTAGGTGCCATTAGTACTGGGCAAGCCAAGCTGCTCTTCTGACAGTGAAATGACTATCAACTGGGTTTACTTACAATTTCAGAAGCACCCTTGACGGGTGGAGCACAGGTAGTTGGAGCATAGGTTAGCTGAAGACTAAGACTCAATTTTGGGGAAAAGACTGGTGAAACATGACAAACTTAATAAGCATTTTCCCATCATAAAGTTATATTTTAAAGACAGAAGATTAAAGGGCCTTGATAATCTTGAAATCTTGATAAGATTTTTGATGTAAAGGTGTGTGTATACTTTTAAAAAAAAAAGGGGGGGGAATTTTAAGCAGTTTTTAAAAATGAACTTTATGTCTCTAAGCTGAAAAAGTGCAGTGTCAGGTTCAGCAATATGGTTATTGGGGGAGAGAATTGCATGAAAAAATATAGACGTTACGCTTGTCTCTGCTGTGACACTTGTGCTCTGGTTTGCATCCTAATATAGGAAATAGATTATGATAGGTGATCTTGTTCTAACCTATTATTATTAAACCCATATGCCATCTGAAATGACTGGCACAGTGATGTGATTGAGAATAATATGCAGGTCTGGCAAATATGTAAATTCATTGGCATCTTTTTAAGAAAAGGAACTTTAGAACATCCTCTCATTTCTATGGAAATGACATTTTGAGGTGCAGTGTATCTTCTGATATTTTCTGTATTCCACTGTAGGTGCTTTATTTTTTGCCTTTTTCCCCCCGTTTTGGTTTGTTTGGGGTTTTTTAAGTGTTGAGGTAGAGAAATATGTTTTTCTAAAGTATGTGAACTTTGGGGTTTGGAGCAGGTTACATTCTGTCCTTCCAGTCAGCAGAATGTATTTAATTTATACTTGAATAAGAAAAATATTTCTTGGCCTGTGTTCATCCATTCATTTGCATAACTGAGCAGAGGATGATGAAAAAGCTTTGGAAGAGACAAAAATTATTTGAAATATGGCTTAATAAAGGAGGGAAAAGCTATTTCTTTCCCTTGAATCTCTGTTTTGTTTCAGGTAGGACTGAATTATTCCACAACTTCATTATTCATGCTCCAATTCAACAAGATATTCAAACCTGTTTCAAGTTTTAATATTTTATTATCTATTATTCTGAGTGGATGGGTAAAGCTGAAATAAATGAGCCAATTCACTTTTAAAGCTTGTCGTGTACTTAAATACTTGGCAAATCAAGTCCACATCTACCACAAATGAGTAGTTCTTACTCTTGTTCCTAGAGGTTCAGTTTAATCTTCTTAATGGAAAAACTATCTCATTATGGGAAGATGAAAATTAGTCCTATTTCTCAATAGCTGTTGTCTGTGTTGCACCTTTCAAAATTTTGTCATACGAGGCAGTCTCTCACATCAGGTGTTTTCTTTAGTGTAGTGTGAAATGTGGAGAGCCTGTCTCTTTTAGTGCTCATACTTTAAACAGCAATCTGCAGAAAGCGTGAGTTATTCTATCTCCCAGTGCCCAGTTCTTTTATGTATGTAGCTGGGGCCGGGGGTGCAGGCGGGTGAAGGAATAGAAGGAATATTCCAAACAGACTCTGTGGACATGTAACCACGGTTCCTTCAGTTGCACAGGAGTTCAGCTGATTTTGAAGGCTTCAATATTCATGTTACCAACTGTGACTGGGGGATAGTGGTGCATAGAGTCAGTGTAAAGCAGCATGAGGGTGTAAAGGATGAGGTCTACAAGGTCCACTTAGTCAAAACCTGGGAAAAACTTGGGAATGTCTGGGCAAATGTGTTGGATTTTGTGATTATCACACTGTTACCTTCGTATACCAGACTTGAACTTCAGAAAAAACATTGTGCTATTTATATCAGGTACAGTGAACACATCTCATTCACTCAGTCTCTCAGTGACTTTGGCTTGAATTAAATGTATAGCCCTGAGCTTAATTAACTTTTTGAATTTTCTTTAGAATTCTAGCTAATACCTTTGAGGAGGGAAATAGTTTCCCTGTGGGTTTTCTGTTCATTTAGTTTTAAAACTTTTCTCTGTCTTAAAAATCCGCATTTGTTTTGCGCTCCCAAACACCGCAGCAGATTCTGGCCTAACTCTGGTGAATAGAAAGCAGGAAATTTTCATTCCTTCATATTTCCCCTCCTTTTGTAGCAACTTGGAGGATGTTACTCCTCTGTCCCCTTTATTCAACAGAATCCAGCCTTCATTTGCTATGTGCATACCTACTAAAGCACTGGAGGGGAAACTAATCTTAAATACAGGTGTTTAAGAAATGCATTACCTCTCCATTATTAAAATGACAATATGGATTCTTTTAGAAAATGTGGACAGAAAGTCTAGTGAAAACTGAAATGAGTAATTCGGCCTCCTACCACATGGATTGATTAATTCCTACAAATCTATAAGGAAAATTAGATGTTCTTTCTTTATTTGGGTAAAGTGTACTTAGGAATGAGCTGGTTAAGGTTGCATACCTCAGTCTGGTGCTTGTCCTTCTCACTGCATTACAGGGGAGCTGCCCCGGTGCTGAGTGCCCGAGGAAGGGCTTGCTTGAGGGAGAAGGCAGCAGGTAGCCATGGGGGCCAGAAGCTACCAACTTGGCTACTGCTGTCTTTTGTTACTAAGCTGAGATCCTGTATAGGCCTTGCTCATCAAGAGAAAAGTGCATCCCGATTCCCAAGCATTTTGCTGTGGGTCCTGATTCCCAAGCTTTTTCCTAAGTCTATTGTAAAGCAGAACACAGATGGAAAGCTATTTTTTTTGCAGCCATAACATCATAGATTCATTCAGGTTGGAAAAGACCTTTGAGTTCATCAAGTCCAACTGCTAACCCAGGACTGCCAAGCCACCACTAACCCATGTCCCTGAGCACCGCATCTATATGTTTTTTTAAACACCCTCAAGGTGGTGATTCCACCACCTCCCTGGGCAGCCTGGTGTGCTTCACCACCCTTTCAGTGAAGATATTTTTCCTAATATCCAGTGCTAGTACCTACTTGATAACAGAAGCTGTCACTTTAATTGAAGGGTTATAGTTGAAAATCCGAGATTCTTTTAATTTGAACTGTTGATTTTTCTTTGGGTTGGTGAAGACCACATGTTTCTGCGAAGGAAGCGGAAAGATTAATGAAAAAAACCTGAAGACTTAGATTTTAATATTTTTTTTTTTAATGGAAAAATGTTCAACCATTTTGAGCCAAATGTCTTTGAAGATTCCACCTAAAAGAAAATAAGTGCCTGTGTGTGGCAAGACAGGTGGATAATGTCTGACCAAGTAGATTTTGCTGAAACTTCAAAATTATTCAAAGGTTTTCAGCAGAAAAAAGGTAAAAATTTTTAAGATTTTTTTTTCCAGACAATTAAAGGAGTTAAACAAGAATAAGGTAGCTTTACTTGTTGCAAATTGTTGTATAATTTGTTCTGTTTGCAGAGTGGAGCAGGTATTGCATTATTTCAGATATTCCTAGCCAACAGTTTAAAAACTTTCACTGCTTATACAACACCATTTTCACCTTGAATTTTCTGCTATGGCTTAAATATATCTTTTTCTGTTCTTTTTTGCTTATATACATATTTTACTCATCAAACAAGTAGGGAAAGAAGAACTATTTTTTTTCTTAATTTTATACACGCTCTTTGCTTAAGTGAAGTGTAAATGGCAATGCCTATGTGTGAGTATCTGCATATGTGTATACGATTGCTGCTGTTGTGTGTACGTTTGCACAACCTTTTTTGTATGCAGTGTTGGGTGTTGCTGTACTTCAGAAACCATTTCTAATTATTTAAGGGTAAGCCTGAGCAACCAAGAGAGCTGGAGAGCACCAGATGTTCGTTCCTCGTGAGTGCGGGGGGAAGGAGCGCTCTGTTGCTGCTAGCAAACCGCTCGGTGCAGAGGAGCAGCCAGCTGTAGCTGTGGTGGCAGAGCACTGCCTTCCTCCCACCAAGAACCACTGAAGGGCCTCAGCGTGAGCCACGCAGCAGTCCTGCCTCCACTGCCATAAAATTGCCTTTCTGAGTGGATGACATTCGGGCTGACCGTGGAAGCCAGTATTCACTTCACCAGAAAAGGGAATGAAATCTCTGTTGTGCCAGCTTGGCCAGGTCAGCAGTGCTTACAGGCAGGCTCCAGCTGAGAAGGTCATTAAGCAAAAGTAGACGTAGTCCTTTGACAGAGTAATGCCAACTTTCTGATTAAGGCAGAAGCCTTCGTGCAAACTATGGACGGCTCTTGTGCATGGTAGATTTGGAATTAATAGTGGGGAATAAAACAGGGGAAAAGAATATTCTCATTAAGAAAATAGATTACATACATGCTTGTGTGGTGTAGACAAGATTAAAACTTGAAAATGCTGAGGATCCCTTTTTTTTCTTAACTAAATCTTGATTAAGCCAACCTCCCAGAATACTCTTCTAGGCCTGTAACTACAAAAAAAAAAAAAAAAAAAAAAAAAAGAAAAATCAATTATTGGGTAGAAATGAATGAATGTGCAGAGTCAATATTTTATAGCGGGTGGTGAAAGTTGAATGCCTGATGCCCAGCAAATCATTTGATTTAAAGGTTTGGGACTGCAGTGCTGGACTTCTCATTGAAGAAATATAAAAGAGCAAATTGCTATTTGGTGGAAAGTCACAGAAACTTTATCAGAATTGTTTAGTTCCTGCTGCTCCCTGGAGGTTTTCCTCTTCAACCATTGATTAAGGATGTGCTCTCTGAATTGTGAAGGATTTGTCTTTAATCAAACTTCCATGGGGCCCTACACAGTTGTGTTGGTGGGTTTCTGTGTATTACTTAGAGAGAATCTCAAATACATTGTCATTTTCACTTAGTCATGCAAACTGCTGAAGTAATTGAACTGAAAAGATAAAATAAAAGCAATTTAAGCAAAGGTGGTCCCTGGATTTCAGCAGCATTCACTTAACTCCCTTAAAAATGCTAAAAGTCTATTGAACTTCAGTAAGAAAAGCAGATGGGTTCAGCCTTCCCCCGTGCTGGAGGAACAGGTTCTACCTTACTGACCACTGCAGGTTTAGGCTTTTTATCGATGAACTTCCTTCCTCCACTGTAGTATCATTCTTGTCATTCTCTTCTGTCAAGGAATCAGGTCTGTGGCAGTTTTAGTGTATCAAAGAGAGTACTCCACCAAAGGAGGGCTGCACCCTCCTTTTCTCTCCATTTGCACCAACGCTCATCTGACACCGCAGTGAAAAAGCTCACGGAGCTACATTGGCAGAAGACCAAACCTGCAGAAAAAGAAGCAGACTGGCTTCCTGAACGGGCTCATTAGTAGGTCAGATGAGTAGTTCCTAGAGGACAGTGCTGGTCTAGATTAGCTTTAGTCCTTCTCACCTACTGTAGATCTTTGTGCCAGATGCTCATGTGTGTTCTTGTACTTTGCAATGCTTCCATCTTTGAATGTTCCTATCAAATTCAGTGAAACTACTTTCTGGTCATAGGTTGTTCTGTATAATCTTCTCCAAAAGTAAGCTGCTTAATAATTTGATATTGATGATGAGGGCAATGATTGATATATAAAAATTAGCTAGTGTTAAGCTGCCAAGCAAAAAAAAAAAACCAAAAAAATGCAGCCATTGCTGGCCTATGATTAGATTTGAGCTCTTATTTGAACAGGCTTTCTTTCTTCATTTCATTAATCGCAGGTAGTCTGTGTACTGAGAGTTTTGACTCAGATCCAAGAAAAAATTGATTTGTGTGTGTGTGAATGTATTTACATATTTAATGTAAAAAAAAAAAATATAATTAGGCATTAAATCTGAAGAGAGATTTTCTGCGATTCACTCAAATTAGTGATCAAATGTACTCTTCCACCTTTCATTTGACACCTAACTTGATATTTTGTTTGTTTGTTAGTCTTGCTGGGTTCAGTCAGTGTATTTTACCATAGAGCACTCTGTAGAGCTCACAAGCAAAAGCCAGTCACCGGACTTGTGTTATTTGTAGTTTATCTTTTAAAACCAAAGGAGCGACTTTGACACCATTTTGACTGCAATTGAAACTGGTATTAGTGGCATGCTGGTATTGGTGCTGCTGCTGTGTACGGTGAGAGGTCTTAGTGCTTAAGTTGAGCAATACCAAGATCAGATTGTCCCAGCAAGCCCAGAAGAGCAACTCTGCTGTTGAATTCTCAGGTGCAGAATCTTGGTCTATAAATCAAATCTTGTCTAGCTGTAATGCCAACATATTGGACAAAATCTTAGCCCTATTGTTTAATTTAATTACACAGTAGATAAAGAGCATGAAGTACTTTCATGTTATTTAGGAAATTGTGATCGTGACTACTAAATATCTTGTATTATTCCCTGAACTTGGTATGGTGCTAATTGTTTATCACTCACAGAGTTCCTCATTTTCCCACTTCTTACAGTCAATGGTTCTGTAAGACCCCAAGAGAAGTCACAATACCACGCTCAACAGAGGAAGATGCTATTTATCAGAAATAAGGGGAACTTGGAACAGAGCTAAAAGGGGCTGTTAAGTTGGGTTTTTTCTTCCTTTGAGAGGAGTGCTGTGAACATGGGGTTTGTCCTCTCTTAAGAAAAACTTCTTAGTGAAAATAATTTCATTATCTCAGTTCTTTCTGGTTTTTTATATACTTTTATCAGCTGATTTGCTCAAAAGAAAATGTCTGAAATGAATCAGTATAATATAAAAGAAAACACTGTTTTGGTCTGTTCTTCTTTCCCCAGCTGTGTTGTATGTACTAATGCAATTTTTGGTTGCTTTGGGGAACTGTATTTGCGGGAAGTGGGAAATTGTTTTGGAAGTCAAATATTCCACTCCCTTTGAGCACTGGGGAGGAGGGGTTGGTTGGGATTTTTTTTTTTTTAAAGCATTTAAAAACATTTCAGGGCAGAACAGCTCTAGAGGCTTTAAGTACAGCACTGATTGCCCTGTCAATCAGGGTGCTGAGGAACTGGGAACTTCACAGATTGATGCTTGACAGAATAATTAGAAAACTGTCACTTGAAGTAACCACTCTGGTGTTCCCTAAAGATATGTGCCCGTGCCAAATGTGTGCTGTCCAAATCTAGAGGTTAAATGTTCAGTAAGACAAAACATAGCATGTCACCAGAGAAAATTACTTCCAACATGCTGTCGAAGTGATGCTCCTCAAGCCCCTAAACAGTGACTACATAGTTTATTGAGCTTACCTGCTTTGATCCTGCTTGTGTATTCAGGAGCTTTTCAGCCCTGAACTAGGGATTTTAACTTAGTAATGCACTGAGGCATTTTCTAACACTTAGATAACAGGGGGTCTTGAAGGGTTTGAGGCAAAAGCACTTAAAGCTGTAACAATGTCTTCCAATTCTGGAAGGGTTTTACTGCAATTCTCTGAGTGTTTTTGAGTACCCTTCATTAAAGTAAATGGAGGCAGGTAGTATCACGTGCTTCTTCCTTAATCCTTAGCCCATAAGGAAACATGGATGTATTTTTCTGGTTTGGTTTGGAAACTGCTCTGAGGAGTGCAGGACAGGGGCTGTGACATTTGTAGCTTTGGTTTTCATTGATGTTAGTGCTGTGTTGTCTGGGGTGGGGGGGACTGGCATATCAAAGAAATTAGATTTGTTCTGGGAAAAGTTGTTCTCAGTTTTTCGGGGTCAGTTCTGGGGTCTCAAGCTAGAAAGAGCCAACAAAGATCTCCAGGAAGGAATTTTTGTGGAAGAAAGCTGTGTTCGTTCCTGTTAGTGGTGCTGTTGTTCCCATCTCTGCCTCTATGGAGTTAAAAAAATCTGATGTCAAAGCAGTTTCTGCAACTTGAATCTGCGTACCTATTGCTTCATAGTAGTGGGCCAGGAGCTGAGAAGTGATCAAGTACAATGTTTGTTTTCACCTAAATAGTTCAACGTGAAGATGTCAGGTACAGTTTCTATACGAGACAGTTCTCTGGAATGAACAGAATAGGTTTATTTTGTGCCAACCAGACTTGCATTATCATTGTGTTGGGGTTTGTCTGATTTGCAGCTTAGTTTATTTTAAGGTACAGTGGATTTTTTCAGAATTAGTATTTTTGCCTAAACTGGATCCTCTAAGTGGTAAACACAAAGGATAGTTTGAGGCTTGGAGACATGCGTTTTCCTATTGATTTCAACACTGTAGGAACATGTGCGTTATTTTGTCACTGTGATGCTTAAGTCCCTTCATAGATGAGGGCGGATTCCTGATCGCTTGTTGTCTGTAGGGCTGAGTCTTGAATCGTGCAATTCTCTTGACAGAGGAAAATCTGCTTGAGTAAGTTAGAATGAATGAGTTACGGACACTCAGGTTGCATTTCTCAACGCTTACTCTGGAGCTGCTGAGACTCTATTTGCAATAGATTTGTCAATCAGAAGTGTAAGTGTCTTTTCTTTGAACATTATAGATACTGAAGGTCAGTGCTTCTATGGATTTAACTGAGAATAATTTTCAAATTTCCTTTTTCAGAGTTATGGATGAAATTTCAAAACTGTCATAGGAAGAGAAAAGATTTATTTCCATGAGCAGTCAAGGTCTGATTCTCCTCTCAGTGAGATACTTCTATTAGTTATAAATCTCCCAGTACTGGAGTGTTAGTGGTGTTTTGCATTAATCTAACTAAAGTCAGATTGGGTCCTTAATAACTGTTCAGTTCTTTCTTGTGCAGAGCAAACTAAACTGATTTTTTTTTTTTTCTCCAGGTAGTGTATATATGTAGGTACGTACATGCACATATACAGTGTCTCAAGCAGTGCTCACGTAACTGCGTGCACTTTGAAGCCAAATGTTGCTTGCTGGCATTGTGACAGGGAATGCGGTGTCTGTTTTCATAAACTGTAGATTCCTCTTTTCTTTTGTTTTCCAAATAGCATTTGTGACTGATTTTATAGCACTTTTACAGCTTCAGTTTTCCAGAAGGAAATAAAGTTGGGGCACCAAGAAATTACTAATTTAATAATAATTAATAATTATGAATAATAAGCCCTTTGGCGGAAGGCTGGGGCTCCAGCCACCTTGCTAACACAGCAGGGTTCCAATGGTCACAACAGCTCCGCAGCAACACTTCCTAGAAAATCTTAGCAGGAGGACAAGAGGAGATATCTCCTATCTTTCCAGAACATCTGGAGTAATTTTATTCAGATCAGAAAACCCATCAGGAATAGATGATACAGGGATGGTCCGGTTTTTGAGACTTAGGGTCAAAGGCAGATAACTTGCTGAGTGCAGGACTCCTTTCCTGCGTAAGATGGGATGCTAAGACAGAATCCTTCCTTTGGGAGTGTGTCTGAGAGGTCCAGATTGTACTGGGGTTGGAAATTTTTGAGATACTCTTCTTTCTCAGCAACTGACTGCCTGCAGAGTGGAGAGAAAAGATTTCTCCATAGGCTGGATACAGCACAGGGAAGCACTGGCTGTCCACTGGGTAAAGGCAGTTGGTGCAGCCACAGATATAACAGATGTTTCAGTACAGTTTGGTTTGTTGTTGTGTTTTTTTTTTTTTTTTTTTTTTACCCAAAAGCACCTTTCAGATTTCAAAATGGTATGTAAACGAACTTTTCACTGACACAACTTTTTGTGTGCTGCATCAGTGACAGAATTGTTTCTATAGAAACTGAATTCCTCAAAAGACCAACATCAAAAAGCTGAAACCAAATAAATGATGTGAAAAAAACCATGATGGTGCAGTTGCTATATCTTTATGATAATTGTCATTCATGGGGGAAAATCCACGTAGGACATTTGTATCTTTGACACCTGTAAGAGATGATGTTACTCCATGCTCACAGTAGTGAAACCTTTAGACTTTTCCACACTATCTCCTGTTAATTTTTATTCTTTTTTTTTTTTCTATCAGACATACCAGTTTTCCATGCATGCTCTGTACACGTTTTTGTCATAACAGTTTCAGGTAAACTTCCCTTATCTTGTTGCTATTCTCCAATCCAGTTTTTTAGCTCTATGGTACCTTTCCTACACTGAGGTAAAGTAAAAATATTTACTCTTTTTTCTTTTTCTCCTTATTAACATTTTTTTAAAAGAGGTGTTGATTTTTGATTGCATTTTGTAAGTATGTGAATAGGGAAAACTTTTATTTTCTAGCCTTTGAAACCATTCTCATGTAGGTTTTGATAAATTGGACCTGGCATAAATGCCTTCGTTTTCTTCCTCTGTAAAACTTCTGTGTCTGCATAAATCAGAGAGCATCAGAAATAGTGGAGGTGAAAGGGTTATAGGGAACTGCTGAAAAATTATACTCCCTGGGAAGAGGGGGCATGCTATTTTGAAGTGTATGAAAGGTGTAAACATGAGGGATGGAGTATAATTATTTAATCTTAGTAAAACTGGAACTAAACATTTTTAAAATACAAAGAGCAGTGAGTATCATCAAAAAAATTCCTAACAGCAAGAGCAATAGTGTAAGACTTTGATCCTGAAATGAGCTTGGTCTGTGCCCTTCCTAATGCAGGCGAGGAGTCTGCTGAGTAGGTTCTTCACTTACCCAGTCTGCATTTCTCTTTGCAAAATCCTGCCAAAAGGCACTTAATATCTAAAATAAATGGAGGCCATTTCTACTTAAAATTTTAAAAGGAAATAGGCTGAAAAAGGAAAGATATTTCATGGCCTGTCAAGAGAGTAAGTGGAACTCCTTATTAAGTGGTTTTTTGTTTTTTAATTAGCGGTCTTGTTGCATGCACAGAAGACGGCAGGTGGTAAGTGCTGTTTCTAGAGGCTGTGGCATAATTCCAGATTTGCATCTGATCACAGGATCTGGCTTCGAATGTGTTCTCTGCATAGGTCCAGACTTTTATAGGAATTACCTCTGCAGCTCCTCCCTCTTCCTCTGCATCTTCATCCTTTCCCGTACAGGAACCTGTATTCCTAACACCTTTTCATTCCTCCTTTACCAATTTTCCTTTTGGCTCTGGTGCTCAGGTTTGCGCTGGCACTTCCCAGTATGGAGCTTCATCCACCTCCCTGGTGGGAAGTGGTGACCACAAATATCGCTGGTGGAGGAAACGAGTCTTACTCTGAAAGATTAATAAGGAAGCAGGCGTGGTGGCATTTAATGCCAATGTCTGGGGGGGGGGTGAATGGGTGGTCCAGATCGAGCTGTGGGTTTTATGTTGTTTGTCTTCAGAGCTGTTGAAAACCTCAGCTCTGCTTGATACTGGGAATCAAATTTATTCAGTACTTGGGGGAAAAGTCAGTGTCAAAGGCTGAAGGGTCCCGAAGTGGCTTCTAGCAGGTCACAGACCTTGTCAGTCTTTGAGGCAGAACCATGTCATAGACTTGCCCAAGCTGTTTTCCTTTGACTCATTTGGGATTTTACCTTTTTTTGAGTTAATGTTTTGGAGTTAATCTATCAGTCTGTAGCTTTTATTGGCAGAAAGGAAGAGATAAATTTCTGTCTATGCTTATTAATTTTATATCACTACTTTTTCCTGGTCAACACACACCACTTTTCTGCCTTATCTTTAAAGCAAGATTTTTCAGTGCTGGAGTAAATTTTCTAATTGAATACATCCAGTTGGCATTCTAATAGCTTGTCAGTTTGCGCCTGTGTGACAGGTAGCCTTGTTGCCTTCACAACTAATGCTAGCTGGGTGCCAGTATAAATGAGTATGATAATAGTCTGATATTATGTCTAGTCTTTTTCTAAATGTAATGTCAACATTATTCTGAATCTGTTGTGGTGTTTTCCTCAAAGAAAATGATTCAGAAATAATGAAATCTTGCTTTGTTTGTCATATCTGTGGACACTGTACCCTACAAAGGATTTTTCTTTTCTTTTGAATGTCAGAGAATTCAAGTTGTGAACGCTTTGTAAATTAGCCAGAGTACAACAATAAGAATAGAATGTAAAACTTGATGTCCATTTGGAAGAATCAGAGAAAGGGAAATAAAAAGGCAAAGAAAGGCTGCCCTTTAAATGATTGATGGGCTGCCTAGATCACACACAGTTTAAATTAGACGCATTTGGATAATTGACCTTCTGAATGGATACAGATTAAATTTGATTGATGATGTCACTATTTGAATAAAGACTTCATTTTCTTGCTATTTTTGGGAGTTTATTCTGTTGGCATCCAAAGACAATTAAGCAAGTCCTTTACCACATATCATGACTTCCCAAAAGACTAGTAAATGGTTTGGAGGAAAGGCAATTTTTACATGCTGTGCCAGTTTGGTGTACAAAACTATGTTCAGGTGAACTCTGAATTCAGCAGACCCTTGGAAGAGAGATTTGTTGTTATTGTTTATGGAGCATTGAATAGAAACCTGGGCTGAAATCAAGGTCTCTTAGTCAGCATCGTACAGTAGAGCACTTCCTTTCCTTAAACAAAAAAAGAAAAGCAGGTCTCTGGAGGTGACAAGACTTTCCCAAGGTTACCCAACAGTCAGTTGCGGAGCCTCTGTTAGAAACCAGATTGTGTGGCCTTGAGTTGTGCAATGTCGCATCCCCTGGTGTGGTCTCCTGCTGCAGATGTCACTGGTGCTGAGTGGAGGGGGAGAGAACGGGTGTAAATATTTATATAGGTATCCAAGGTCAATGACATATTCAGCAGAACAGGGCAGTACTAGTAGTTCCTCCATGTCGTTTTTCCTGCAGCAGAAAGAAACTAACAAAAACTGTTCTCACTCAGATTTTTTTTCCTGCTGACATGCTGGCTGAAGAAGTTTTGGTATCAGCATTTTGTCAGGAAATTTACTCAGTTGACAAGAAAGGAGATGTTATTTATTAGTGTCCAAAACATATAAATGCAAATAAACTCAAATAAATACTATTGTTTTCTAAAGCTGAGTAGAATCTCTGTAAAATGAAGTCACTTTCATTTCATCTCATCTGTCTGCTTTGTTGAAATAGTGGCCTATGAAAAGAAAAAGGTTACTTTTTGAAATGTAATGTGCTGAAAATTTACAGGCTTGATGCTTAAGCAGTAATAAGTGAAGCATTAAGGCATTTCTTGGGGATTAATGACTGGCTGGGAGGAGTTGATGGCTTGAAGAATAGCTGAGGACCATTAACCTCCACTGGTCGTTAATCTTCAAAGGCTGCCTTGAATACTGAGGTCATTATTGCTATTAGAAAATAAATATTTGAGGAGGGGGAGAGAGGAAGTATCATACAGACTTCTAAAATACCTGATTCGAAAGGTTTGGTAGCTATCCTGTCTATCACATGTCATCCTAGGTGAACAGTCACAAATTATTAATCTACAGGGTTAATAATAGTTTTAAATTTCCACTGCTTGGGTTGCTTTTATTTTATTCCATAATTCAGGCTGAAAATTGCATAAACATCAGGATAAACAGCATTTCAGCAATGTGAACCTGAGGTATGTACAGCTGTGTGGTTAGAGAACAGGCCATGTAACAGTGCTTCTAACACTGTTTTCATGTTTAAGTGACATGTGGTGGCTGCCATTAAACATCCTCTGTTCTGCAGTCCCATTCCCTTCCTCGGCACGATGGGGACATGCTTGTGTCTCGTTTGCCCGTCAAGGGATGTACCTTCCGTTGTCTTCAGTGTTGAGCAGTAGTTTTCTCTGCAATTCTTGGCAGAATCGCATGGTGTAGCATTTTATTTCCTGCTAGTCAGATTGGCTTTATGGGTGGAAAGGCCTAGAAGTGGCTTTCCGTGTGTCTCAAAAGCAAATGAAAACCAAGCTGGCGGTAATGCCGCTGATCGCAGTTGCTGACCTTCAGCTGCAAGACAGAGAAGTGTTTCACCTGGAATAGTGGATACACAGCGTTAACTGGAAACAGGTGTTTCTACCAACTTCCAAAATGCACCACTTTTATATGCTGTTTGTACAAAGTTTGCCACGAGGAGTGTTTTGCATCTTTACCTCATTTTGTGCTATTAAAGGGGTAATGTCAGATGAAAATCAACTCATCTCTCTCTGTTAGGATTACAACACCTAGGGTTACAAAGCTGAGCAACTTCATGAACAGAACAATTGGGGTTTTTTTCTTCATCTTTTTGCCCCTTTCAGCATAGCTTTCCATATATGCTTAGTCTATTTTCTAGGTTGAACTCCCCTGCTCTCACCTCATGTCCTACAATCGCAGTGAGCTGTCAAGGGAGCAGCCGATGGATATGCTGACATCAGTCACCTAGGTTTTGTGTCTATGGGTTGCTGCTGCTTTGCATGGTCATTAGGATGATGTTATGTCACTCTCTTACTCCCAGTACCTTAAATTACTCTTGACTTATTAACTGTTGCATTTTGCAAAGATGATCACTGTAAATGTGTGTTCCTGTATATTAGCTGCCACCTATGGGACAATGTCTCCAGCTTTCTAGGGCGACTAAAAGCCAGCAGAAGTATTTGAAGGAACGTCTTTTGCTATCAGGCATAGTTATGCTGCTGAAGAGTGGGTTAACCTTTGCTCACATTTAGCCCTCATTAAGTCAATGGAAGATTCTTGGTGGATTTTGGAAAGCTCCAAAGGTGAGGTTTTGGAGTGGTTTGTAGAAGCTACATAGCTCAGTCTCTCCTTGTCACAGCCCTGGAACCACCTGCTCTGTGCTCTAGTCAACAGATATTCACCCACTGGAAATGTTTAGGGAAGGCAAGGTGGGATGCCCAAGGCATATAGGAAAAAGGATCACCGAGGCATAACTTTTAGGGTGTTTGTTGCCTGTATGTTTTGCAGAAGTTTGTACTTACATAACTTAATGCCTGCATTTCTAGAGCATACAGACACAAGTACCTGGGAATTTATTTTTTAAAAAAACATTTTATTTATAATACTCACTTTAGAAGCTTGAAATTAAAGCTTCTTTCCTTAGTGGTTTTGCCCTTTTTCTGTTTGGCAAACACTGATTTCTTCCCCACTCTCTGTGTTTCTAATGAACCCTGAAATTACTGTAGCCTCTTCCATTTTCTTCTTGATGCACTGTCAGCATCGGTATTGCAGAAGATGCCCTGGTTGTTTGTGTTTCTGTGACTTTGACTGTATATCCAGGGAAATGCTGGCTTTGATTTACTTACTTGAAAATGTCTTTCAGTTTTTGTTTTTGTTATTAAGGTACATATTCTTTTTGCATCATGTCAAATAGCTGCCATTCCAGTTCAGTGGATTTTGAGCTCAGTTTCCTTGTATACCTTGCAATACTTCAATGAAACAGAGTTGTTTAAAAAACTATGGGTCAGCTTCTTATCTGGTACAGCCGTACCAAAATGAGTGCAGGTGAGGAGGCTTGCATCTTCTGGTTCTACACCTGTAACTAGTTATGTGGGGGAAAGCCAAGTAAAAAGTACCCTGTTACTCTAGGGGAAAAAAAACAAATTTATGTCTGTAATATACTTGATTTGTTAAGGTACATAGAGGCTATACAAAACCAAATCTGTATCTGCTCCTTGAGACAGACTTGCAGCTTAGGGAAGACCTTTAAGATCATCCAGTCTGACTTCCTGCAAACTCTTGGCTAAAATTTCCTGCCTTGAGTTCAAAATCTTGTGACTGAATTAGCATGTGTCTTCTTTTGAAGAAATTCTCAGTCTTTATATACATACTTCATTAGTTTAGGAAGATACCACATATACACCTGTAACCTTTTCCATAGTTTATCTACTTTTATGTTTGAGATTCCTTTTTATCCATTTGAATTTCCAGAGTTTGCGCTTCCTACTGTAGTATGTTGTTACCTTCTAAAGTATTAGATATCTCCTGCCAAAAGTTATTCGGTAATCTTCCATTCAGTAGTGTAACAGATCGAGTTTCCTAAGTCAAGTGAATCTGTGAGATTCTGTGTAACTTTCATGGTTGCTTTCTCTGACTCCGTTTTCTTGCCAAAAATCTCAGAATATGAGAATTAAACTGAATGCCAAGAGGAGAAGTGACTGCGACAACCATTGCTTTGTAAACCTTGTATTGTGCACAGGAAAGAGTTGCCGAAACCCAGAAACTTAATGTAGATATCAACAGTAAAATTAAGTTGAAGACTTTCTTAACAGCTGTGCATAATGCCAAGTGGGAAACTGTGACAGAGATGCTGAAAAGTTCTCTTCTAGGTTCAGTTTGTAAAATCTGCCTCTTCCTACTAAAACATTTTAAATGGAAGACTTTACCACAAGTGAAAGATGAATTAATCAATTTTAGCCTAAGGCAAGACAAGGTATATGTCAAGTTACAAGTTTTTGGTGAAAAGCTGTCTGCTGCTGTGGTTGATGTGTGCGAGTTGCATAGCAAGCTATGCAATGAAATTGAAAACTTAAGAATAAATACGTGTCTGGTGTTGAAAAGTGAATGAAGTAGTCTTGTACAGCCACTGAGCACTCCTAGAGAAGACTTTTTTCTTGTAGCAATGAAAAATGAATGAGAAACAGGTGACACCTTCAGCGTCATACTGAAGGAAACTGCTACCTGTAACTTTTTTCATAATTAGAAAACCAAAAGAGCTATCCAGAAATCAATAAAATGGTTCTTGTTTCTTTGAGGGTTTGTATGTGAGTCTTAACATTTGCAGCTGTGTGCAGTGCTCAACTGTGTGCATGAATATTTTCTGATATATGGATAGAACAACATGCTTTGAGGAGAATGCTTACAAATGCATGTCATACAAGTGAAGGCCTGAAAATAACCAGTAAGTAAACTGAGAATCCAAACATCCCAGTGCCATCTGTATTCAGCAATATATAAGCTGAACTGTTGCAGGATTCTGTGTTTTAACAGATTTTTTTCCTGCCTATGCTACAACCAATGGTTGTAGCTAAATGTAGATTCTGACCAAGGCAATTGTCTGATTTTGTGAGTTCACAACAGTTAGAATCTTAGTTGTTTGGTTGTAAAATGTTTGAAAGAATTTCAGTGCCACCTTCATGTGAACCGTGATTTGCCATTACATGGGTTTGTGGAATTCATTCATCAAATAATAAATGTGGGACATAAAGGAGGGTTGCAATTCCACAGTGTTGTGTATGATCAAAGAGTTCAGACAGATACAAGCAGGACTTGCAAGGGCTTGCTGGGTTTTGATTTTGAAGCCTGAAGAGTAAAAAATTATTTCAAAAGTAGCTTTGTAACTCTTGCGTGAATTTTATACCAAAGGTAAAGCAGCAAGCTCTCAGGGTAGAACTACAGCATTTTCTGCCAGTTCCAGTGTTTTCTAGAAGTCATCATCACAGCTGCAGGCATAAGAGGAAATCAGTGATAATGGATTTGCTGAGGTCCTGGTAATCAAAGCCTAGCAGGTAATAATAGAGGCAGGCTATGACGGTGATCAACTGGACCATAGTTGTTGTGCAGGAAGGGAGATTTTATGGGAACTTGAGTCCAGGCCAGAAAATAACTGAGATGATGACATTGAATGAGTGCTCATTGTAAATAAGTGCAAAAAAACAATGACTAGCTTGGCACGTAACTGTTTGGACTGAGACTCCAGACTTCCTGGTGACAGTGATATGTCACGTCCTTGGTCTTGCCTTGGCAATTTGCGTTAAAGAATGGTGTTGAATAAGCCTCCTTTGAAACACCAGACGGTGAGCTTTCTGTACCCCAAGTAGCCTGTCCTTCAAAGTAAAGAATACAGAATCAATAAATACAGGACACGAGCAAAAGCTTTACCAGTTTGGATCAGAATTGTCATCTCTGCTAGTTATTGTGTATCTGACAGTAACTTTCAAATAGCTACTTAAAAGAGAAGGGTTAAAGAAACCCTATGAGGCAATTACGAACCCAAAATAAAAAATCTTATTCAGACTTCCTGAACTATTTTTTAAAAATTTACTAAAACTTTGTGTTGACTTTTCAATGATAAAATCAGTATGCTTGGAGTAATTAAATATATTTGTGAAGGTCAATCTGAGAATATTGTTTAAATGGCAACATTTTATTTCAAATGGTTTTATATATTCCCTGTACTTCTGATAGTGGAGATTATAAAAGAATGTTCTCTTTATGTGAACAAGTAAATCTATTCATTGCATAAGGATTAATGAAATACAAGTATAGGTATATTGATTGCCCCATGAAGTACCACACCTGTTTATATTTGAATCCATTGCAAAAAAAATCTGCATGAGATTTTGCTAGTCTCTGCTTCGTTGAATATTTGAAAATGTATAGAAAATTGAAGTTTTGCACATATGTTTAGGTGCTTGGTTAACCAAACTTGATTATTTGGACTTTGAGCAGGTGCTGGTTTTTTGACAGGATGAATAAACACTACCATGCACGACAGACTCGCTGCTCTACCTGAGCAGAGGAATACATTCACAGATGATGGAGTGCAGGAACTGGTAAAATGGATCATTTCACTACTGCTGTATTATTGTTCCTTCTGATTTTTGTCGGCTCTAGCCAATTAACTTGCTTTCTTTGGACCACTGGCTGTATGACTCCTCACCTTTCTAGAGTACTTGTACGTATTTTAAATGAAACCTTGAGTGATGCCAGCACTGCTAGTGAACGCATTGCTAGATATCTGCCAAAATGAATACTGACCCTTCTGTTCTGCATTTTGCTTTCTGAATCCAACCTGTCTTGTTCTTAATCCCTGGCAATGCTTTTTCTTCCACATCAAGTTACTGCTTTGATAATCTCTTGCAAAGGAACCTTTACAAATGCTTGTGTACTTTAATTACAATGCATGAGTCGCCACAATTTGCTGAAACAGTTCATTCTCTAATTCTGAATTCCAAAGCCTCTTGATATACTGTTAATCAAATATTTGGGGTTTGTCATCCGGCTAGTTGAAAAATCAAGAAATAGTGACTGTCAAGTAGTTGAGCATTTATGAGAAAAATGTACTGGTTATTTCAACAAGGACCTATGGCACTTTTCCAGTGCTTCTCATTTCTGATTTGCATCAATTTTGTCTGCAGCAACGTGTTGCCTGGAGTGGCAACTGGTAATCATCGCATTTCTGAGATAGCTTTGATCATGTGCTCATAGAGGATTTTGTGAACAATCTAATTCCATATAATCAGAATAATCCGGAATGAAAGGAGTGATACAGTAATCACTGTACCTTGTCTTTAACGTGTAGATTCTTTTTTTAAGTATATATTCTTCTTCATGCAGTTTCACTCTTGGGTTTGGAACAATGAGGAGAGTTTGTAACTCCAAAAGGGAGATAATTTTTCTTCATTGGTATGAACAGCAATTTTCAATCTGTTTCAGGCATTTATGGCAAGAAGGAATTACAGGCAGTGGAACAGATTTAAAAGCAAAGAAATTTTTTTTTTGGACTCTACTTAATGAAAGTCCTTGGAGATTTAGATGTGCTTCTAATTTGGATCAAAATTGGAACTTAAGGAGTTTGTAGGGCAAAGATATTTTCTTGATACTTTTCATTTTGTACTTAAATTTTTCATCCAGGTTGTGTTTAATTCTGAAGAGAACCAACATTCCAGCAAACACCAGGGAATAGCCTGCTGGTTTCTCTGTTAGGTACGATATAGGACTTTTTGGGCGTCTTGAAGCAAAGTTTTGAACCATTGCCCAGTCATTTGTGGAAAGAATTTAATTCATAGGCTCAAGTCAAGGGACTAATTCAAAAGAGTTTGCCAGTCTGCAACTGGCAAAGGATTATAAATGAGTATATCTGTCAGCTGCAGACACTGAAGACAAATGACAAAGTGAAACTTTGATAACAAATGTATTATATCTGTTGCTATTCAAGAATCATTTGGTCGACTTCATGGATTATAAATTTTAATCGTTTCCCCTCCTTTCCCACTCCTCTTTCCATCACACCAAGGAAAACTATCTTGCAATACTGTACATGAGTTACAGGTATTTAAACAAAGTCATTGAATTTAAGTTCCTGTATGAGACTTCTGGAGCATTCTTGTATTAAGTCTAAGAAATTCAGTGTTTTGTTAGTTCAAGGGTAAACTATAATGAAAAAGAGCATTTAGAAAGAAGGCATCATGCTATTCTAATCCAGGTCTTGGCACAACTTTTGTGTTCTTAATTGTTTGTCTCATAGATTTTTGTTTGTTTATTTTACCAGCAGAAGTTTGTTGACTGTCAGAGATGTCACTTGTGCAATATGCCTGTGTATTACTTTTATTCCATTTGAATGTAATGAGTTTGTAAAGCACTTGTAAAATTACTTTGCCCATTTAAGTGGAGAAAAAAGCATACAAATTCAGCCACAATATTCAAAACTGTATTCAAGCAGCGGATTACATTTCTGGTCTATTTTGGATTAATGTAACATTCCTACAAAGAATTTAATCTTTTAACATAAGCAACGTAGTTTCCTCTGTCTTCGTATTACGGACTTTGAATTGTTGCATTTCAGAAGATGAAAACAAGTTTTACAGGAATTGTAATCATACACTCTTTCAGATCTAAGTATCTCTTGGTAAGCAAACTGTTCTTGCAAATTATTTAAGCCTGTGAAATTAAATAAACTCTAATGATTATTTTTTTTTTATATCTGAAACTCAGCTTTTATGTTTTTAAAATAAGACAAGATTTCAAGCAGTTAATTCCAAGGACAACTTTTCACACTTTAAGAGTTACCTTATTTTTACAGAATTAGTCATAAACCATGGCCTTTAACATTTTACTCACTCATGCAGGCATTTTTCAATTAATAAGAGTGCTGGCATCGTAGCAATGAATATAGATGGAGAAGCCTGCAATTAATAGATAACCTAAAACAATAGTTTTAATAGGCCATGATTGAGGTTATTTAATATGTAAGGAGATTTTCTCACTTAAAACAAAGAAGAAGTGAATGTGTGCCAGATTACCAGCATGCATCAGGGGTATGCCATTGTCTGAACTGAAAAGAGCTGCACATCTGTAGATAGTTGATAATTCCGATAATTATTCATTTATGTGTAACTGACTATTTCATAATAAGAAAGAGGTACAAGTTTGGGGTTTTATTTTGCTGAACTGGATAGGGAAATGATTAATTACAGAGCTGTATTTCATGTCAAGTTGTGAATAAATATGTTTAGCATTCATATGGTTGTTTACAAACAGGAAACCCACACCGCTTGCCAACAGTTTGATTAAAAAAAAATAATCATTCAATTCATCACTGATTCTCTATAGGAAAGATCTTTACAATTGTGTAGTATGGCATGCTGTAATTAAATTATTTTAAAACATTTTAATTAGGCAGAAGTAAACCAGAGTCCTTTCCTTTGCTCTTTATAAACACTCAAAGGTGTCACCAAGGTGAGAGCTGTTGAGGGTGCTGCAGGGTATCTTGGCTTTTCAAAAGTACTCGGCTTGAGGTTTTTAGTGTGTGTCCACACTTAGTTGGTAGATGGCTTTATCAAATCAAATAATAAATACAAGAAGCCATTCTTCAACTGAAATTCTTCAACTGTGTGTTGGTGCCCTAAAGGCCAAATGTGATAGTCTGGACTGACATCTCCCAGAAATTGAGTATTGGTAATGTTTTCCACCCAAAAAAAAGAAGGATCTTCTGGAACAGGGACTTGTTGCAAAGGTGTTCAATTCGTCCATTGTCCTTTTTGCAAATGCCACTGAGAACCACCGAGTTCCCGTCCCCTTGAAAGGACATGGATAAGGTCCTCTGAGCATCCTCCATGTGTCACCTGCTGGCATTCCAGAGCTGTGATCTGCCTCTGCTTAGGGTCAGCACTGGTGCGAACGTAGTCACGCGTTGCTGTGCTGGGTGGCTGCGAGTGCCTGCGTTCGTTTGAAGTGCGTTCCTGTAGAGGTGAACTGTAGCATTAAAATGACAGCTGCAGTGAATTAAAAAGCAATAGCTTGAAGCACACGTGGATTTGCTTTCAGGGCCAGTGTATTAGTTCACAGTGGAGCCACTGTCATTTTGCAGCTGCTGGATTGGGTTAATTGCTGCTACAGTACAGTGTCAGTAGTAGTATTTTTCCTTTTATATTGGCTCTTGGTGGACCAGGACGACATCGTGCCAGACAGTATGTCAATGCAGAATAAAACCCAAGTCTTTAATTCAAAAAGCTGACCGTCCTAAGATATGATTTTGCATTACAGCTAAGTCATGTTGGGTGATAAAGCAAGGTCTTGCTCCTCTCTCCTTCCATTCGTGTTTTAATTGGATTAAAGCTGTTACAGGAACCTGTGCCCTGAAATTCCAGTAGGGTCCAAGATGGAAAAGGGTGACTGAGAGCTACAGTCACAATGGTTTCAGGTTGCCAAGAGCCTTACCCTTGTCAGCCCATGAGGCTTTTGGGGGTTTGTAGATGTCATGACTAAAAAGTGACAGTGGAGTTGCATGGGGGAATCTTAATGGAAAACTTCTTTCAGATATGGCAAAGTGCATTAACATGACTGTTTAAGTTTAGCTGGTGGCAGCCATCAACTGGCAGGACAGAATGTAGGCAGGAACCTGCCCTGTTGGTGCTTGAAGAGAGAGCGTGGGAATGAGATTATGGTGGGCCATTAAGGGCCTCAAAAGTGAGGCAAGGCTTTCCTGATTAATCAGCACTACTACAGCAGACTGTGGCTCAGCGTGAAACACCCACTTGGAAACGTTTTTATGTAATCTCTTTCAAACTCTCTTTAGCTACTACTGTGCATAAGTACTTAAAAAGTAATTAACGAAAACTGCAAGCAATACATGCATTAAACTGTTTCTGACTGCATTAATTTCCTTGCTTATAACCATTTGTATTGTTTTCTTTTGAAATATAGACTTCGAATTCACTTTTACAGCTTAGCCCAGGTCGTGATTGGTTCTTGTTACTGTGTGATATCGGAGCACAAGGTGTGTTTCTCAGGTGATGAAATAGATTCTGGCAATGGCAATTTTTTTCATTCTGTGGATCATCCAGCAGTGAAATAATAAAAACAAAAGTCTCCACAAGAAGATATAAACCTGAAACTTCACTTTTGTACTACCAAAGTGTAGAATAAGTAATCTACTTTGGATGTGCTTGTTTATCTGATTTTGAGATCAAAAGGTATGAGGCACTGCTGGTCTTATCTGTTTGCTTGGCATTAAATATTACGATTGAGTTATAACCTTGCACTATAGCAAGGTTCTGAAATAGGTTTTGTTTTGGAGTTGGTTCTTTATTTTTATCTTTGGATTCCTACACCAAAGAACTACTGTTAAGTTGCCAATATAATACAGTATTGATCACTGCAGAAAATCTGAATTTAGGAAAAGTCTGCTCCTGAAGCCAAGTGACAGCTTTTGGCTGTGTGATAGATGGTTGGGTTTATAACTGAATATTTGCTGGCTATTTGCTTGTTTTCATCTAGCGTAGTTTCAGGTGTTTGATGCTCATTCTGACATTTTTTAGCAATTTAATGTGGGAGTTTTAAATCCTCATAAGATTTTTCCAATTCTCGTGAAAGTTAACAGGTATATAGGAGAGCCATTTTTGGACTTACATGTTTTCCTTGACCATACTGCAAAAGCACTTGTGAAGCAAGGGAATATGGTTAACAAAGACTCCTACAATTCCATGTGTTATTCTGTACAGAACTGGGTTGAGACATAGGAAGCAGGCTGTGATTTACATGCTGCTGCTTTTAATTTTAATGTGTGTGACTCCCCATGGCTGCCTTGGGCATCTCAACCTTGATTAATCTAAAGTTAAGTTCCTTTATGCTTGCTTATCTGTGATTGTTTTATGCTCACTCCATCTGTTTCTTAATGTAGCTCTATAACTTCTTTCACAGTTTAGATTTGCCGATTGTATCACTTTGGGGTTGTGGTTAAAAACATTCAGCTCTGTTTTTATTACAAGATGCTTTGATAAATTTGTGAAAAGTGGCTGGTAGATCATTATCGAATAATTATTTCTCTGAAGGTGATTCCCTTTTTTAATGCAGGAAATAGGTGGGAAAAGTTTACTGAAAATGAAGATGATAGATTGAATTATTAGGAGGACTAAAGTGACATCACTGATTTCTACTTGTCAGAGAGGCTGATTTTTTTTTTCCCCTTATAAGAAAAAAATGTTGCATTTTTGATTTTGCAAGTAGTAACACAATCCAAAAAAGTATGTACAACCACTTCATCAACTCCTGAGTCATCCCATTTTGCAATAATACAGTTCTTAGCTTAGCATCCTATTTGTGGGGATGTTATTACTGGTCATTAATTTTTAAACTGTCACTTTTTTTTTTAGTTTAAATTACTTTATATAAACCTTGCGGAAGATAAAGATCATTATCTATCTTTCAGCAGTCCTGTTCTGAGCTGAATGTCTTTAATATATAATGCCAGGGCAGCCAGTCTTTGGAAGAGACATTTCTGGAACAAAAGTTCTCGCTAACACTGAGGTGGTAGCAAGTCCTGATGGTCAGCTGCTGCTGGTGCAGACTGGGAAAGAGTCTGAGCTGATGGGTGGTAAGCTGCCCCACATCTCCTTCTGCTGTCAGGAAATGTTGCAGGCTGAGTTTAGCAAGGTGCAAGGAAAATGTCCGAGTTCTCCTTATGTTGTCTTCCGTCTAGGGCTTGGTAACGTCCTAGGGAACTGGCTTTTCTCCCTGTTTGAGCACCAATTGCTTGATGAGAAGGCTTAATGAAGCAAGAGGAAGAGGGCATACATAAGCTATTCTTAAACTTGTTCCCCATGTGGACAAAGTCATAGGTATGAATTTAGGTTCCCATCTGCTGATTGGGCTCCTATCCTTGAAAGAATAGGAAAGAGCAGGGAATTGATTGTATTAAAATGAAAAGAGAAGTAATCAAAATCACCCATTCTAATCACTTGTCCAGGCCACATACCTGAATGGTATTAAGTGGTAACTGCTGAGATTAGACAGTATGGTAATCATCGCAAGTGGTAAAGGAACATATGACTCAAGCATTAACTATTTTGTGATTTAATTTGGACAGGGAGAGTGTATTGGTGTCACAACTTATGGATACACATTTTGTTCTAATGGAAGGGTGTAACTGCATTGAGTAAGATTTAGACCTGTCTCAATCTGATCGTTTTTCCTCCAGTAGTGGCCAAAAGCAGGTTCCTGGAGAAGAACACAAGAAGACAAGTGTGTGATGGTGCTTTCCTGGTATATTCTCCCTGCTTTCTAGTGATCTTTGATATCCTTGTACTTATGAGTCTTTGGTATCTTTGTTACTGTATATTCTCAACTCATGTAAGCTTTTGTCATAAGCAATATCCTGTGGCAATTACTTTCACACAGTAAGTGTATGCTGCATTTAAAAGTAACAGTAAAAGAACCCCTTTTGTATTTTCAATACCTCTAGCGTTACAAGAACTAAGGATTAAGAAATACAATTACCTGGAGGCAGGTACAAAGTGGTTGCACCCTGTTCCTTTTTTCTCTTACTGCTTGCAGTCTTTGCTGGATATCCTCCTTCAGTTTTCCTTTTCGAAGATGGAAATTCCTAATTTATTTTGTCTTACTGTATATGAAGCTTGTTCAGTATCTGTCACTTTTCTTCATATTTTTCTCAGACTTAGTGTTTCTATTTTGATTTACTGACCTGTTAATAGTGAGCCAAATTTTACATGGTAGTAATTTGAAACCTAATGAGCACAGTAATTCACATTTTTTATGAGTACTGTGTTTCCATAAAATAACAGATTTTAATTATTTGGAGATTTCAGATGTGTATAAGCAGTACAGTACCCATGACAATGCATTTTTATACTTTAATTATACAGAATGAAGTACAGAATTCCTTTTTAAAAGTTGCTGTTTTCTCAGTAGGAAAGGCAGTGTGACCTATATAGGAGCTCCTGTAGCATTTCATTCTCTCCTGCATGGGGAATACATGTCAAAGATGTTTCTCAGGTGACAAAATAGAAAGATCCCAAGTCTGTAGAGCACAAGAGTAACTGTTCTTCATCTCTTTACTCCCTTGTGTTGGGTATGATCACTTAGTATTTTGATAGTCTAGATAAATACAGTATTTATATTTCTAAGGTTATTTCTAAAGAGAGAGTAAAGATAGGGTTTGATGACTGTTCGTTTCAGGAAATAAATCCCTTGCCACAATGGCTTGAAAAGTGGTAGTTGGGCCTGTCCCTTACCCAAAACAAGGTGTAGAACTGAACACGTAATGATGGGAAAAAGAAATGACAGATGACTGGTGCTGTGAAGTCTTACAGTGTCAATCTTTCAACACGTGGAGTCTCCCTTAAAATTCCAGCCTCTAGGTTCCTGTGCCTTCTATAAACAGAAGGTGAAATCTTCATGCAAAGCAAGTTCCTAGCTTTCAATATGGGGAGAAAATCAAAGTCTGTTTTAAACATTAAGTTTGGGGGTTTTTTTTCTTGTTCTCCTGAGCAGAAATGGAAAGTCATGATGATTGACTTGCCCTTTTTTTTTTTCATCTTCCTAGAAATTAGCAATATTCATCAGACTCTTTGGTTGCCAACTTTGTATACATGGCCGTGCCTTTAGGACCTTATTTTTCTGTCTGTGCAAACTGTTTCTGATGGTTCATTCGTAAATAATTTTCAAGGTTATTTTACTTTTTTGATTCCTGTTTTTGTTTTGGGGCTTTTTTTGTTCATAGTGTAAGAAAAGTGTAAGCATCAAGTGTGCTCACAAAAAGTCCTTTTAATTTTGTACTTGAGATTTTTCTGGGCACAATTCTCACTGTGCAGACTGGGAGTTCTAAACAGACCCAGAACAGACCTGACAAAACTTGTTTTGCATCGGTCATTGCTGTGAAAGTAGCCATTGCCAAATTCTTTAGAGAAAGGTGTAGTAATCTTGCCATGAGCAAATATAATTTCAGTATCTTGCAGGACAAATTAGTTTTTACTGTTTCCAGGCAGTGGATGACAGTTGTTTGAGAGCACAAGCATGAGATTTTGATACCTGGTCGACCTGTGGGTGTTCTCCTCAGCTGTAGGTGTGCCTTCTTCTGGAGAGTGGCGGTGTTCACACAAACCTTGCTGTGTGTCCAGATCACTCCAGTTAGATAAGCTGCTTTGATAGGGTCCCATGTGCCTTTTGAAGGCTACATAGTTATCAGATGTGGAGGGACTCCATTAAAAATAAAAATAAAATAAAAAAAAAAAAAAAAAAAAAAAAAAGAAATGTTTTAGAATAGTTTTAAAGTCACATATTGAAATGTTGTGCTTTGTTTGGAAATTTCACTAGCAGTCCTCAAACATTATTCAAATCAAGATTTCAGATCTTGGTGCAGTTTTGGGTTTGGTTTGGTTTGGTTTTTTCTTCCTTGAATTACGAAGTAACTCTCTGTTTACAGTAAGGCATGTTCTGGCTGGACTTAAGTCAAAATCAAACCAGTGGCCAACAAGTAGAGAGAAGGCACACCTTAAAATATTTCCAAATTCATAATACATACATTTTTATGTGGCTGTTGAAATAAACATAAAGACTTAAACTAGTCATAAAATCAACAGTTCTGTTTAATCAAGCCCTTTTGTCGATATTTGTGATCGTATCGTTTAATAGCATCGGTTTGGTAATTTGCCAAGTGTCTGCAAGACACCGCAGTGCAGTGACCAGTGTAACTTACTGTTAGAACAATTTGTCTGACAGCACCATGCTGTGGGTTGTGTACTGCACCGGTTCCCTTTCGATCATATATCCATGTTCTCCAGGTACTCCATCTTTTGAGGAACATTGCATTTTTTTCTGTTCAAATGATTTAAAATTGTTTGGCCTTTTGCCTTTTAACACATCATAAGTATGATGAAACTCTACACAGATGCATCCCCAGGGCATAGCATGTTGCTGAAATAACAGGACCCCATGCTACCTGTTGTATCACAGAGCTTTAACATAGCAATGCAATCATCATTTTTTTTCCAGAAAGCTGATCATTGTTTAGCAAAAATCTGATTTGGACTTAGATACTAAGAATGTTGGAGAAACTGTACTATGTGCCTTTGAGAAATTAAACTGAAGTGGAGAGGCAAAATTCAGCAAATATTGAATCAATTTTTATAGACTTTGCTGCTGTGGAAGAACGACTTGCAGTTGTGCTACTGTATAAACTGACTTCCATGAGTGGATGTCAAGAGTACCTAAACCTGTCATGCTGGTGTGGTACAGTCAAGTAACATGAATTCCCCAAGTACCTGATGACCAGTGCTTACTGCATATGCCTACCAGAGCGGGGGCGTGGGGGCGTCATCTTTTTGCTACAATAAAATCCCCCGAATCAGACCTAGACATGCAACTACCCTTAGTTCTGTGTGTGTAGAGAGGAAATCAGAAGGAATCTGAAGTATTGCACTCTCATCTGACACACACAAACTGGTCACGTGTGTTTTTTCAGTCTTGCAATCAGTGGTCATGTAGGTAGTCATAGTCCCTTGATGTTACATTGGTCTGCATTGTGGTCTGCTCCTCCAGGGGCTTAATGCCTTGAAGCTCAGCTATTTAAATGATAGAACAAATTCATGTACTTCTATTCCATGTACCAATGATCTGATGCAAGAGTTGTCCTCCTGTATTGACACCAAAAATGCAAATGTTCTAGCAACTACCAGCTCCATTTTGTTCCCAAAACAATACTAAAAGCTGTTGTCCTGATTCTCAAATACATTTCACAATAGTACTTTGTGGTCTCAACATTTTTCTTTCCCTCTCTGTCCTTATTCTTGTCCCTTATTATCATAAATAAGGATTGCATTAGGAGGTGGTTGTTCTTCCTATCAGAAAGAGCATGTCTGCATGGCTGCAGGCACTCACTTGCCTGCTCTCCCTGTATCCTGCAGTAGGATTAATTAGCTCACACACTGGACTGTATTAACACGGCGTATATGGTTTCTGGACAGGAGCTGACTGATGTCTTGCCAGGTGGTAGCACAGGCGTAGAAAGCACGTGGTGGTTTGTATCTTCATAAATACATCTGAAGTGTGATCACATGCCAAGGGCTGCACGGGAATGACGGCATTATGGTGATGCATGTGTTTGTGCTGGGGCTCCGGGTGTGCAGAGCACGCGTCCTGCAGATTAGGAAACGTTCCCGAAAACCGGCTGGATGTGCGACTTGTCTTGCTGAAAAGTCGTATTGAAATGAAGGTTCCTGAGGTCACGTTGCTGCCTCCCACGGTATCTTGGAATTTGAAGGAGACTCTGTGTATAGAATTGGAATATTTCTGTTCCCAAAAGACAGGCTCCTTGCTGCTGGGCCAAGGAAGGTCTCCAGGGACTGTTTCCAATACCGTACAGTGGTGCATAATCTGCCAGTCCTCATTTCATCTCATACCTTTATTTTAATGGGCTCTGACCCCTTAATATTTTTTCTTATGTCAGTGCTACAGAGGAGTAAGACCAAATCCCAGGCCAGACGTGTTCCTGGTGGATTCTCCATTCCAGGAGCTATCTTTGGTATTGGAGGGCACCGGAGCCCTCCCTGCTACAGAACTCTGCTTGCTTCATGTTTCTCTTACCCCATCGAATGGCCACAACCTGGCTCTGGTCAATTAGCAGAGGATTGTTGCTGAATCATTTTCAAACCAGCAAAAGCCAATAAAATTGTATCCTGTTCTAGGTCCCGAGTTTGCTGTAAGCAGGAAGGACTGAAAGCCGTGGGCTGACATCAGCACACCAGAAACTGGAGCCACAACATTTTGATTTTGCAAAAATGTGGTTTCTGGGACTCTTAGGGTGGCACCAGAGGAGCTGCATTTCTGAAAGGCCGTCCTGTAGTGTGGGGCTGGCAGGCAGGGCTGGTACCGCCACCTCACCGGCCACGGGAGAGAAAGGCTTAACATACAACAACTGGGTGTAGCAGAAACAGGGTGTTCGTGCTCAGCGAGGCTTCTGTTCCTCAGGAACCTCTTGAATACAGGCCAAAAATTTGCATTGGAGAAAATCCTTAATCTGCTTTTCCTCCCTGTCAGCCAGTATTCCCTGACAGAAAAATCTGAATTTTGTTTTGGAGATTCAGAGTTCTTTTCCTGCTATGGCATAAGGGTACATTACTAGTGAATTTTAAACCTTGATCTATTTTAGAATAGTATAAAACATTCAAAGTTGCATTGTATCAATATTTCTTCACCTGAATGCAAGCTTCCTTGCTTCACTTTTTGTTGATTCAAACTCCTTAAATTTATCACCTTTCAGAATTCCCACACACACACACACCCCAAGAGGCAAAATAATATTTTGCATCATTTTGCTAAAGTCAAATGAGATAGTTTGGCTTTAACTAGGAAAAATCACCCTGCTCTTCTCTCCAAGGGGATTTTTTGTCTTCCTTTTCCACATTGAATTGCACTGCCCTCTAGTGGATATTTTAAGCAATTGGTTTTGTGTCTGTAAATCTTTCATACTGCTCCGATACGGTAGGTTTAATCTTTATTTTCAAATGAACCATAAATGTTGTCTGATATGAAAAGCTAGAGGATTAGAGTAATATTTCAAAACTGGATAAGAAAAAGTTACATTTGACCTGCGGTCCAAGTTATAATAATATAGAGACATTTTAAAATGTTTGCATCTGACTTATCAGTTGGAGCAGAAAGATACAGAGCGAAGATGCAAGTTTATGGCATCTCTGTTTTATTACATTTTATTACATTGTATTGAGAGTTGAAGATAATCTGCTTCTTTCACATTGAAACAAATTTTGTAAACTGAATGAATGAATAATAAAGACCAATGGAATAATAGGAAGGATTGAATACACCTTATTGGATTCAAAGTGAAGGACTGTGCATCCCATTCTACGCAGTAGTTTGGGTTGTGGGTTTTTTTTCTTTTTCTTAGTATTGCTACCTACCTTTTAAAAGGCATGGGAATAGATCTTTGTCTGGGACACAAGAGCATTTGGCTTGTAATCCAGGTAAAGCCAACCATCTCCAACGGGTTTGGAAAATGTCCTCAGCTCTCCGCCTCAGTGTCTGTGTCTCCAAAAGAGATAACAAGGATACTCACTTTCTCCTTGTCATGCTGAAGATTTCTTTCACAATCTATCAATATGTAGCCTCTAAGAAGTTGAATGAGGCAAATTTTCTTGCTTACCTGTAGCCAATTAAATATCCATTCCTGGGATTCTCTGCCCTTGGCAGCTGTGTTCCTCTGAGTGTATTCTGCCTTACACATCTCTCAGCTGCAGCTGTTCTGGATGCTTTGCTGTTGGGAAAGGTTCCCACAGTCTTCCAGCTCTGCGAGAAGGAAGCTCTTGCATGTCGCTGTTTTGAAGGCCAATGGATCTTTGCAAAGCCAAACCACAACCTGGATATTTCATTTTGGAACTGGTGAATACCCTTCTTTTTAACTAGGATTCCCTGGGAGCTGAGGTGCTAAGCATCTCTGAAGATCAGAATGGGAATGTAAGTCTTAAGTGGCAGTGCTTGTCAGGCTTGTTGTGTACATTTGCTGTACTGGATATCTGGTTTGGCCCATAGGTTGTAGCCCCTTTTACTTTTCCTCCGTGAGCTGGGAATAGATCTGCATCTTCAGTGCCTGCTTCCCAGCATCTTGCAATGTGAGCATTCTTTGATATGTTTGAGATATTGCTCTTCCACTGCTGTTTATTACGTTGAAGGAAGGAGAGAAGAAACAAATGCCTGGCAATACGCTGCTGGCTTGCTTTTCTTATTTATTTTCTGGCAACCTAATGATTTAGTTTGGTAAAAGAACTGGGCTTTGCAGACACCAAGTTAGACTCTGCTGATCAGAAGGATTGGGAGACATGATACATGTGTTAACCTCAAAAAATGCTAAAAGCCCCCAGGCAGGGACATGTCTGCCAGTTGTACCTTGCAAACCCACTGTCTTTCATGTAGATGTGACCTGTGGCATCCTGGAGAAGACAATCAACAAATATAGTCTGCTTCATAATGTCCATGTGCGCTTTTAGCTGATGAAAGAGTTAGGAGTGGTCAATAAATTAATTCAGTTAGCTTCAAATGTAAAGATGTGTTTTTCAGGTTTCAATCAAAGCAAACTGTAAGCAAGTTCTTTGCTACTGTAGTTTTAATTTGCTGCAGATGTAGTTTTACTGACAGTTCCTGAATTGGTTGTTTTCAACTAAAATAAATGAATTGAGCTTCAGTGCAACAATTTACAGCAAGGTCAGGGATTATATTGGCGATTTTATAATATTTGTAGTTCACTGTGTGAGTGTTCATGCATCCTGTGTGTGCATAGAAGGGAAAAGTCACAAGGTGTGTGCATCTGAGACTGCTGGTAGTTGGAAAATGGTTGCAAGTCTTTCGTGCTGTCATCAGATGAGACAATGTGGGGGGTTTTGAAAGAGTTTCTTATAAAAAAATACACTAGCAGAAACTTTGATTAAAGACATCTGAATGCTGGAGTAATTATGTTTTTGAGCTATCTTTAAGTCAGTCATCCTAGAATATTTTGTTAAAACGTGTATTTTAAAACATACATTTAAAAAAAACCCCACACTTCTACTCCAGTATATGTTTTGTAGTATGCCAAAGAGATCTGTGTTTTACAATCATGGTCTTGATGGTCTGGGGTTCGATTTTTATTGGACAGCTCCCTAGTTGTATTTCTGGTGTCACATTTTTTGACATAACTAATATTCCTTCTGATCCTGAAAAGCAATAGCTATGGAAGAAGTTGCCCAGTTGGCTTACGCACTCCCGCCTTATCCCAGGCCCTAAGAGCACGTTAGTGGTTCTTCCTCACTTCAGGGCCAGCGTTTGAGTGTCTGCAGGGTCAGGCAGATCCAGGAGCTGCGTTGTCACCCGTGTGGCTCAGGTGCTAATACGAGCACAGGAGAGGGGTGTTTATGTGCAGGGGGAAGGGAGGGCGAAAACAAGTTGGCTTCTTTGGTAGCTGCCCATACATAGGTCTTCTTCAAATGCTTATGAAAACTCAGCCTAAGTTAATTTGCATTTGTGTTTGGATTTCTGTTTGATGTGATACCCAGAGCTTTACCTTGTATGAAGTATCTGCCATCTTTCCATGTCGCAGCGCGTTGTTATCCTAAGCCTGTTGTAATTATTCTGTGGTAATAACAAAGGTGGGAAATGAAAGAGAAATGTAACAACTTGCAGGTGTCAAGATTTTGTCCTCTCTGTTTTTGCGTACAGAATTTGTGGTGTTAGCATGGACTCTGAAGCTCAGCAGACTGGAGCTGCAGACAGCAAGACGTCCTGTGTATAGATTTATAAATGAGCTGTAGGAAAGGTGGAATGCTTTATATGTGCTGCCTGTGTTAATCCTTAAATGTATGATGATCAGATGTCAGCGTACATTTTGTTAAGAACATTTTAGAGAAAAAAAAAAAAGGAAAATATATCAAATGTGCACACACACACACTATATATATATACATACTTCGAGTGCAGGCAGGTATGCTAAAGCTGCTTCTGCTGTACGTGGAATGCCCTTAGTTGTGTGGAACCTGGCAGCCTTGCATCTATGTTGGTGATCCAATACAATTCTAACAGTAATCTAACACCATGACTTCATTTAGCACACAATTACACTTACTTGGGGTGGGGGTTTTTTGGTGCTAAACATTCAAAGCAGAATTGCAGGCTTTGTCAAGGCTCACTTCAACAAAAAGTCACTGTAAATTAAAACTTTTATTAATAAAGCAACATACATTGTGTGCATATATATATATGTACATAAATATATCTAGTTTCTTATATAAAGACAGGAAAGGTTACCTCTGTGTCTGCATATATGTTTACATAGTATTTAGGAGCAGTGGGATTAGTGGGTATTCCAGTATTCACCACAATACAATACCATATCTAGCATGAAGAGATTGATAATGCAGCAGTCTTAGTTTTTATCACTTTTGTTTCCCAGCGTTGGTGCTTAGAGCTGGTAGACTGCAGGTTGTTTCTGCTATTGACGGTATGTCCTCGTGCTATTATGTATATATATCCATTGTTTAGGTGGATGGAAAGAACCTAACCTGTGGTTACAGTGCTATCTTTAGTTTCCTTAATGTTGCTGAAATATAAAGTAATTTTTAAAGGCACGCTGTTGGGTGAAAATAGTTATCAGAATAATAACGCTATCAAGTAACCTGTCATGTATGTAGGCAGTTTGCCCTCTCCTTAGTATGTCTTATAGTCCATATGCATGTTAATATGTAATGGTTCTGGTATACAACGGCAGGTTTAGTTTTCTTGCAGACTGAAATAATACAGAGATTGTGCATTCTCTGTGCACATGAAATACTGAAAACCTTTTCATCCATCTACTGGCTCTGAATGTTAAAGTTCTTTCAGCTGGAAATGCAAGATCCAGTCAGGCTATAGAAGCATATATAAACAATGTTCACAAATTTCAGCAGAGTTAAAGTGAATCTCAGCATCATTTGGACTGATCGTTTGGCTTATTTGGAAGATTACAATAAAACCCAAGATTGAATTCTTTACCTGATTCAGTTTCTTATTGATTGAATCCTTTTAGACTGCTCTCTAATTTAACAGTGTATTTTTATTAAAGCCAAGCATACAAACATCAATTATCCAAGCTGCATCTAATTTCCTTCAACTTTTTTTCCCCCTTTGCTGCCAATGGATTAGAAGTCCTGATTAGAATTCAGCTTGAAAGCTGAAAAGAAGATCCTTAAATGAGAATGTCTGCATTAGGAATTAAAATATCTGTACTGGGCATAAAATCCTCCTCCTTATCTCTAATAATGTAAACACACTTGGTTAAGTTGATCTGTCGCATGCCTGGTGCAATGTCCCTGAATTAGGAGCACGCATTAGCGAGGATGGGATGCTAACTGCGGCTTGTCCTGCTGCTGGAATCCATCACTAGTGTATTTTAACATCAGTGCTTTGCATAGATATCTCTCTACCATAAGGGTTAATGTGGTAAGAGTTTTGAAGGGCTCAATTTTTTCTTTACATGTTTTTACCTCCTAACACAGAGTGTTCACATGTGCACGAGCAGTAGGAGCAAGGCAGTGAAGGGGCTCTCCAAGGTTTCACTGCTGGTAGCTTCTACAGAGTTAAGGGTTTTGTAACAATGCAAAGGTGAAATGAATAACTGCAATGGCATGAATTCTGTTTATAGTATCAGGATGCCCAGAAGAGTGAGCAAATCTTAATTGGATTACTGCATTGCAAATAGTAAGAGAAGACAAGTAGCAGTGGCAAGCAGCATCCCAGCGCATCAGCACTGGAAAACTAATGACAGAGTTGGTGTCTAATAGGCTAGAGAGGAGAAAATTGGGCCATGGTCAGATGGGAACTGTTCTAACCACTTTTGAGTGGCATCATGGAAAGTCTTGGAACTGGAAGGAGCCGCAGGTGATACAAGAGACATCAATGAGATGATGGCCCCGCTGCCATCTTCATTTTACAACTGTTGTGCTAGCATTGGAGTTCGCTAGTGCAATGTAAACACTGCATATGCTCCTAGTAAGTGATGTTTTTGCAGTCTAGGGTACTGCTCAAGGAGTGAGATGATTTCTTGTAGGAAGTAAAGTATGTGTTGAGATATTTTCTTTCCTTTTCCACTGCTGCATTGTGGGTGGCAGTATTACCAACAGTGGTGAGCTTTCAATTTGTGTGTGTGACTGCACATCACAGGAGTTAATTGTCATGGTTTGTCTGCAGAGAAATATTAAACCTGATTGCACAGAGCTATAAACATGTGTGACTGCAGGGAATTTTCTTGGTGCTGGTATGAGTCTGGCTACCTGGAGGTGGGCAAAGTGAATCTGTTCAATTTGTGCAATGAGTTAAGCATAATTGCAGTTGACATCATGCACAAGTGAAATCCAGTGATATTTCATTCCTTCAAACCTAATCCCTTCTTTACCTTGTCGTCTTTTGAGTCAACATGAGTCTAGCAAAGCTTGTTTGTGACACCCTGTGAAGCGTATTGTAAGAGTACCCTGAACGCTGTGGATTAGCCCCAGTGTGGAAGAAGAAACAGCATAGCTGCATCTGTACGGTGCCCCCCTCGACTTAATAAGCCATGGTGGAAAGCCTCCTATATGAACTTGGGTTCAATATTATACTACGTTGCTAAATGGAAAGAAACCATTTTAATATCTTGTATGTATTAATGTCTTGTATGTTGTGAAGGGTAGTACAGGATCCTCAGTTTCCAGAATCCAATGAATAGTAGGTTTTTTGAGGTTATCAGTTAATCTGTTGTAATGAATGCTCTTCATTACGTGCCTCTCCTCATTAATCAGAAGGGATTTTTACTCCTCTTTATCGAGTCAGGGCAAGTGTATGTTACCTTTTCCTCTGTACTGCTTATGATAAAACGCGTATCCAGATTGTTTTGTGACACATCTGCATGAATATTTCATTGCATGTGCATCCACATATTCATACGTTGTGCTCCAACATCTGATGATTATTTGATACATGAAAAAAATCCAAAATATAGTTTAATCTCTTTTTATTTATACTTCTCAGTAGAAATTCCCCCTTTCAATGTAATAATGTGTTTGTGACGTTAATGACCATGACAGTTTAGGCCAAGGCAATTAATCACTGCTACACACTATAGAAACAATAGTCCCGGGATCAAGTTCTCTGAGTAGAAATGTGAAACTTGCACCTTCCATAAACAAGAACCCATGTGACAGAGGGGAATTTGTACCCTGGGATGGATCTTTTACCTGTGCTTCTGTAAGAAACAAAGCCAAAACAAAACACAAACAAAACCCCCACCAGTTTCCTACTCTGTTTCTTTCCTACAGGTTGAAGCAATACTTGTGAACATATTTGGTGGGATCGTGAACTGTGCCATTATAGCCAATGGTATTACCAAAGCCTGCCGAGAGCTTGAGCTGAAAGTACCTCTGGTGGTCAGGCTGGAAGGTGAGTGCTAATGGTTTCAGACAAAAGTCATTCCTCAGGTGCACAGTAATCCACTTTGGCTTTCTTCAATCTCTAAACTCTAAACAGATTAGTCCCACACAATAAGAATGTGTCCAATTTTTCATCCATAGCGTGACCTGAAGTCAATAAAATCTTTCCTTACGTATTTCTGTATTCCTGGTCCCTGGTGGTATTTGAAGCAATGAAATTTTGCAGTGAAAGCTTTATGATTTTGCTTGTAAGACTTGCAATTCAAATAGAAATTATTTTGATGCAAGTTTCTGTTTACTGGAAGTTATTTCTTTTTCAAATGATTGTTTTATTGAATGTAATTCCATTACTGCTAAACCTGCAGCAACAGTTTTCTTAAATTTACTCCAATACCATAATTAAAAGAAAGATTTTAGAAATAGTATTTGTGAGAGAGAGATTCCCGTGACATGTTCTTCTGCTGAAATACCCAATCTAGCTAAAATCCATTAAAGAACAGATTTCATAATTGTAAGGAATACTTTGGGGTTTTAGTACATCCAACATTGTTAAAGTGGAAACAAAAAAGTAATAGAGAAGTAAGGAACGGTGCTTTGGGGCATTTACTGGGTTTGATATAATGGCAGTGGATATGGAGTTCTGTCTAATTTCTGAGAAGTGCCCTGAAGGGGGAAAGGAGATTCTTCTTCTGCCATTGAATGAAAAAGTGCTTTGATTGAAATCAGCACACAAACCTGGTAAGCTTTAAATGTTTATTGTTTTTTACTAAGTAGGTTTAGAAAACAGAGGTTTTTCTGGGTTGTTTTGGTTTTGGCGCTTTTTTTTTAAGGCCTGTTCCTCAGAAAATCAATATTCATGTTTGTGTGTGTAAATAACATGAAATGTCCCATCACTTAGCAATGGTGATGAAAGGAGGAAATGCATCCCTTTATGTGCCTGAGACACAGAACAAAGGTGAATTTTAACACTATGATGGAGGCGGAAGGGGAAAAAAAATATCTGAGTACACCAGACTTCTTCCTCTTCAAAAAATAAAGTCACCAGTAGTCATGAAGATACTGATTGCCCATGAAGCCTGTTGGTTAGGGGGGTGCTTGTTTCAACTTCCATGAAAAAGCTGGGTTTTCCCATTCATTGTTACACATGATCCATAGTTCGCATCAGTGGAGACCACAGCCTGTGACATGCAATTTTGTCCTGTAGAAGTTCTGCTGTGCATTTCACTGCAGGGTTTGAATGCTTTCCAGAGTGCGTTCTTGGTTTGACATGGGTAAACTTTTGCTGTGGTAAGTGCAGGAAAAATTAAATACTCTAAAATGGATTTTAGAAACAAATTGTGAGGATTATCTTTGGGTGATGCAGCACCACTAAACACCTTAAGAGAGTAAGTAGATAGTTTAATATGGGTGAAGGAGAGACTGATGGATGTGGGGAAGAAGCAGTAAAGTTTCATAATATAAAATCTCATTGTTTATCAGCTCTAGGCAATGTTGTTTAGCTTTTCCTGTCTGTCATAGCTGGGAAGAAGTTTATCTGTCAGATCTGCAAGACTTCTCATCTATTGTTAGCTGTTATTTTTTAAGTGAAGATATTGGAAAAGCCGTTAGTTTTCCTCATGAACAAGATAGTTGCAAATTGTTTCTATTGCAATATTTGAAAATGGTATAAGAGAAACAAGAAAATCAACTTGCTCATTTTAAACTGCAGTCTGTTAGGTCTGCCACTGGGTTTTTTTGACCTTTCTTCAGTGCTTTTGATACTTCCACGATTGTACACAGTAAGGGTGATTTTTTTTTTTTTTTTTTTTTAATGTGACTTCTGGGAGATTGCAAGAGGCAAAGCAGTCCCTGGGCTGAGTGAGGAGAGTCCCAGTGCTACTGCACTGTGGGGTTTGTCTGGAAGAGTCGCTGTGGAGCAGGAGTGCTGCTGCCTGGGGCTGCAGAAAGCCCTGCAGAGGTATCTGCATGGTGCCTGTCCCTCTTGTGCCTGTGACCTTTGAGTCGTGCGCTGCTTCATCCACTGAGACTGAAGCTGAATCTTCAGAGTATCGAACATAGATTTTAATGCAAACATCTTTTGTAACCATCTTCCCATGATTGCTCTACTCTTTACTAGGTTTGCAGTAATAGAATCATAGAACCATTTAGGGTGGAAAAGACCTTTAAGATCAAGTCCAACCATTAACCCAGGACTGGCAAGCCCACTGCTAAACCGTGTCCCTAAGCACCACATCTACACGTTTTTTAAATGCTTCCAGAGATGGTGATTCCACCACCTCCCTGGGCAGCCTGTTCCAGTGCTTGACATCCCTTTTGGTGAAGAAATTTTTCTTGATACCCAATCTAAACCTCCCCTGGTGCAACTGCTTCTCCTAGTTGCTGACTCCAGAGACAACAATACTACATTTTGTTTAGGAAACTCTGTCCCAGAATAATACAGCAAACTCCCACTTTTCAATAATATTTATCTCAAAAGTTTTTTCATTCCTTTTCTCATTCCTGGTGTTACCCACCGGTTCATCCTAAACAAAGAGTCATGATGTTTACAGCCTTCAGATGTTGTACTTAGAAACTGTTAGCTCATAACTTCTGCTTTCTCTGCCTCCTTAATCACCCAACTAAATAAAATATGTATATATGTATATATACACACATATTTGGTTCTTTTAATCTTTCCTCAGAAATCAATCCCTCTGGATCCTTAATCATCTTTGTTGTTGTTCTTTGGACTCACACCAGGTTATCTAAACATATGAGGATTTTAAATTAATAATGAGTAGTGTGGAAGTAATAAGGCTACACAAGACTCTTTAAAACATCACTGACAACATTTTACACTTCAGAAGGAGCAAAAGGGACAAGCACTTTTTTGGATTTCCATTTTGAATGTTTTTCCAACAGAAGGTTCATGATTATTCCCATAAATCTAACAGATTTGTGACCTGCACTTTAAAGACTTTTTGCCTGCATGCACTGTATCACAAATGTCTTGATGACTAGAGTCTTAATCAGTCAAATCTGTCTTGATTTAGCAGGATTCTGTGGACAAATCTTTGTTCTCAGTTGTATAATAATTACAAGCTGTTTTACCAGTGGATAAAGAAAGGATTACTCTCCTCTTTGAAAATAGTAACTTTATAATTACATGTATTTCCTTGCCTTATCGGTAAAAAAAATCACCAGCTGAGATGCAGGATTATTGTTTAAAAGGCTGGTGGACAAATGGAGAAACTACATATTCCAGATTTTGTCTTTTGTAGATGTAGAAAACTAACTTCGGCTAGTTCTAGGCAAGATTTTTTTCCCCTTTAAAATGCATTGTACATCAGTTAAGTTTTGTGAAAACTAACTATGAGTGCTGAATGGAAGTCGAACCTCGTTTCTAATTTATGTCACTCAGATGAAAAGAGGAAAAAATAAAAAATAATTGTGAATTGGATATCCTCTTCCTATGCTGGAAACTTTACATTCTCTCTCAACAAATGAATTCTGTGCTTCTCTGTTCATAGGACAAGAAGAATTGGGAGGAATTAGAACTACTTAATATGTTGAAACACAGCTAGAAGCAAATTAGCTTTTATTCAAATGCCTGAATCCAGAATTTCCTATTATATTTTTCAGCCATGTGATTTGTGACCTTCTGTGTTCTTCAAAATCAATTTTTTTTAATATATTCAGCAATCTTTTACACACAAGTGTTTTTCTCCAGCCTGTGTGTTTTGCTCACAAATACAGTTTAGTATGTACATCTGTGATTTTTAGTAAACCAAATTGCCTGTCAAGAAAGAAGACTGGGGTATTGCGAAATCACACTTAAAACTCTTTTCATATCAACCTCTTCAGACATCCTGCATTTAAACGTTCAGCACAAATTTAAATGTGTCTTTCTAGTTAGGATGTAAACATAAGGCAGAGGAAAAGATTAGAATATTCTTTGGGAAAAGTTTAAGACAGAAAAGGGTAAATGGGGTGGACAGAATAGAAAGACAATAAATTGTCTCTTAGAACTAAGCAGTGAAAGAAATTTGAATTATTCTTGACTGCAGAGCCAACAGCTATGAGATATGTAAGCCACCAAAACTTATCAAACCTGGAACATTGCTATTGATAATGTAACATGGTCACAATATGGGCACGTCAATAATAATTTTCAGACATACTTCATATTACAGTATGAATGTTTTGGGTAGATCAGATTGTTTTTTTATGTTAGCGTTCTATTTGTTAGGATATACCTAATGTGTCTTCTCCCCTTATGTCTTATTTATCTGGAAAGGTAGACATGGCATAGCAGAATCTTACATACTCTCCAGCCATCAGCACTGGACAGTTGGCAACAGGGCAAGTGACTAATTGAACATCATCAAAATCATTTTGGAGTAGGATTGAGGGTGTTTTATTTGTTTGTTTTCATTCAACCTATGCAGTCCTCTTGACTAATTTGTGACAATGCGTGCTAGTATAATCTCACAGTTTATAGAAATGTGCTTAGATAGAATATTTATCACTAGGATTTTTAGGTATTGAGTTGAATAGATTCACTTTGCTAGTGGTAGCAGAGATTTCAAGGCAACAGAAGTGTAAATGTGAGAGATTGCATGTACACAGACAGAGAGCTGGTTTCAGAACCCACGTTTCAGAAGGTGGATATTTATATTAAAAAGCCTGAAAGTATATGCTGATAAAATTACATCTTTTCTGTTTTTCCATGAAGTGTCATTGACAGTAATATGCATCAAAAAGGAAAAAACTTCTTTTTGTCATTAGAAAGCCATTCCCTTAATAGAGTTCAGTTTAAAAATACCCAAACAAACAAAAGAAAACCCCAGCGACAACAAAAGCCCTGTGTCCTTCAGTCCTGTGTGTTTTCACTGTGTCTCAGTCGGCTCTAGGTGAAGGGCAGGTTATTGTGATAGCCTGTGTATGGGATTCTGTTTACAGTTCTCTGACACCATCCAGTGGCAGGAGGTTAATGTTAGAATAGTGGAATTATTTATTTGTTTATATTAATATCTACTGCAATAAGATGATACCTGTTGTAGATTCTTAAATATTTCCAGTGTTTTCTGAGCATTTAATTTTAAAAGTCTTACCTCTGCTTTCATCAGGATCTCACTATATTTTCTGTATTTTCCACAATAGGATAAAAATCTAAAAAAAAAAAAAAAAAAGAAAGAAAATTATAACAAAGGAAATGCTTGCTGAGAAATATATTTAGTTGTATGGCCTGCCTATAAAACAATATTTTATTGAACAAATACAAATAAGTGTAACCTTATTCTTTTGACTGCAGTGAGATTTTTTTCATCTTTCATATTTTTATTTGCCTGTATAAACTCACCCCTCCCTTCTTAGTGAACTGTGTTTTCTATTGATTTTGTAATGCATGTTAGACAAGTGGTGTGTAGAGCAATCAATGCAGCACAGAACAGATCCAATGTATTGTTCCCACTCTGACCTGTTAGTAAATTAATATTGGCCACTTAGTGAAGAGCAAAAGTTAGTTTTAAATATGTGGTTATCACAAACAGCACAATATTTTTCCATGTGGGAAAATTTCTCTGAAAATTTCCATTTTTTTTTCTCTTCACCACATTTTGTCTTGTAGAATCCTATTTGAGACATCAGTACAATCTTGACTGTTTTAAATGTTTATCACACTTGTGTCTAAATAATAGATGAAACCTTCTAGACTTTATGGGAATCGCTATAGAAATGTGAGGAACTTAACAGAGACGAGTACCTGTGTAATGCCTTCTGATTTACAGTTCTGTACAGGCAATTAGCAGCTTCCACATTACGTTATATGGGATGGTTTAAAACAAACAAACAAACAAACAAAATTATGCTCTTTTTGGCCCATAATATTCTTTTTTTCTGTAGGAAAAGTCCTGTACAGTTTTAGATGTTACTATGCAACCAAATCGCCCTTCTGTCAGAGATTTCAAATGTCTTTGACCTTCCTACATGAGTCCCACAGTGTGTCTCTGCATATTGATGGGAAGCATGACCTCTTCTGCCAGTGCTTTTAAACAGCTAGCAGATGGGGTCCCACATTCCTCTTCCAGACACCTGCCTCTCCTATCACAGAGTGCTGGGGCCTGCTGCGACAGAGATGTCGTCGGTCTTTTTCAGTGCCAGGAGTGGGATTCCCAACTTGAGCGTACTGATGAAACAGACTTTTGAATTTCTCTACTTCTGCTGTACAATTTCAGACGTTTTATGTAAAGTCAGCCAAAAACCCCAAATCATCCTTTTAAATGAGCATTCTGGAAGTGGCACAGTAAAGAGTGTGCTCCTTGCTTGGTTAATAATTAAGGGTATAATTAGTGTATAGCTCCAAATATAATTAAAATTCTTTTTGCTAGGTCTACAAATTACAAAGTAATTAGGCATTTTGGCATGGCAAATGAACAAGGAACTTGATCTGGAGGAGAGGGGGTAGAGATGATCCCAAAGAAGATCAGCTCTTGTGCTTGTGACTAGTGTGTGGTCCCGAAGTGTGGAGTCTACTTCCTCGGTAGGATACCTGTCCCCAGGTTCTTCTCTGGCGCAAAGCATATCAGTGATCAAAACTGTCACTTGGCTTTGCTGGAGAAAGCTCTGGAGAATTCACATTTTCTGTTTGTCTTTGTTTTCTGAAAAGAATGAGCAAGAGTAAATGGGAAGGTGATTCACTTGTCTTTTTTATGAGGGTGACCAGCGGGGGAAATGTACTTTCCTGAAATATCTTCTTTAATTTTAGATATATCTTTTCTTTTACTGTGCACGTAGTCTATTGACTAAATTTGAGTGTTTTACATATGAAGTGAAGCACTTGTACCGTATAGCTGTAGAGTCTCGTTTGATGTGGGAGAATTTAGTGCAGCAGCAGAGGAGGGAACGGTGTGCTGAATGCTTCACAGATCACTGTGCTCCCCCTTTTAGCAGAAATGCAAAAAAAGCATGTTCAAGAGCAGCTCAAAACCAATAGGATTTTCAGGATTACCCAAATCTTTGTCTTTCAGTAGTCCATTTTGCAGCTTTCAGTTAACATGGGTAAATTGCAGTTATTGTTGATTCACTGACTGCTGATTAGCTGTAGCTGATTGTTGCTAATAAATGAGTTAAACCTTCTGAGTGTCTTGAAGGTCTGATACATGGTCCGTTATCCACTGCTCTTGTTGGATGTCCCAGCAGACTCTGGTGGATGTTGAATCGACCCTCTAATCTTCACAAAGCCCTTGTTGTGGATGCAGGTGCTATTATCAGATGGCATTGTTGGTCAAAACTGTCATTGAAATTGAGTTCCTTCTCAGCTGTCTTAACCACTCATTGAATCTGTGTTAAACTGAACTGATGTGTGGTTTGAAGCATAACTACTTTTATAGGGATTTAATAGGAGATGCTCATTTATTCATTAATATTAATTACTAATTATAGTCAGTGGTTTTTTTTTAGGAACAAATGTTCATGAAGCCCAGCGTATTCTGAATGAAAGTGGACTCCCCATCACATCTGCAAATAACCTTGAGGATGCAGCAAAGAAGGCAGTGGCTAGTGTGGCAAAAAAATAAGGTGAACGTTATTCTAATGGAAAGCACATGTGTTTCGCAAGATGTTTCTTTTTTTATTTCAGAGAGGATTAGCAGAGTTTTTCTCAGCAATCATCAGTGTTGGTTGACTTAATTTGCCATACATGACAAACTCAGGCCACAGGCTTGCAAATTAGGCTTCAGAAATTTTGCAACTATGTTCTTGAAAAGTTTGTATGTTTTCATCTAATTTTGGTAATTTTGTTACTCAGAATTGTAATAAGTAATATTTCACTTCATAAAGCTCTTTTTCTGCTTCACTTCTAGAATTGTAACTGATAAGCTCATGATAAGATATAACAATTAATAATGGAGTTATTTCAGGTTTTTTAATTTATTATTAAGAACAGCAGGACTGTTCTTTAATCAAACACATGTAGTTCATCTATTTCACAGTAGTTTTATTCTTTTTTAATATATTGTAAAGACTCAGCAAACTAATAATGGTTTTATATTTTTTATGGACTTCTACAGTAATGTAAAAAATTGTGCTTACAGTATCTATTTTTATTCAAATGAATAATGTTTATTTTCTTTTTTAGAAATCACACATTGTGCCTTAAGATGATTTTTCTTTTTTTAGATGCCAAAGTATACCTCAAAATAGGAAAGGGATTGAATAGTTGGTAGTGAAAGGATCTTCTATTCTTACACTGTGCCTGTAAGCTGGTGAAATGTGATTCATTTTATTTTCTGGGTTTGGAAATGAGGTGCAGTATTTCTAGGTAACAGTGCCGTAGAGAGAGCTCGAGGAGGATGTGTCTGCCAGTAAGAAAATGGCTGCTAACTTTTTAAAATAACCTCTTTCATAAGTATGTCACTGCTGTGAGGTTTAAAGACAAGATGAGAACCTGAAGCAGTTTTCTGCAAGGAGCATAGAGTATTCTTCAATTGATTTAACTTCCAAAAAACAGTTCTGATTTATTGGGAATAGAACACAAATGAACTTTTCCATTTTTAAAGTATTTGATTTCTCAGGCACCAGTAAAAACATGTACAAGAAAAAAAAATTAAGTTTCAGTACTCAGATATTGAACAAGATTTATTTTGATTATATATTCTTTTGTAACAGTCAAAATTCAAGCTGTTATTTACACAGATCATTCATTCAGGGAACAGAGGACAATACCAAATGGCTTGTGTAACTAAAGAACTCAGTACAAATCTCGCTCAGCCCAGGAATTACATGCTGAAAATCATCAATAAATTTGAACAGTGAATAAATGAGTGGATATTATGACCCGATCTTGTAAATGGGCAAAGAGGTAAAAATTTGTCTAATAAATTCTTAATTGTGATTTTTGAGCAGCTCTAATCAATACTGTGTTCTACTTAGAAAAATGTAAATAATTTTTTCTTGACATTTCCATTAAAACTGTTACATTCGAAATAAATTATCTGCACTAGTCTCTGGCTCTTGACACAAATAGTATAGATAGGTTGCTATCATCAGTTACTGTAGGTTTTTTCTTCTCCATTCCTTTCTCTGCATATTGCTCAAGGAAAAAATGTATGACCATTAGAACAACAATAAATATGCCACTAGGTATGTACTTATTGACTGAATGAAGGAGAAGGGTGCCGTTAGCAGTTCCTGTGAAGGTGCATAGAAGCACGCTGCTTTGGAGGAAGAAATGTTTACCTCACCACAATAAATAAAAAAGCCACGCTCTACTTTATATACTTTAATACTGGAAATAGAAGAATTCTGTGGAAGAACTGTTTATGCAATGTTGTCGCACACTGTGTATCTAACTTTTGGTCTCAAAATCATTCATTGTGTGTGTACATGATTATTCTGCAAAGATTAATGCTCTGTACACAGTTTCATCAAATAAATGTAAAAATGAACCCATTTAAGGACTATACTTCAGAAAATTGTTTAATTTGTCTATTGTATTCTGTGTTCTTCCATTCAGCATTTTGTTACAGATGGATGAAATCAAATGCATAGAAATTTAGTTTCAGTTGGGAAATGTTGGTATACTCTCAGATACGCGCTTTTTATCTGAAAAAAGTAGATCTTTTTATCTCTATATATATCTTTTCTTTTATGTAGACTAATGACAGTACATACAAGTTTTATTCCTCTTAAGCCACATACAGAATAGGACAGTATAATTTTTAATTTTCAGATGTCATATGGAAAATTTCTTAAGCTCTGGGTTTCTGGTTTTGAACGTTTGGTGTTTCACTTGCACCGAGGCACTGTTCGCTGTCTGTAACCAGAGGCTCTCTGCTGGTGCTCTGCTTGCTTGGTGTGGCGTTGCGGACTGGTTTGTTTTTATTTGCATGGGTCATTTCTCTGTGTATGGATACGTGTAAAGCTGGTTTTGGTCTCCCTTGGAAAGGCATTTTAGTTCCATTTCCTGTGATTTTTAGCTGTTATAAATTGCAAGTAAACGCAGTGCCTAGAAGGGATGCTTTTGTCTTTGCTCAATCATGCAGAGTCGCAACCTGGCAAGAGTGCTGTTTGCTGTCCTCAGCAGCTGGCTGCCTGATGGCTGCCCCTGCCCAGCAGGGCTGGGTGCAAGCTCCGCTCCAGCCAGCCTTTTATAGCTTAAACCCAACGGGCACGTACATGAGAGTTGCCCCTCCCGCGAGAAACGAACAGTGGTGTAAGCAGTGGGTAAGTTCCAGCAAATCCCCTTTGTGAAAGTTTTAAATAGGATTTAGTTAGCCTTTAAATCATGAAATTTCAGCCTGCATTAATAAAGCTCTGTAGGACTGGGCGCTTAGAAGGCAAAACAGGAGGAAGCTGTTACTGCTGGCATTGTGTTACAACTTTAACAAGATAAATTCTCCTAGTGAAGGTATAACAGCTGGGAGTTCTGGAGTAAGGGGTAACGTCCTTAACATGCATTTACTATCCTATTTGTCAGGCCTGCTCTTCCCTACATGTGGAAAAGCAGCCAATGTCACGCAAAACTGCTGTGATTGGAACAGCGTGTCAGTGCAAATCAGTCACCAGATGAGGTCCCGAGCAGGGCCATCCCTTTGCAGCACAGCCCGCTGCCCCAGTTGTTAACTGTGCTGTGCCGCCTGCTTTGCCCTCCAAGGTGAGCCTTGCCTGGTGAGCTTGGGGATTTTCAGACCTGGGACCCTCCAGTAACTCTGATTACGGTGTGTCAGGTTGACCCGGATGGTTCCCTTGTGCTGAGAGCTGAGCGCAGTATGAGCTGAGCGTACCGAGTGGCCAGAAACAAAGGTGTGACACCCTCACAGGGCTGGAAGAGCCAGGAAGTCTGTGCACAAGGCTAGGTGCTGGAAGAACCAGGTCCTATAATAAAATGTGCCAGCTTAGTTACAGAAATCCCCAAACCTCCTAGGCTTAGTGCTTTGTTACATGACATGTAAAATGCTAGTATTAGATGCTGCTGTAAGCCTATGAACTGCCTCTTGAGATTTCATGCCTTGTTTTTCTTATTGCTGCCTTTCAGAAAATTGGAGTTTGTTTTGAAGTCAAGGGTCAGCTCTGGCAAAGGGCAAAGGGAGGAAAGCAGGTCACTGTACATTTTCATTTGTCATCCGATTCTCTCCCCTTCCCCTACTAAATTTTCTCATTTTCCCCCCACTTTTCTACCCATATAGCTCACTCCTTATGTTTTCTTACTACTTGCGGTGTTGTCCTCAAAGCTGTCCAAGAGTTCTCTCAGTGCCACTTCCCTATCTGCCTGTTGCTGTCCTGGGAGGCTGAGAACTCTAACCTGTGTCTTTTACTTATTTCTATACAACAGGAATAAACACCACAGGAGCAGAAATGGGCTGAGGAGCAGTTTGTCTTGCCTGTTCAGGAATGCCTGGCTCTGAAATGTGTGTATTTTAGAAAAGTTGTAGACAGGTATGTTCATGAGATAGGAGGAGTGAAAAGTATGGGAAAGTTTGACAGACGTCTAAAAGGTTGCGTCAAAGAGAGAAGAAATATTTTTATTCAAAGAGAAATAGTCTTTCTTGAGTCCAGTGTGGACATAACAAGCAGTGAGGAGCTATGACTATGGTAAGGGACATTTGGGTCAGACTTGTTGCCATGAGGTAAGCCAAGGAACAGGCTGTGAAATCATCAGTGGGTGTTTTTTAAGAGTTAGATAAGCACCTGATAACTTGAGAAGAGTTGATTTTTGCCTCAGGACAGAGGGATGGATGAGGTGACCTTCCAGCCTGATCTGATAGGATTTAATGCTTATTGGTAAAGGTTTGTTTCCTTCTTTTCTTCATAACTGTAGGTGAAGGAAAGAAAAAAGAGGACAGATCTAGTGGATTCTTGAAAGAAAGTGTTTTTAATTTAGTCACCAAGAATGATCTGCAGCTGCCAGGGAAATGAAAAGCAGATTATGCAAACTCAAGACTTTCCCTAACAATGGGAGCAGTGTTATTGCAATGCATGAAAGGCTGAGCAGAGAATTAGGGGTATCTATCAACTTTAATATGTTTAATTTTAAAAGGAACAGGTTGAACCAACAATTTTTTTTTTCTCCTTAATGAGGCCCATTCATAAGTAGAATAACAGGATTTGTCTGTCACCCAGAGGAAATCATGGTATGTGTATTTGTACTTTGGTGCAAAACTTGTGTTGATTACCGTGATTTAAAACTTTTTCCAGCCCAGCTGCAGTCAGTTTGATGTTCAGGATCCTTTCATCTGGAGACAGATGCACACTTGGTAGAATCCTGAGCATGTCTGTGTCTTTGTTCAGCCTCACAAAGTACCAACTGAAGATTAAAATAAAAGTGTATGTGGATTATTGTGTGTTTTTCCTAAGAGATTACTGTGAGGTAAGATTCTACTTATCCAAGACCTGGTAGCCCTGTCCTGCAGGTGCCAGATGGATCTTTAGTGCACATGTGAATTTGGCCCTTAGCATTTATCTATTCTGCTCACATTTGTGGGTGCTGAGTGGTGTAGGTTCAGTAATTACTATTACATTGCATAGCATATGATGCTCCCCATGTCTTGGGGCCATCCCTTTTCTACAGGACTTGGAGCACTGAAGAGGGAAAAGGTTTTCTGTGTATGTTGGGTCACAGTGCCAGGCTGGAGACAGGGCTCTGTTCTGGCATGTGGATAGTCACTGACTGCTCCCAGAGAGCTACCCTTGCCATGTTCTGCTTCCGTAAGTATGAAATGGCCTTGATGGGCAGGCAGAGGGGGGTGGCGGATGGATCCTCACTGGGCCTCAGGGAAGGCTCTGCTCTTGTCTTCTGTATCTCACTCTGCTTGCAACGAAGAAGCTCCACATCAGAGCTGCGGTGGTTTCCCACATCTACCCTCCTTGTGTTCTTGGAGTGCTCCCACATCATCAAGGAGGAGAAAGCAAGAGCATGCCATGAAGAAATATTCCCTGAGGGCAATATTCCATTCTCGCATCATCTTGGGGCAGGAGGTACCTCATTCTGGACGTTCTTGTGCTTGTAAAGGTGGGGGAATAGCCTGGCCCTCAATTCCCAGTTAAATTCAGGTCATTTATAATGAAATTTAACAGGGATAGCCAAGCCTAGAGAGAAGGAAGCAACTGACAGAAATAGGTTACTCCATGAATTGAGTGCTGTTGTGATGTGCAGCAAGGTGGGATTTGGAAACTAGGTCCTTTGTATTTACCAGAGCAACTCCTCTGACTGTGTGCATGCATACAAGCAGGCCATCGTCAAAGAGGTGACAGTGACAAAGTATTGGTAAGTGAACCTGGGAAAGGAGGGCTTGGAGAGATCAAGTGTAAGAGGTCTTTGCATTTCTCTAGATACAGAGATGAGAAAATGAGAAATTTGATCTTTCTATTATAATCGACATAAAGAATTACAGGGCAGCAAAAGGCCACACAGCTAAACAAAGCTGTTCCCTTTAAGTTTATTTCAAATGTCTCCCTGCTTCAGCACTGTGTCCTTCAAGACTTTCTCTCTGTAATTGCATGTGGCTGCCTCTTTACAGCTAGATGCCAATTGCTGCTCTCCAGCTGCTCCAAAACAGAAATAAAAAATAACAGGCAAGAAAGGGCATTGCAGCAAGTACTTAGGAGAGACATTCCTCCTTTGTTTCACAGATGGGTCAGTAGAGGGGTTTAGAAAATGCCATTTTGTTCACGAGCACTGCTCTGTTTGCCTCCGTGACCAAACACCGGCCAATACTCAGCAGCTCAGTCCCCATAACAACTCTTCTTCCTTGTGCTTCCATTAAAAGTCCTGCAAGGCAGCACAGTTCAGGAAATAAATGGTATTTGGTGCCCTGCCTTACCTAGGCTTCTTGCTTAGCAAAACTGACCTTATGGCCCAGTGATGTGGGACCAGAGACTTCTTGCAAAAGGTGTTGCCAGCAGCGTAGTGTTAATCTCCTACAGCTGTAATATCCCGGTCTGTAGGGGAGTCAGTCTTGCAAAAACAGACAACCTGCAGCCTTGGAGGGATTCATGCTGCGTTTCAATAGGTGATGATCAGCACTACCATTAAACATCAAAGGGTTCATCCTCCATCTGCCACCAAGCAGTGGGTGAGATGGGGTTTGCATAGCAAACGCAGGCCAACATGGGTCCTGCCCTTATGCACCTCTGTGTCATGTACAGACAAGCTCAAACTTTATTGTGAAGGTGTAAATTCTTTCTTTATCTTTAGAAGATATCAGGCCTCAAATCCCCTGCTCCTGTGTCATTTAGCATGTGCTTGAATCACCTCTGGAAAAGATGCCAGGGAAGTCAGTTGGAGTTGGCAGCTCTGTGCAGGGAAGTCCTGTGGGCAAGCTGAGTTGTGAACCTGTCCTCTCTTTTTCCTTACAGTGAAGCTGATGGGGTGCTTTTCTCTCTGCACCCTTCATTTTTTCCATTTTCTGAGGCAAACATGAAAAGTAGGACTTTTTAGGAATTCTGGCTGCAACATTCTAGGAGCATTCCTCACTAATGTCAACAGAAATAGCTAAGACTGGCCCAAAGGAACCAGCATTAATAGGAATTCAGACAAATTCTCAATATTCTTGGACCTTCTTAACCTGTCCATTCACTGAAGTTCAGCTTTATTGGTTAACACTGATCATCTTAAATACAGGTTTCCTGAGGTGCTGGAAAGCCTTAGTGCCAGTGACTTTTTCTACTGCTTTCCCAAGTGCTTTTCCCATATTGTATAGCTGCAGGAATGTGATGTGAAGTTGGTAATCCCCTTTGAGTTGTGCTGTTCTCATGCCGATGGCCAGAATGCCAAGTGTTTCCTCATCAAGACAGAATTTTTGAGGACAATGGCAGACTGGTGTCAATGTCAGTTCTCCATGTGTACTACTCAACCTTAGAGCTTCAATCCTATTGATTTCCTTAACATTATCCATCTATGGATTTTTCCACTATCTGTGGGATTATACTCATTGTAGAGCTGCTCACAAACCTTAACAATTCTTGCTGTCATGCTCCATCTGCTGAAGCCAGCCTGTTCTTGCATGACAGCTGCATTGGCTTTTCTAGCTGGGAAATTCCCATCTCCATACTCATGAGGCTGCCCTTTGAAAGCGGCTTGCTTTCAAAAGACACAGAGGGGTCTGCCAGAGCTGTGCCTCCTTCTAACAACTGAATTCCAGGTTTCATCATTAAGCTTGAGCTTTTTCACATGACAGCTCAAGTCCTTCCCCAGTCGTTTGCAGATATTGCAAAGATCTGAAAATGAAGCAACAGCACCAGAAGCAAAGCACATTTGCAGCCTGTACAGCAGGACTTTTATGTATGGTCCCTTTTGTTCTGCTGTCTGTTGCTGGTGTAAGAGAACCACCCACACATTGTGTTCGAGTCTCTTGTAAGATGGGTATTAAAAGAGGGTAGTTCAGGAAGTGCCTGTGTCACTCCCAGACTTCAGGACATAAATGTGTAGTATCTCTACAAACATCCCCGGCCCCCCCCCCCCCCGCCCCC